>OY720675.1:222452012-223043000 GCA_963170755.1 Amphimallon solstitiale
AAATAGTCTTAGTGTCTAAATACCCGAACCGTCTTGAAATTGAGAGTCTTATGCAAAACCGAACTATTTACCTGAGCTAATTACGCGGAGCGTTCAATAAGTCATTTTATTTAGTTGAGTCATTTTAATTATATTATTTAAATCTGTATTATTATATATGAACACCCCACTTTGGGGCATTTTAGTCATTTTTACGTAAACTTTAAAGGACCGTACTATTACATAGTACATACCTAAATATTCCAAAGTGTTTAACTTGAAAATAATTACAAATCGCATTATAAAGTATAGGTTTATAATTTGTATATAAATGTATAAAACATATTCACTGTCTTTGGAATTCTTCGCAAGGTTCACCTTGTATATTTCAGCGAGAAAACGGCTGTCCTTTTAATATTTTTTATTATCCACACTGCACCCACACTGTAGACTTTTGTTGTAAGTTAAAAGAAGACTACATTGCCCATAAAAACCTACGTCTTACGTCTTTTGCATTTCGCAATAAATAATAATAGAAAGATTACATGAATCACCATCATTAATTATATGAAAGTAAATAAACAATACCTGCTGTATGTGCGAGGAATTCTGTCGTTTCATATATGGCCTCGTGTAAGTCACAACCTTCTCCTTGGGATAGTTGGTCTGATCGGTCCACGACTTTGAACGGTGCGATCCTCCGCTCGGAGGACCACGAAGTGCTTGCGGTGCTTCTGCGGCTGCTGGTACTGGCCAAGACGGGAACTTCTCGTGTCCAGGTCCATACTTGACCGATTTGAGACTGGACGAATCTCGAACTGGTGGCGCTGGCGGCGGTGATTCTTCATCTCTGGCCGGCGATGTGGACACCGGTGCAAAATTCAGACCGGATTGATTGTGCAGATAGGAGTAGATGGACGGCGCGTGGTTGTTTTTCGTGTCACGGGTCGTCTGCTGCTGGAGATTGGGCGTAGAACGAGATGGCATCATTGTGCGGGACGATGTCGCCGATTCGCGCGGCACCACAAAGATTTCGAAGCCATTAGTTCGGGTTCTGTAAAAAAATGAATAGGAAGTCTACTAAAGTGACTAATTTCGTCTGTGTTGGTGGATGGAATGACAGCTGTTATTAATAGTCATACTGATATCTACATTAAATATGAATTTCCTCTTACGGCTTGACGATGTATTTATTGCTTTCGAGATTGCAAGAGTTATTTGCAATGGAGGTATGTATTTTATATTTCAAAAACAATGAATCAGTATCCGTACATACAGGCATACGTTTAGGATATTTTACTGGTGAAATTTGTAATCATAATATCAACTTAAATAAATTTTACACCTGCAAACTTTTTAAATCATAAGGACGTGTTTTACAACACAGTTTGTGCTGTGGTTTTCACCACATCATTGGCGAATGCGGCGAGGCGCCAACTTAAATCGCATGACAGGCGCGTAATAATAATTCATGGCTGCTAATATTCCATGTAATTAGTATTCAGATGGTGAAAGAATAAATTAATTACTATTATTAATTATTAACGCATATATTATGTATTAAATGCCAATCGAAAATTGAATTAATATTTTATAATATATAAAAGCCATTCGAGTGACACACTCTAATCGCCTTGGTTGAAAGAGCCTAACCGAACAGTCAAAATCGACTCGAATAGGTTACACGGGGGGAAGATCTCGTCTCTGGATATGGGGAAATAAAAGCTGTCGTTTGGCGTGGGTGTACAGGCGACTTTAAATTTCGGGTTGACGGAGAGATTTTTCTTCTTAGTGGAGCGTGTGCAAAGATACGGGCCGCTAAAGAGAAGCGTGAAGAGATTAGGACGAACGGCGATCGTGATACAAATACCATATGAAACACGTTAAAAATCGTAACAAATGCCAAGGTATGACAGGCACACTTTTAATAATAAAGTGCTAATGTTATGTATGTAATTAATTGTAAGTGCAGAATATCCTTTAAATTAACACGACACTTCAAACATACCAAATGAAGTTTGATTTTCGACGACAGTCTTACGAAAATGTGATTTCAGCTTATGAACAATGTCAAACAATTATATGGGTGCGAGTGAGCACTCATTGTATGAATCATAATGGCAAAGCAATGAAAAAATCAGGTTCAAGTGTGATATTTTACTGAAATGAGATACCTATTAGGTATGTATATTTGTTAATACCAATTATTACTGTTGCATCGTTCTTTTCTATATGTACTTGTTCTATGCCGAAGGCACTAATATCGAATAAAATATCTCCCATCCTTCTCTCTATACATATTACTAGAAATTGCCAATAAAATGAAAATGTACTGTCACATGTAAGTATAAGAATAACAATAACGAGTTTTTTATATTATAAAAATAACACAATTGCTACATTTACTGCCCTTTTCGAGGACTAATCTTCTTCGGGGATCGTCTCTGGTCACCATGTGTCGTGCTGCAAACTTACATTATGATGATATATTTTTTGTCTCCAATTCATAATTCCTCAACTCTATAGATAAATATATGTATACAGTTATTAATTATTTGTATTACAAGAATAGGATTGATTTGTATTTTATTAATGTACGTTACTTCTGCGTCCTGTAATTGATTTATTACTGTTGGACTGAATATAGTTATTTATGTAACAAGTCAGTAAAGTGATACTTTATCGAACGAGTCTGATTTACGAGCCAAGCGAGTGAAGCGAGCGCGGCGAGTAACAGACGAGTTCGGTAAAGGTACTTTACTGACGTGGTGCATACAAAATTTTATCGCCAACAGTGAAAATTGTTAATTTAAGAAATAAAGATATAATAACTTATGACAGTTTATGATAGTGACAAACGATTTATTTTTAAAGTCATCAGTCATGGCTACGCTGACAGGTATTAGCGGCAGGTAAAGTACTTTATTGTATAGTACGATAAAGTGTTTCTTTACCTCCGTAAAACGCTATGGTAACGCATCACTTTACTGACGGTTGGCGATAAAATTATTTACTTATGTCAGGAAAGACATTCAATTTGACAATTAGGTCTCCCAATAAATTTTTTGAAGTTTATACTAATAATGAACGTAAACTTAGTTTTCATGCGATGTCAGTTTGTGAACAAATTTAAATTGAACGTATATACAGCGGGCGTCAAAAGTTTTGAAAATTGGGCATTATAAAAAGCATCATGGCATTGCTTGCGTTTCATAGGAAATTGTAATAGAGCTGTAAGCGGGTGAAAAGGAGCCGGGGTTCAAGCTCGGAGAGTCTGACAAATTCTACTAGTCTATCTATAAATGCTTTAATGGTATTTAAGTTAGTTCTGCTTTAGTTTACGCATAAATTATTGGTCTATGGTAACATATATTGTAAGAGGAAATACCGCTTGAAACATATTTAAATTTTGTAATTTTCTGTTGGCCGATAAAGCAACGTTTGCTGAATTTCGATCACTTATCGTTTAAGAAAGAGGCATTTGGTGTACTGCTGGATGCACTAGTATTCCGATATATATACTGTAAAATTTGACATCAGAATCTCATAAGCGCAGTTTAAAGGGTTTTCTAGCAGAAATTTTGAAAATTATCGACATAAACTAATCAACTTTAACATAATATGAATCTAAATTACGGGTTATTAATGGTATTTTATCATATTAGCAATGTTATATTTATTTATTTATTTACATATTTGATTTTATTTTCCAACAGGTACAGGAAAATATTGCATAAGAAATACAAAACACAAACATAATGAGTACACAAAAAGAAATAAAGAAAAACACGTAGAGATAGGCGATTTATATGGCAAATTAGTCTTATTAGCTTCACAATAGAACGTTTTATGTTGACGGGGATTCGTATGTTTTGGAACATTGATGTTAACTTTATTCAGTAGCCATGCCCAGTTAATATGGACACGTAGGATGCTATATATGAATTTAACACTAAGATTTATTCTTGATGGACATGTTCAACAAAAGACAATTTCGCACAATGTCAAAGGTAATACCTAGATCCTTTATTGTCGTGCAATGCTGAAGTGGTACATTATTCAGCTTATAGTCAAAGTGGATTACATCAATCTTCCTAGAGCAACTCATTGGTTTACATTTGTTTGAGTTGAGGCAAATGTGGTTCCTCTGACACCACACACCAGCGGTATCCAGATTCCTCTGTAGACCCAGGCAATAATCCACTATGTCTACTTTATGGAATATTTTTAGATCATCAGCTAAGAGAAGTGCCTCACAGTCAATCGCTTTCGTAATACCATTTATAAAAATCAGAAACAACACAGATCCCAGATTAGATCCCTACTACTAATAAATGAGGGTGAACGTATCTTGCGACATTCGACAAACTGCTTCCTATCGAACAGGCAAGACGTAAAGAATCGTATCAGCGTCCGAGATATCCCAATGGCAGCTAGCTTGTTTAGTAGAATGAAATGATCATTTGGTCGAAAGCCTTCTGGAAATCAGTGTAGCTTTCATCAACTTCACCTCTTCTATCTAAGATCTCCGAAGCATATTGAGTAAAACAACACAGATTGGTTACTGTAGAACGTTTAGTCATAAATCCTTTTTGAGATGGAGATATGTAGCTTCTGATATGGTTGTAAACAGTGTTATAAATAATGGTCTCAGATATTTTAGCAAAGTTACATAGAATTGAAATTGGTCTGTAGTTTGTTACATCAGACGAGTCACCCTGCTTCTTCCATACGGGACAAACTCTTGAAGTCTTCCATAAATCCGGAAATTCAAAATTCTTCAGGATAAGGCTAAATATCTGATGCAGAGGTTTAGTTAATGCACGGGTACGCTCACTAATAACGAAACCAGGAATATTGTCAACACCACTCAGGAAACTATCCTTTGATTTCTGTAAACACAATAGCACTTTCTCCTCAGTAACTCCAGGAAGAAGTATGGTCGAACTGTCAAGATCAACAGGATGGTTTTCGTTTGATGATATATATACACATTATGGAAGTACTCTCTAAAAGCTTCCATAATCTGTAGGAGGTTAAACAATTCTACAGCATTCCAATGCATAACACCTGCTATCCTGGTACGTCCGCGTGTATTACCCACAAATTGCCACAATAATTTTAGGTCGGATGAAATACTGATCTGCACATTCTCTAAATATTCTCTGTAATTTAAGCACTGTTAATGAGAGACTTGCACTTGGATAAACCTTAAATAGGTAAGGCAATAAGTGACCTATGCAGGGTATAGTTAAACTAATCAAAGCAAAAACATTATATACAACAACCTACACTAGATTGTTCTAGTAGTTCACAAGCCTTTTAAAAGGAACTCATGTGTCACAATAAAAAGAAAAAAAACGTGTTGCATGCAACTAAGTATGTAGTTGATTTTAAATTTTATTCTACGAAATGAGACGATATGAAACCTAATATCAATCGACGAGTTGCCACTGTACGGACTCCTACATAGTCGACTAGTTAACAGTGTTATAGAACGCGGGTGTTGCATCCACCCCCGCGACAAATCACGTAACAAACGACTAACGGCGGTGTAATGTTTCACAAGTGCCATAAGGATATGTGTGCAGATACGTGACTGATTCCAGATGGTATCTGGCACTAAATTAGATCGCTTGTCCGCCAACGGACCCTCACTAACAATAGGTCTTGCTGAAACAGGAGGGTCGTTTGAGGTGCGCTATTTGTTCACTGGGCGTTTACGAAAAATACAGTAAACTAACCCATCCGGCGAGTAAATGTACCGTGTACGACTGAATAATAATGTTCAGAATTAACCTGATCTATAACGAAGACAATAAAGTTACGGTATTAATCAATATGACCATTTAAGTAAGCAACAGATGTTAAAATAGGTTGCTTTCAAACGGAAGTGAAGAATTTAAAATTACATTATGATTGTAATATGAACTGTCTAGAATACCTGTACTGTCAAATACTAACAAAGTTTTATTTATATGTTTTATGTTTATATTATTTACTGCTAATATTTAATAATAATAATAATAAAAATAATTATAATAATATCATTTAATCTCCAACAGCGAAAACTATTTACTAGACATTTTACAATTAAAATTAAAAAAATGAGGTGCGGCCACCACACGACTTTCTTATACGTATAAGCGTATCAAATTATAGAATTTTAAGAATTTTTTTTTACAAAAATTATTCAAAATCCTATTCTAAGTACTTCTATTCTCTTAATAAATCTCTATAGAATGCATACTTTGCAAGATATTACCAAAAAAGTGCTCCTCGCTAAGAGTAAAAGTGCTACTTCCGGTCCGAATTTTAAAATTTCATATATACAAAGAATATTGCAAATCCTGTTTTAAATACTTTTGTACTCTTGATAAATATATATAGAATGCATAACTTACGACATATTTGCAAAAAACCGCTATTCGATAAGAGTAAAAGTGGCACTTCCGGTCTGAATTTTGAAATTTTTTCTATACAAAAGATATTGAAAATTATGTTTTAAATACTTTTATATCCGTAACGTACTTGTCTAAAAAGCATGATTTGCGAGATATTCGCAAAAAACTGATTTTCGATAAGAGTAAAAGACCTACTTCCGGTAGGAATTTCGAAAAACTTTTTAAATAAAATTATTCTCAATTATAATTTTAAGTATATATGAATTCTTTATAAATTTGTTTAAATTTAGTAGTTGACGAAATATTGGTAAAATTCGATTTTTTCGCTGAAGTAAACTGCTACTTCCGGTCTACCGATTTTACTGAAAAACTAATGAGATCTCAAGAGGGAGATTATACACGTAAATACAGAATTTGGAATTGATACCTACAGCGGTTTGACCGCTATCGTGGTCAAACACACACACACACACAGAGAGAGAGAGAGAGAGAGAGAGGGGGGGGGGGGAGAGAGAGGGGGGGGAGAGAGAGAGCGTTTTTAAAAACCACTTTTTCGGTATCAGGGGACTTCAAAACGTGGACATCTGCAAAAATCTCGAGGTCGAAAATTTTCATCACAATACTTCCTTATACTACGCATAAGAAAGTAAAAAAATGAGGTGTGGCCATACGTATGAAAGTGTTACTTCCGGTCCGAATTTTGAAATTTCATTTATACAAAAAATATTCCAAATCGAACTCTAAATACTTTTGTACTCTTCATAAATATATATAGAATGCATAACTTACGACATATTTGCAAAAAATCGCTATTCGATAAGAGTAAAAGTAGTACTTCCGGTCTGAATTTTGAAAGTTTTTTTATATAAAAGATAATGATAATTATGTTTTAAATAATAGAGAGAGAGAGAGAGAGAGAGAGAGAGAGAGAGAGAGAGAGAGAGAGAGAGAGAGAGAGAGAGAGAGAGAGAGAGAGAGAGAAAGAGAGACTACTCACTTGTTACCCAATTATATAAATAAAATTAAACACTTTTTAAAAATACAAATCATATTATCATTTTTAAATCCATTATACAGGGGATATTTAATTTTCACATATTACATAATCGAAGTACGTTTTATTTATTTAATTGTTTATATTTGCTGGGGAAAGAACACTTCACGACTCGCTTGTTACGTATATTCATACTATTTTTTTAAAAATAAATCTTATTGTTGTAATTCCGATTTTTGGTCGAACTTCCTTAAAACTCCCTTACTCTCTCGTCTTTTAACTGAATGAGAGGTGGCATCATTTTCGATCGTCGTTTTAGAAAATAACTTTAACCGACCACTTCTCCGGAACGGGTATTGCGGCGGGGAGCTATCCTGCATTTTATATCGCCAAGAGTGTTTGGTGAGAAGATTAAGTAGGTTACACTTTTTACTATAATTGAGGAAAAGTATTACTTTTCAATGAAAAACTAAAATTACACGCAAGAGCCTTAGAAAGTTGTAATGCACACTTAAGGATAACAAAACTCGAAGTCATCTCAGATTTGAGGTGATCTATAATATTGACAATTACGATTTCTGTAAAATTTCTACTAGCTTTAGATTTAGAATAACCATTTGTATTTAATGATGCGAATAAATGGATTCCTAAGAAGTTGTTATAAAACACTTGCAGAATGTCTTGAGCATCTTTTAACTCCAGGAATCCGTGTGATTCTTTTCCTACTGCCCATATATCATTTCGATAATATTATCTGATTAAGTATTAATTACAAAGGGCAACACGAAATTTTCATCGTAGATAACATGATGTGGGTTTTGTAGTATTTTGTGTGCTGATTTCAAATCTGTCTTTAGTTTTTCTCTATCACGTAAAGTTTTTATGATGAAGCAAATTTAAAGTTGGCAACATTGTGCAATTAGCCTTATGTTATGATAATAGAATAAGGCTAACTTATAATTATGAGTGTAATAAATGTTTTTTTTTCGTTTCAGATCTGGTATAACAAGGCAACAGTAACTGATATTGTGACAAATGTTTTTTTTTCGTTTCAGATCTGGTATAACAAGGCAACAGTAACTGATATTGTGACAAATCATGCCTAGAAAGTGCAAAAACAATCCAGATATGTTCTGTTACGTGTATGGTTCGTTCACACCTAAATCACAATCTCGTAAAATAACTGAGGACCTTAAGAAAATCTACAAATTGTATTTCAACTGTGCACTGGGAGATCAGGACAAATCTTGGGATCCACATATCATCTGTTCCAGTTGTTCCAACGAATTACGTGATTGGCTAAACAGGAAAAAGTCAGCGATGCCATTTGCCATACCAATGGTGTGGAGAGAACCGCAAAATCATCATAGTGATTGCTATTTCTGTCGTGTGAACACTGTTGGATTCTCG
The DNA here is from genome assembly GCA_963170755.1 of Amphimallon solstitiale. NCBI lineage: Eukaryota > Metazoa > Arthropoda > Insecta > Coleoptera > Scarabaeidae > Amphimallon > Amphimallon solstitiale. Next base: position 222,460,800 of record OY720675.1, read on the forward strand.
ACTAAAAATAAGCACAAAATAGTATATCCAAGCATGAATTCTGCAATCAGACCAGCTTCGGCAGAAGATGATCTTATTCCAAAGCCTCTTCAATACGTGCGTAAGAGTCCCGAACCACATGATGAAGAGTATACTGTGGTTGACGAAACTGGACCGCAGACATTTACACAAGATGAATTGAACGATCTTGTGCGTGACTTGAATCTATCAAAAGACAAGGCAGAGCTTCTTGCATCTAGGCTTAAACAGAAACATTTGTTAGCAAAGGGTGTGAGTATTACTCATTACAGAAAACGAAATGAGCACCTGGTGCCATATTTTACTTGACGGTGACCTGTGCTACTGTCATAACATTTATGATCTCTTTAACAGCTTAGCACAAGTTCATATTGCTTCAGAGTGGCGTCTCTTTATTGACTCTTCTAAACGAAGCCTGAAGGCAGTGTTACTGCATAATGGAAATTCCAAACCAAGTATACCAATTGCTCATTCAGTTCACTTAAAGGAAACATATGACAATATGAAGAAACTGCTTGAATGCACTGAGTACCAGACACACCAGTGGGATATTTGTGGTGATTTAAAGGTGATAGGCGTGTTGATGGGAATGCAAGCAGGCTTCACTAAATACTGGTGTTTCTTATGCCTATGGGACAGTCGACAAACCGATCAGCATTATGTCAAAAGGGACAGGCCGGTGAGGTCAACATACGAACCAGGGACCAGCAGTGTGAAGTTTACGCCTTTAGTCAATACACAAAAGATATTACTTCCGCCTCTACATATCAAGCTTGGCTTGATGAAGAACTTTGTGAAGGCGATGGCTAAAGCAAACTCACAAGGGTATCAATACTTGGTTCACAGATTTCCACATCTCAGCTCTGCTAAACTGAGGGAAGGAATATTTGTCGGCCCCGATATTAGGTCCTTGTTACACGATGAACGGTTTGACCAATCTTTGACACAGTCAGAGCTTAAAGCTTAGAAAGCATCCACGTGGCTATGTGAAAACTTCCTTGGTAACCATAAAGCGAGTACATATAGAACTGGTGTTGAGAATCTTCTGAAGGCATACCATGAAATAGGGTGTCGTATGTCATTGAAAATACACTTCTTGCACTCTCATCTAGATTTCTTTCCAGAAAACCTTGGTATGGTCAGTGACGAACAAGGTGAGCGTTTTCATCAAGACATTCAGGTAATGGAGACACGTTACCAAGGTTTCTGGAATGAGAGTATGATGGCTGACTACTGTTGGATGCTATACCGTGACAGTTTCAACGCAGTGTATAACAGAAAATCATATCGAAAGCATTTCTGAACAATCATAGATGCCAAAACAGCATTCACTATAGTAATGTCCCACAGTGTGTTTCTGAAACCTAACATCACCTGTAACTCAAAAACTGTACGTGATATAAAAAAGAGGCATACAGATCTGTAATCAGCTCGATAAACTGATCTAGAAAATGTTTATTTGCTTTCTGATGATTAAAAATTTTTTTGTTGTTGTTGACCTGTGTTATTATACGTAAACACTTTTAAGAGTGTTATGCTGTTACCGGCGATAATTTTGTTTATTTACAAACGTTGAACTCAGTTATAACATGTTAAAATATTCTGATATATAAATACATACTATAATTAATAAACGTTATTATTATTATTATTACATTACACAAGATATTGATTATTTTTCTTTCTGCACGTTCCACTATCAAAATAATTATAAGCTCAATATATTCTTGGACGATAATGAATATTTCAATGAAAGGTATAATCTCTCTCGTGAATAGAATTTGATGATTTATATGACATGCATTGTAAATTGAAAAATAAACAACAGTAATTTATATCCGCCGAGCCGCAAGCATAACTACTATTCATACAAAATGACGCTTCTAAATACTGCAGTCAGCAACCTGTAACGTTACACATTAAACGGTATTTATCGTAGTTGCATTAGTAATAGTAATTGTTCGTCGACAGTGCGCGCAATTAACTTTTTAAGGAAATACACTACTAAATATTTCATAGGAATGCAGACAGGAATGTTTGTAACGTTGCCCGCGGCAAAATTGATTGTATTCGCGAGTTTCATCAAAATTATAAACTAGTAAACGCAATTGGTGTAGTATTGTAACGACACAAACAATTTACTAAAAGATAATTCCTGTAGGTTAATTTCGTTCTCGTCTATGAGTTGTTTTTTCAACGGTAATTTTTAGAATTGGTAGTATACACCTGTCTATAGTCTAGAATATCTGCCTTACATAAGACTATTTCATTCTGACTGACTGAATAATGTACAGTGTGTTAACATTTCATTATATTGACTTGTCGTCAATTGCTATTAATCTAATACACGGTTGTCTTGCAAATAGAATGCAGTCTGTCAGAATAAAGATGATTCAATAGTTATTGAAGCCTTTAAGCTAGTCGCAGGTGAACAAGAACGGCGCAACTCAAAAACTAAGAGTCCATCTTTCTTCAAAAGGCTATCATTCTAGTTTACACTTTGGAAAATTCAGCACTGTTTACCTTCAGTTACAAATTGTTAAAACCTTTTTACGTTAACCATATATTTATTTAATACACCTACTACTCACATTCTGCATCTTATTTGATAATTTCTTTCTGCACCTGGTTTTAAAAAACGAGTAATTCTGTCGTGGCGTAACTCAAGTGGAGACGGTCGTGGGTTTGATGAAACCGATCAAGATGATGGAACATAAGGCGCCACCCGCTTGATAATATATAAGACAGTCTTCTAGTTGATTACTTAAGAGTCTTCTATACCTACCCGTTGTATTAATCGAGAGTGAGACTCATCTGAATACATTCAGATTTGCTAATATGACGTTTAGGCAAAAAGACGTGTAGAAATTAAACTCGGACTATATTAAGTAAACAGTTCGGAACCCAGACATACTTTTTATGATTTATTGAAGCTACTCTGTTCTCGAGAACGGCGATGTTCATATAAAAGAAGCAACTGTCTAATAAATAATAAGTCATACATAGTAGAAATAAAATAAGATAGATTTACAATTTCTATAAACAGATAATTTTAAAAATAATTAGAATTTCACATGTACGCGGCTAGGAGCATCAGGAATTTAAAAGAAACTAAAATTAAATTTCCAATAAAAATGCTTTGCACCGACATTTGTATATTTGAAATATTGAAAAAAACAACTAATTATCAAGTAAAATACTGTTGTGTTTTAGTAGAAAGTAATAATAATAATAATATTTTTTTCAACCCTGATTTCATATTAATCTTTGTTTTAAGTATAGTTATAGTTTTGTTGAGTATATAATAAATTAATAAAGAAAATATAGACAAATACATTTTATGATCGTACGAGACGCATAAATAATATTCTGCCTTTTTTTGTGGAATTTGTGTAAATAAAATCTGATATATGTCAGTGTTCAAACACTACTGCAGAGGTGAATACTTATTATAGTTGTCTTATTCTCTAATCAGTAGGAATGACCCCTTTTAACTAACACACAGTTTAATAGGTAATTCGTGTAGTTATAGTTACTAATTAAAATTTCTTGAAATGGGAAAACCAAATAGCGAAAAGAAGAAAGTCAGTAATACATTCCGCTTAAAAAAAGGCTGGAGGAAGAATCTCAAACAATACACAAAAAATATCGCAGGTAAAAATAATCACTTTCACATTTGTTAGTTGGGTACTACCATTTGTTTTTTAACATTATTTCTTCTTACCCGCGGTGCATTTTTTTACTTCTGAGCAACCGTAGAGAATAAGGTACATCGTATAATTCTAGTGGTACAGAAATCAGCCCGCTAGACAATAAGCTGTTAGTATATGACAAAGATAAGAATAAAAGTAAATAAATGACATGTCACCTCAAATATTGCGGGGAGTCAAATTTTAGATTCTGTTTAGGTACCGACTAACCAAGTAGAGTAAAAAATGCGTTGAAGAGTCTTACTAATTTTACAACATAATTACATTTATGTATACGTTTAGCTCAACCAAAATCAGCGAACAATGGAGAAGACATTAGTGCGCTTAGTGAATCAATACATCACTTAGTGGAGGTACGCCAGAATGAAAATTCGTCCCTGGAGTCAAACTTAGACACACAGTCTTTAGCATTACAGCCTGTAAACGTTGAAGAAGTTCTTACGAAGGATGTGCGAAGCGATGAGGTAAAACAACTGTACATTTGAAATTATGATAAAAAATTATAAAAAAATCTTATAGGGTTTAGACGGACGACGAATAGTAGATATAAAGTACATGCTGGAAGAAATATATAGGCTAAATTCGCACGGAAACAAGTTAGGATGCACATTTCAAAATTTAAAATTTGCTGGAGAAATTCGCTGCGGTTTAGAATCTAAGCTCAAATTCAAATGCGATATGTGTGGACAAAATTTGATTATGAACCTCAATAAATCGGAAAAAACAGAAATAGACGTGAACACTGCTTTAGTTTCAGGAGCCATGAGTGTAGGAATAGGATACTCTAACGCGCAGGAATTGTTTACCACCATGGACATACCCTTCCCCACACCTAAAACTTATGAGAAGTATAATGAATTAGTAAGTGATGGGTGGCAAAAGACCGCGCTTGAGGTAATGCAGGCTGCTGTCCGTGAAGAAGCTCAATATGCAGTTGAAGTAGGCAACGTCGACGAACAAGGCATACCTCTAATCCATGTAGTAGCTGACGATTGTTGGTCCAAACGATCGTATAGAAAACATTATTCAGCATTGTCAGGAGTGACAGCAATTGTTGGACAGCGTTTTGGGAAGGTACTATTTATTGGGGTTCGGAACAAGTACTGCGTGATTTGTGCAAGGTGGCAGAAGCAAAGCCAAAATCCTCCTGAACATAAATGCTACAAAAACTTTGAAGGCAGCTCAACTAGTATGGAGGCCGACATCTTAGTTGAGGGGTTCAAAAACAGTGTAGCAATGTACGGAGTAAAATATTCTAGATTTATTGCTGACGGTGATTCGAGCACCTATAAGAAAATTTTAGAAGCCAGGCCCTACAATAACATTACTGTAGAAAAAATCGAATGCCGAAATCACCTGCTTCGCAATTTTAGTAATAAGTTACAATCTTTGACAACTGACACCAGATATCCTTTAAATTTGCGTCGTTTGTTACAACGGAATATACGTAGAATGAGAAATGGTGTTTCAGGTGCAATTGCCCATAACAAGCATCTAGAAAATAATGTAAAACTTTTACAAACAGATATAAAAAATATTATGTGTCATGTTTTCGGGGAGCACAAGGACTGTGGAATGTACTTCTGCAAAAGAAAAGATACAAACGAACCAAATTACATGGACGAACTGAGAAGATGTATAGAAATGCATTCTTGTATCGAAGTATGTCTACAGGTAAAATTAGCTGCCTACTACACAAAGATAGGATAGATTTACACAAAAGTATTTTTGTTTCAGGTGTTAGTCATAAATGCGCGATCACTGATCGCAGATGTAGACAGCAATGTTGCGGAACATTTTAATTCCACCGTGGCCAAATTTGTGGGGGGGAAACGAGTAAATTTCTCTCTGAAGGGTTCCTATGAGGCGAGATGTTCAGCAGCTGTAGTAGCGTTCAACACCAGACGTCCACACTACGAATTGCACAAAAAAATGTATTTGAAAAGCCCTACTTGCCGTGTGAAAAGATTAGAAGTGGGCCGTATGCGAAAAATAAAAAAAGCGCTAGAGAAACGAGCAGGAGTAGAAGTCTCTGTTAGAAAAAAGATTAATTTTTCTAGTAATTCTAAAAAGAGTCAAGAAGATTATGGTGAACTGTGTCAAAAACCTGACATGCAACCGGACGAGTTCGAAGAGCAAAAACACATTTTTTTAAATAATCTCGACATAAGTGAGGAACAACGGCATCAATTAGAGCGCGATACAGTTGAACAGGCAAGCAGTGGGCAATGGTTAGAGTATCGCCGAAAGCTATTGACAGCATCAAATTTTTATCGCGTGTGTACGCGTCGAAAGAGCACCAATTGTGGCAAATTGGTTCAGAGGCTTCTTTATGGTAATGAAATATTGTACCTGCTATTCTACATGGCCGTAAAAATGAAAAGAGGGCCTTGCAATAATTAGAAAGCGAACAAAACATACAAATCAAAGAATGTGGTTTGTTTTTGCATAAGGATTTCCCCTTTTTAGGTGCCACTCCTGATGGTATTGTTGATGATAATATTATTGTAGAAGTTAAATGTCCAGCATCGGCTTATAAAATGGAAATCGAAGAAGCGATACAAAAGAAAAAAATTACATTTTGGAAATTAAACCCCTTAACGAAACAATATATTGTAAATACAAAACACATTTGGTATTATCAAATACAGGGCCAATTACAGGTAACAGGCAAGCAAATTTGTATTTTTGGTGTGTGGACAGGAGACGAATTCCCTATGAAGACAACACATATTAGTAAAGATGACGTTTTCTGGAGAGACAATATGAAAGAAAAGTTGTGCGATTTTTATTATGATTGTTTGTTGCCTGAATTGATAGATCCAAGACATACGAGAAGTATGGTAATCCGAGAACCGCAAAGTATTCTTGACGCTCAGCAACAACTGAAAGAAAAAAGAGAGAAACCGAAAAACCCCAAAAAGTAATGTTTGATCCACTGTTCTTCGTTATGTAAACAATTCATTATCATTTTGTTATAAATTTTCATATATTTTGTAGACGAAAAGATACTCGACATTGTTCGAATATTTCGCATTTTCATATTGTCGCTTTAGTAGTTGATTTCGGTATATTCAAATTCAGTCGCTAAAAATACAGAATTTCAAGTTGTCATCTTTTAGTTGCCGTGAAGCAGGTAAGCACGGAGCCATTTTCACAAAAAAAAAAGAGGTGTGGCCACCACACGACTTTCTTATACGTATTAGCGTTTTAAATTATAGAGTTTTATTTGTTTTTAATATAAAAATTATTCAAAATCCTATTATAAGTACTTCTGTTCTCTTAATAAACCTCTATAGAATGCATACTTTGCGAGATATTCGAAGGAAAGTGCTCCTCGCTAAGAGTAAAAGTGTTACTTCCGGTTCGAATTTTGAAATTTTATTTATGCAAAAAATATTTCAAATCCAACTCTAAATACTTTTGTACTCTTGACAAATATATATAAAATGCATAATTTATGACATATTGGCAAAAAATCGCCATTCGATAAGAGTAATAGTGATACTTCCGGTCCGAATTTTGAAATATCTTTTATACAAAAGGTATTGAAGATTAATTCGTAACGTACCTGTCTAACAAGCATGATTGGCGAAATATTTACAAAAACTGTTTTTTGATAAGAATAAGAGACTTCCGGTATCAATTTCGAAAGACTTTCATAATAAAATTCTTCACAGATGTACTCAAAATTGTACATATGAATTCTTTATAAATTTGTGTAAACTTAGTTGGCAAAATTCGATTTTTTCACTCAAGTAAACTACTACTTCCGGTCTTCCGATTTTACTGAAAATCAAATCAGATCTCAAGAGGAACTTTATACTCGTAAATACAAAATTTGGAATTGGTAGCTACAGCCATTTGACCGCTATCCAGTCACGAAAATATTGTTTACGGTCGCTATGCTGAAAAATTGAAACTACTATCACAGCAATTTACAGATCGGTTTTCCAACTTCAAGAACATGAATAACTCCTTCAGCCTTTCTACAAGTCCGAGTAAAGGTAATGTGGAGGAGGTTCCTTTACACCTGCAAATGGGGTTGATCGTTCAGGAAGACGCATATTTGATGCCTAAATTTGATGACGTGGAACTCAGTGAATTCTACAGAACATACTTTGCTGAACAAAATACCCACAGCTGAGAGCTTTCGCACGAAACATAATTTGCGCATTTGGAAGCTCGTATAAATGTGTACTAGTAGAATTGACCCTAATTGATCATCTTATTTCTGAACTTCATTCTCAAGCCTCTCATTAATGTCTTCTGATTGCTTATCTTTTTTTTAGCTTATTATTATTTATGTATTATAAATAAATGTGTGAACTTTTATCGCTTTTTGTTTACTACTACTTATTATCAACCTACGGCCCGCGACGATTAATGTTCTGAAGTTGGGCCCACAACCAAGCAAAGGTTGTCTATACCTGGTTTACACCTACAAGAAAATACCAATTTAAAGGGGGTGCAGCTATGAGCGAGTTGTCAGAGCATGCATTCACTGTTCCGGTAATAGTTAGGCACTTTTATTTCTTACAGGTGTTTTCCATGTATCGTTATTCTGATTTTTACTTATGGAATTTCCTATATTTTCATCATACTTTCGTCATTATTACATTTTATTCTATATATTTTCGTTGAAGAAAGCAGGAGCATTGAGGAAAAGAAATAGAATAAAATGCAACAATGACGAAATTATGATGGAAATACAGGAAATGCCATAAGTGCAAATGAAAATAATGATACATGGAAAACAATTCTCCGTTTGAATTGGTATTTTGCGAGAATTTCAGTACAAATTTGTCAACACATTGTGTCGCGGTTAGTGAGAAAAAAGGACGAAAAAGGCGACCGACATAATCTTATCAATACATTCAGTAATACATCCAACGTAAAAAAAAGTGGTCGCTACAGTACAGAAGAAATTAACGTACTTTTCTCCGCGGATCAATTACCTGGTTATTATAATAAAAACATACTTAAATTTACGTTAGATGTATTACTGAATGTATTGATAACATTATGTCGGTCACTAACCGCGGCACAATGTGTTGACAAATTTGCACTGAAATTCTCGCAAAACATTAAAACTTTAAAAAATCATTATGTTGTTTTAGAAAAAAAATTGCAAAAATGAGCACCGGTAACTTCTAGATAAAGGTTCATAGTTTCTACAAACGGAAAATGAAACCAAAATTCTATCATTTGGCTAACATATTTCACCGCCCGTGTTATAGGAATTTAACATGCGATTGACCAGTATAGAAGACTCACCCGGTATTTGAAAAAAAAGTAATATTTCTGAGATAACTGCACACTTCTCATAAATTTGACCATGAGATAATTTAAAAAATAATTGATTCGGATGCGTACATTGGTAGGATAAATAATTTAAAAATAACTAAAATGAGATTTCGAAGTGCTTTTTTGATATTTTTTTTTTGTAAAATAAATGCGTCTTTTAGGGCATTAATATTAAATTGTTATTGTTATAAATTAATATTATTATTATATATGTTACCTATATATTAATATACCCATACACGCGTCTGAATACGTAATAAGTAGCATATAAAATAAATTACCAATTCATCTTTGCAATTTTTACAGTGTATTACTCCAACATATATAATAAATCACATCAACGACGGTAATATTTACTTAAAGACGTGAGGTGTTCCGTTTCAATATTTTGTCACCAGTGGTCGCCACCGTACAGAGGAATTTTACCTATTTTCTTGGCGGTACAATTACGTGGTTATTATAACAAAGACATACTTAAATTTACTTTGAATGCATTACTAAATGTATTGACAAGATTATATCGGTCGCCTTTTTCGTACTTTTTTTCAATAACCGCGGCAAAATGTGTTCACAAATTTGCATTGAAATTCTCGCAAAACATTAAAACTTTAAAAAATCATTATGTTGTTTTGGAAAAAAAATTGTAAAAATGGGCTCCGGTATTTTGTAGATAAAGGTTCATAGTTTCTACAAACGAAAGATCAAACCAAAATTCTAAAATTTGGCTGGTATATTACACCGCCCGTGTTATAGGAATTTAACATGCGATAGACGGGTATAGAAGACTCTTAATCGGGGAGAATATCTAGAAAGTAGAATGCAGGTAGAAATAGATAGACACTCTAACAAACCTAACCACAGTGACATTTTATTACTCCACCCCAACTGAAATATGATTGGTGAAATAAATTTTGACTTACGTGGAGGTTATGGCATAAGGTTTAAATCAGTAGACGTTGATAAACCTGAATTTAAATTATTTGACACAAGGAAGTTGAAAATCTGACATGAGTAGATATTCATTAAATAAATCTGGTTAGTTGGTATCTAATCGTTCTTTACAATTTGAGAGGTTATAAAACAATGTGGTGTATGGAGATATTTTCAGTAGCACAATACACGTGATATAAATTCTTATTTCTAACTGAAAATAGTTACAATGTTAAAACCTAAATTAAATGCTGCAATGTGCATCATCTCATGTGTATCCAAGAACCAAATTTACTTAATTGTAGGAATGACCGACGGTGATTCTCGAAAGTTAAATTATAAACGCAATGTAAACTAGGAAATTATATAAACACCACTAAGTTATTTACAAATATCAGAAATAAACTAAGATGGTCAAAAGAAAGCAAGACGATGAATATTAAGCTAGAGAAAGAGAAGTGATGGTTAAATATAACATTTTAAAAACACTATATAACACCTCCTCCACCAATTAGGTTATCTAATACTCATCATATAATTAAATCTATCTCAGATATCCCGCAAAATCAACTAAAGTATAAGTTATAATTTTTGATATATTAAATTTAAATAAAGTAAAAAAAAACTGACGATTACATCAATTGAATGAAAACAAATCTAGGTCGATTACAGGCAAACACAATAAGGTAATGAAATAGAAATACAAGTGACCTTAAAAACGTGCATTCCAACCTTCGGCATCAGTGCGAGCACACGGCGTTGGAATTGCGTATCAAACGCAAAGGACAGCGTCGCTAATTCAATGGAATCAGCATAGCGTCGCATCAAAACGCAATTCCCAAACAAATTTGTCATCAGCTGGGTTGTACATTACGTACAAAAAAATACTAAGAAGAAGATAAGAATAAATACCTTTGAGTAATGCTACTGAAACACACACACGCACTTGGAATTAAAAAAAACTCACGGAAGATTCCTGCAGAATCACAGACTTGTATCTATTTTCATCTCAACCTCAATCATTTTAAACAGCGAATACTCAAACAAAAATATGCAAGTATTACTAAAAACTGAAAGGCCTGGTGTTTCTTCTAAGAAGCCCAGCGTACAGTGAACGCCAAATAAGATGGCGAGCGGTGGGAATACGCTGTAGTCGTTTTTAAAGACGCGTACGCCCACTTACTGAAGACTATCCAATAATATCAGACTATATTTGGCGGTTACTGTACTTAGATAAAGCTTCACTGTGCTACACACATATGCAGTTTACCGTTAATTTAAACAGAAACAGAAAAATGAATAACCAACAAAGTACAAAAGCAGAAACGAAAGATGAATTAAGTACTTAACTGGATAAATATTTAGATAATACTACAGAGAAATAATGAAACGTATCACGAAACGATCTACCGAATCTATGCACCATTAACCAAACGCCAACTAACAGATGGCGTCTTCAGCATCAAAACAGCTAAAAATTAAACGTCTATTCAATAATATTGAAACCAAAATAACAGGTGTATATAACTTAATTAGGAATTCGAACACCGCATAGCGTGATTCAATAATCTTTGGGTATTGGATATCTGTCTACAACATTTCTGGATGCTATTATACCTCAAAGCAGAGGTATCGCATTAGCTAATGCTCTGTAAACGTATTGTATAGTGTATTGTGTAATATTTAGTACTGCATATATATCATCTACTGTTGTAAATAAAATCAAGTCCAATATGCAAGGGTAACTAAAAATAAGGAACAGCCAAAATAGCAGAAATTTCTCAAATATTCGGTTGCAAATATAACTCAACTAAATTTAAATGCACATTGACACATAAATGAATTTTGAAAACATGATATAGTTACTGGTCTGACTCAGGGTTCAATCTTGGGGCCACACTTGCAATGTACTAACGCATATAAATCACTTGTTTCTCAAAATTATTGGGCTATTGTGTATTAAAATATCGAACATTCAGTATGTATTTTTTATATAGCGTTTTCAAAAAGATACTAATGTATGTATTACATTAGTGTTTTTTCTTCATATAAATATATCGTAGGTAATTCCGTCGTAGATATAAGTATGCAAATACTTTAGTGCAACTCAATTGTGATAAATGTCATACAATCATGAACTGGCCACAAAGTTCATGGATTATTTCTACGTTTTTTTTTAAACGGAAAACTTGTTTTTCTATCACGTATTACATAGAACGAGTTAAATTACTGATTGCTAGTAATAAATATGATATTGTTTCAAATCACCATTAGGTACGCAACTGAACTCTGATTACACTAATGTGAAAGCATAGGTAACTATTCAACATTAAAATTACCTGTACCGGTATGTAGAGTAACCCATTGGAATATAGATGGAATTATCTGTTATGTCTTATCTTTCTAACCATGTACTACACACGTTTTGCCTGGACTCGATCAAAGTTATTTCATGATTTAAATTAAATTACGTAAGAACTTTGTAACACAGATTTATATACCGTACTTTTAATGCTAACATCAATCTTTAGATATAAATCGCTTGTTGTCAACTGAGTTATAGGTTATGTGCGTAAGTGGACGATAATATATTAAGAATGAAATACTTGAATTTCTCGGTGTGAATTATGTGTCAATTTAAATAGTGATAAGTAATTAAAACAATAATAAAGAAGAAATGTTTAAACATATTTTATGCTGGGCGAAACAGTCACAATGATGCATGATTATGGTCAAATGAGACTGATTTATTTGACGTTATAGTAAAATTATGTCTTAATGTATTTTTATATTTTAAGAAATGTGTAGAGAAATAACTGTGGAATTTATAGGCCAAGTAACTGTACATCACAAACTATTTTTTTCTAAAGACAGGTTAAACGTGCTTTCAATCCAGTTCTGAACTATTTTATACAAAATGTGTTTCGATCTATGTAAGTATTTAAGGTTAGAAATAAAAGGTGTCACAATAGCACCTCATAGTTCGTTATCGTGCGCAGGAATGAACTTCTCGACAGCAACGTAGCATCGAATTTTTATTATGCAAAATTGTGATGAGAATCCAAGGCACATCGTCACCAAACCGATACATTCAGAATAAATCACTGCTTGGTGTGGATTTTACAAACCTGAATGTGAATTTCGCTGGCAGCATTACTTCACAAAACAGGGCGTCAATTATCCACCGAGATCAAGCGATTTGACATCTTCTTTAGGGCTATCACAAAACTAAAGTCTATGCCAAAAATCCAGCAATGATTCTGGAGCTAAACTACAAATGAGGTAATAAGGCATATCAGTAGATATGATAGAGACCCAATTATAACCAGCTGTGGCGAGTATTTGACATATGTTTTCTTTCACATAATATAATTACCAGAGATCAATTAGTATGATTCAATACAGACCTCAAAAATATCTTTTTATTTATTGTAACAGTCTACGAAGAAAGCAGACAGAACTTCATAAACAACAATGGCTTTATTGCATGAGAAGTTCATAGATCGCATCAATTTATTATTTTATCGACGACTAAACAATAAAGTAGGTATTATATTAATCACTATTGGCTAATAATAACACTCATAATACCCGGAGGGAATAATGAAGACCAGGGAATAATGGGCCATAACGTTACCATTATTCCCTGCATTGAACATAACGTTCCTAACGTTGTCGTAGTAACGATAGACAAGTCCGGCAATTTTACTAACTGTCTAGCCGTCAAACGTCATATTGATATAGTAATCTGACATTTTCGTTTAATTATTTTGATTTTTTTTAGTAATTTTCAGTTAGTCGTCGATAAAGTAGTGTATACTAACTCGCAATAATGACTATTATTCTCTCGAGCCGAGTTACTCCCTCGCCGCTTAGGCGGCCCGGTTCGTAAATTCATCTCTCGGGAATAATAACTGTCATTATTGACTCGTTATATCAACTACTATTATTTTATCAAGTCGCATTGAAAATAACTTGTCTTGTCAAAATAATAAATACAGTCGAAACAAGATTTGTTCGAAAAAACGATAGCAAATGTAATTCTCGTTTTTACAAAGTAAATGTAATTTAGTAATATGTTTGTCTTAATTAAATACAGGTCTAATTAAGTTCGCAACCACGACCAAAACGTCACTAGCTTAAAATAGCGTTTTGAGTTTTCTCTATAATAAAGTACTAACTTCCGAGATGACTGAATATCTAATCCTAATTTCCATTTTTCCGAAAATTTGGTTTTATACAATTTTAGAGTAAACTATTGCCTCTATTTCTCGGTTTTTTGGGCATTGCTCGCCCAGGTTTTTCGTAGCTGCTTTATTACTATTGGCATACGTTCTTACAACGAATTAAATACATAGTTGAACTACGTAAGCTTTTCAAGGTACGTTGCATAAATTGACTGAGCTATATACTACATATATATGCTGTAGCTTCTATTTTTTCTCTTATCTGTATAAGTATGCGATATGATCAAAATCAAACACAATATGTATTAATAGTAATGATAAATATTCTTTATATCATTTGCATCTTATTTACTATACTTTTGTTTTATTTGCATTTGTTTGAACAACAAAACAACAAACATAATTAATATTTATGTACTTTATTTAAAGAAAATAACTAATTTAGTTTCAAAATTTTACCTAATGAAATTATCTCCTACAAAATATTGTTTATATTTCTTTTTATAGGAGTTTCATATAACCAATTTTCGATGTGCGTCCATCAGATTCTATTAATTAGTTGAAAGAGACATAAATTGCTAATCACTGTACATCCACTAGTCACATAGTACTCAGATAGCTTAGCTTTTTGCTATTAAGAACATCCCGAAGATGGCTTCCACTAATTGTCTAAAGGAAACATTTTTACGTAGTACCATGACATATTAGTGTTCACCTGTCACGAATATTCCCAAAATAGTATCAGTCTATTAAACTATTATAATATGGTAATATAAATTTTTAATGGCATTAACTAATTCATTTAAGGTAAACATTCCTCTATAGGTTAGCCTTCTGCTACAATTTGCTAATTTAGTTAAAGTGATGCACTCCTTGGTGCTGCCTATACCAAATCCGTTAGTATTTCTACGCACACATTTCAAGATAGACCAAAATTTGCTTATAACACTAATCAGTTTCAGGTTGACACTTCTCAACCTTACGATGATAACAAGGAGCATTATTGGTAATAATTAAATAACTAGAGCATTTTAAAATTACTATAGCATCTTTATTTATTCAACAGGCGCAAGTCTAATTACAGAACAAAAATTGATAATGTTCAAATATTCATAATAAATCCACTTATATCCTTTTTAAAATTGTTCTAAATCAGCCCTCAAATACCTTAGAGTTCACATACTTAATGTTAATATTAAAGGCCATATAACGTCTGCTTCAATTTAGCCCGGCAATTTTTCCATTAGAATTTTATACGTCTACAAATATTAAGATATAAATTTAACCTAAAAATGCAAAAAATTATAGCTATTTACCAAGAATTTTCCTTATACTACATTTCGAATATTCAATGCTCATTTTCCGAACTTGCCTTTTATCGCCACGTTTTTTTTCCGTGAGAAAACTGGATATATATAGTGTTCTATTGGTACTCGACGTAACTTCCATACTATATTATAGTAAATATGTAGCACACATTAAATGAAACGACTGCATATTGCCGTGAACTCGCAAAATTTGTAAAATAAGAATAGTTGTAGAGATTGATTTAAGAATTAGTTTAAGCTTAGAAATAAAAATAAAAATAACAAAAAGTCCTATTTAAATATTATTGAGTAAAACTATGCAACAAGAACTACATGAAGGTATACAAAGTTGCATACTCATAGTCAATTTATTATTATTCCAGTAAATAATGAAAATATGCAAAATAAAGTTTATTAAATAAATATAAAACAAAAGATGTAGAATAAAAATTTATTAAATAAAGAAAAGTATGAAATAAAGACAAAATAAATATAAGTAATATATTTCTTTTGTAAGAGAATACACATGATGTATGGTTTATAAATCATGAAAAGAAATGAAATACGATATGCATAAAGCAGTAAAAATCTTATAAGTGTTTATGAACTAAATTGTATTAAAAGATAAAATTTACCTTAGCTTACTACTAGACTAAGAAAAAGGATATAAAAATATGTAAAACATAGAAGCAATCAGCAGTGACATATTTTTGTATTTAAAGGTAATTGATATCACAAATAAAAAAGGTATCTGTGTTCATGATTTGTTCGTAACACAATGCTTCAGGGACTGAAAACAGACGTGTACGGTTGAATGACCTACAAAAAACAACAAAATATATAAAACTTGTGTAAAGTCTATTGCAGATTGACATATCACCAACAGAAAGATCTTGGTTAGAAGATAGAGAGGCGGTGGAGAAACAGACGTGTTCTACAGGGACAGGCAGTACGGGAAGAAAAATAATGGTCATCTTCGACATGTTTCCCATTTTGCCAAGGCACAATCTGGCTAAAAGAAAAGTAAAACTAACATTAATAAATGGAAAGAAAAAATATGTATCGAACAATGAACAAGGTAATAGGTTCATTGACGAGTACAAAGAAGGATGGTATTAGTGACAAGAATAAACCTACCGTTGGGAATGATGTGCAAAGCAGAGGGGAACTTTGAATTGGAAGGTTATGTTGACGTTTAAGAAAAATTGTGAACTGTCAGAACAAAATGTGTATGTGTGCGTGTATCAAGGCGGCAACATATGGGCAGCGATTTCACGGGAAAGTGTATTCCAGTACCATCCTAAACATGGACTAGAGGGCGCAATGGTCAACATAGTTTATTTTTGCCGCTATAAATACGAAGACAAGATTCGACAGGAAGACTTTTCTGATAACACCTCCGAGAGGTGAACTTCTCAAAACACTTACAAAAGGAAGGTCTCTTAAAGAATAAGATTTTTTTTTTTATTGTTATATTGTAGTTTTTCATTATTTCTTCAACACATATAGTCACAGTAATTTATTTTATTTAATACATTTGAATTCATTTGAAGCGTTCATAATGGACATTCAAAATAGATTTTTTGATAACAAGTAAGTTTATTATTTCTTTTGAAAATGAAGTTATACGAGTTGTTGGACAGACATTGATTTTTACGTGCGAATGATTAATCAATATATTGTTGGACAAAATAGATAAGTAAATAATTTATCCTGTAAGGTTTATTTTAAATTTATATAGTTGGAATTACAACCAAATAGGATTAATGGTGTTGGTCAGTTGGAGAGATGTTACGTGAAAATGAGCATTTTCTTCATCGTATTGTCTAGACATCATTAATTTCTTTCAAATTAAGCGAATAATTAATTAGAATTTCACAAGGCATAGATTAAGAGCTAGATACAACACGTGCAAATGGTTGTCTAAAGCAATTAATTGAAGCCTATACATGAATATTATAACGTCGATAAGTATATTCATAAACGTACAATAAAAGTTTACATTTGTTTATTTGCAGGATAAATATTTATTTAGTTTGGTAGAATAAATAAATAAACAAAAGATTTACATACATTACAACCGGCATTAGGTATAAATGATATGAGCATTTTTCAATTATGTATCTTGTTTAGAGCATAAAGGTGTGTATATAAAGGAAACTATATTTTTGAATCCATAAATTACAAAATAAAAAAATACATGATTATGTTGAATAGACATACAGTTTTTTTTCTTTGAACAAAACTATTACCTTTTTCCTATAATGAACAAGAGAAAAATCATCAGCAAAGAAGAAGGAACCACAAACATTGCCAGGACCCACAATAGTTATAAGGTACATGACCCAACAATATAAGATAAAAATACAAAACCAATTATAAGTTCTTGGTGTGTAAAGAATAATTTAAAGAGTATAATGTGTACAAAAGACTATACCCTACGTGTGGTAATACACACAAAAATATGTTGTCACAGCATATAAATTATATGGCAATATTGTTATTTAAAATAAATATTTATATGCTACAGCAATATGTGTAGTATTAGAATAATTTAAGTAGAAAAGAATATGGAATACACAAAATAAAAGTCATATCAGTCAAATGTCAATAACAGTAGATTTGATATAATCCAATCATATTGTACATTTTTATCATGTGATTTTAAAAATGCTCAGCGATTACCAAGCATTTTATTGTGCTTTGGATAGATGGCGCCACATGAGGATCAATATTTTGAGGTTAAAAGAATCAGAAAATTCGAGTTATGTGACGGCCTTATATCGCGCAGCGATATTGATACAGTTGGCCTTGGAGTTTTGATACAGCGAGCGACATCTTTAGGACTAAAATGTTGTTATTTTTTTGACAGTAACGAAATTGCTTATGTTTTCTATGATTCAAACGCCCCCTTAAACAATGCATGAAGAGCATCTCCTTATTACACCCATTTGCAAATTGACGTCTGTCCGGCTTCAAAACGCTTCATTATGCTATACTTTGTGCTGCTATCTATTTCAGGTAAGTGTATTGTTTACCTGATCTTAATATTTACTTTTCTTTATCGTAAGCATTTGTTATATTTATATATGGAATCATGACTGTTATTGTTGTTTGGTAAATATTTTTTCTGTTTGTTAAACTAATTCCTATTTCTGTTTTTCTAGATTTCTTGATTTGAAATAGAGGAAAGCCTTGCAGATAATTTCTATTTTCTACCATGAGGTCCACTTTATTTCTTACTTCTTCTCTTCAAATTAGAGTGTTGTTTTTGGGTGATTTTATCAATTCTACATTACTTAGAATTGTCAATATTTTATATTTTAATGCCTTTTGTTTCTTTATTTCGTAGGTATCTGACCGTGCGTGATTGTTACAAGAATGTCGAGGACATTTAACTACGAATATTTTATATAGAGAATATATTTTAACATAATATTCCTTTGTGAATCATTTTGTAACGTCTGCAACTTGCATTACTGACATTCATTCTAAATTATATATCCTATGATCTATTTAAAATTATTTTAACTCATTCTAACGTCCATATTTCTGGACCTATCTAATAACTTGTTTTAGAACATTTAATATACATTTTAACTTGATAATTATTAAAACTTATGCTAACTATATTTAATTAAACATCTGATTAAACTAGAACGTGTACACTACAAATAATACTATTTCTTAGTAAACATGTGTTTGTTTATTTTTACTTGTTTCTTATTTCTAATATTTTATCTAATTATTTTTATTTATATTTAAATATAAGGTTCACGGCAATATGTGGAGATCCACCTCAAGTGAAGTATGGTGGTATTCTAAAATTCTCCACATTAGGGTATGTTCTTGTTAGATAGCTACATATTCTGAATGTTATCATTAATTTCAAACACTCACATTCTCTAATATTGTGATCTAAAGGATTTCTTTGCTATAAACATTAACATCTTATTGGTTTCATTTTCTTTGCTGATAAGAATATTACATAAAATATTTGTCCAAATTATACGTGCATATTATTAAATATGTACAAAAGTGTTTCCTAATACTACCAACCAGTCAGTGTTGTCAACATAAAAATTTGGGCCACTCAATCTTCATTTGAGATGGATCACTATACCAGAGCGTAAAACAAACTGATGAAATAAGATAATTATATCCAAATTCCCTAAAACTTAGGAAACATCCTTCGTTGTTAGTTTACTATTAAATTATTTGCTTCTTACATTATTTTTCTACCGAATTAGTTAGATTCCGCTGCTTTGGCTACTCAAACCATAACAATAATACTTTTACGTACAAAATCCTTTTAGGTCAGACCAGTCTATGCTCGCAGATAAAAGCACAGGCAAAGGATACTACACAGTCTCGACATATCTATATAAACCATTACCGATCATTATACCGTTATCGTGTGTCTACAATATCTTCACAGACGCGCGGGCCATTTACGTTTTATTTATGACATCGTCACCTCTTACTTATTTCGATATAAAGCTTTAGCTTATTTATGTGGACGCATGCACATATATTTTTCTCACTTTATTTTATTCATAATTAAAGAGAGTTAACGGTACGCGTGCTTTTCCGGTCATGCGACCAAAAATAATTATTGTTTACATCTGTGTCTGCATATACCAATATATACATACATGTGTAAGTGCTGTCAGTAATGCCAGATGGAGTCTGTAATCTAACGCCAATTAATTTGAGAAACCCACGCGGAACGTGTTATTGCATGTAATATGTGTGTTTTATGTACGAAAGGAAACTATATATGTATGTATATGTTTTTTTTGAAGGAAAAAAATATGGTGTTTATAGATATAAGTACAAATTTAATTGTACCTAGAATCGGTGTGTACCGTCTGCTAACCACACGTCATAAAAGCTGGCATAAATGAGTCTCAATAAAATGTTGATTATAAGGACTGGGGGAGTAGAGTTGCACTTTAATAAATACAAATTCCTTTTTGTACTCACCGCCTGTAAAGTGACATTTGGCGCATGTGTAGCTCGACTGGGAAATACGTTTTCCCGGTCGCGGCGACTGTAAAAATTGAAAAAAACACTGGCACTTTGCGACATTTAAAAAAAAATCTAACTTGGTAGTGATAAAATTTAGTTTATAAAATACTACTTCCCTCCACTATTCTTCACTAAAAGTTGGGGAAATAGGAGTAAAAATTAAAAATTCTTCCAAAAAAATTGTGGCGCCATCTATTTGACGACATTTTAAGCGACACTTAAGATTCAAACACCATCTATTTGAACCACATCGACATTCATATTGGCAGTTCGGAATTGTTTGTATTTAAACCAAAAAACGCAATAAATGTACTATAAATTTATAAACATAAGAATAAATACCTCATGTTTGCCATGTGTAAGAATATAATAACTTAATTTTAGGGAAAGGTGAGTAATAGTTACGTACATCAAATGCTTAAATTAATTAGGTAATCTATTTTAGGTTAGGTATGATACTACTGACATTAATCAATAATATTTCTTTAATTTAATATTCGTACAAAAAATATTGTACAAACCTCTTGCGTGAAGACATCTTCCACGCATTCGCGTTCTTAAAAGCACTCGCTTCCTGCGCACAATGTGCGCTCATGCGGGAAAACAGTCTGCCCGCACTTGGTTCGTAAATAACTATTTCCACCATATCACCACGCAAAAGCATTTGGTTTATCAAAGGAACTTCACCAGACGAAGTATTTAGGAGATAGTTTGAGAATCTGTTGAAATCTAATTAGCAATTATCTTATAACCGTATACAAAAAACATTTGATAAGAATTTGTTAATACGATGTATTGATATAAGAATATTTTGGTTTGAATGAATAAATAAGTTGTCCCAGTAAACATTACTGTATGGATAAGATTTTTACGATAAACCAGGGGTGGGCAACTTAAAAGTGAAGTGGGCCGTATTTTTAAAGCTAATCTGTTTGCGGGCCAATATACCTACACTTGATTATAAATTAAAATTTAATTAATTATTAAACATTTATTATGTCCAGATACAGTTGAGTAAGATAACAATAAAACATAATAAAATATATTTCACATATTTATTATCTCTAAAAATTCAATCTTAAATTAAAAATGAAAACTAAAACGATATATAGTGGAATTTTAATGCGCCTTCTGTATATTCTTATTGTTAAGTAGTTCTTCAATATTTGGTGTAACTGTAGAAGTGGATAATATTAATAAATCTGAGAGATGACCTCGCCTCAGTGTTGTTCGATACTTATCTTTTATGAAATTTAATGACGAAAAAAAATTTTCACACACGTATGTTGAGCGAAATCGACACACAATGCATAGCTTGAAGTCTGATATTTGGATAATCCTGATAAGGAACAAATTTCCAAAGTTTGACATACTCTTCTGTCGTTTGTGATCTGATCAGCTTCGTAAATTTATTTTTGAGTAGCATGTGATGTTGCAGAACCGTTAATTCAAGTTGTGCATTTGGCGAATATTGCACCAACTCTTCAGAATTAATTGCGAATGCATTCATAAAGAGGGATATTGTTTCCTTTTCTTCGTCAATTTTTTTAAACCGGGTAATAAAGAATGTCAACAGTGAGTCAACAGCCATCTAATATTTATCCCAATTAGGTAAAATATTTTCTGAGGTGTTCTTAATTTCCAACAGTGTTGGAAAATGAACAACGTCTTTTCTTGCTATGTCTTTTATAAATAATTTCAACTTAGCCCTAAAACTATTAACATTATTTACCATTATTGGTGATGAGGAAACCTTGCCCTGTAATTTTAAGTTGAGTTTATTGAGGTGAGTTGTTATGTCTACCAAGAAAGCAAAATTACAGAGCCATCCATGATCTTCAAATAAATTTCTTTCTTCAGCATTGCATTTTTTTCATGTAAATATGACAAAACTTGCTCTTTTAATTTAAAAAAACGACTTAACAAATCCCCTTTTGACAGCTGTTGGACAGCGCAATTAAGAAGTAATTCTCCATGTTCATTAATTTGTTCCTCAAAGATAACTCTGGATTCACGACGGTGAAGTGCATTTGCTCGGATAGAATTTATACCATTTACGACACTCACAGCAATCAGAGTCAAAACTTCGGGTAGATAATAAACTTTTAAGAAAAACAATAAATGCAATATCTGCACTCCTAACGAAACTGACCGACAGCGTTGATTGATAATATGAGAATACAACCCGACAGGCAGAAACATGTTTCTGTAAGTCTGTATGACTCTGTAACGTGACTAATACGCGGGAGTGAGGCGCTACACATGCGTCGTGTCGCTAAGCCAGCGGCGGGCCAATTCAAATGCGTTGGAGGGCCATTTTAAGGCCCGCGGGCCTGCTGTTGGACACCGTTGCGATAAACTAATAATAAATATATGTTGCCCGACGAATAGAACCAATTTACTAATTTTCTGATAGCCTAGTGTGGTGCTAAATTTTCCAGAAAATGTTTTTAAAATTCAGTATAAAAAATGTGTTAAATTGCATGTAGGTACATCAAAAATATTTATTTATTGATTCAGAAAAACCCGTAGGTGTTGAACATGTCAATATTACAAGATACCAAAGAAAAGAGTAATATTGTTCACATATAAAATCCCACTAGAGGAATCCTTTAAAAATGCTTCTATGCCAAAAACTACTGTATCACCTTTTTAATGTTTTCAATTGTAAATCTTTTACTCACTGTTGGCAAATCATCATAAATTCGCAACATCTGTTACCACACAATTGTTTTTCAACTGATGTCGTTGTTTGGGATCTTTTAAACCTCGTTCGTCTTTCATGACTCCTGAACAGTTCAATATATTGAGTTTTAACAAAGCATAAACACTCAAAAATGTAGATGCTGTATCGTATAAGTAGTCGTCTTTCTTTGAAGATTTCCATACATGATTCTCTGCGTTGTAGCTTGTATATGATTCGTGTGCACATTTTTGGAATTTAAATATTCTTGGCGTATCCACAGAACTGTCCCAGAATGATATTCCATATTTTACTCTAGAATGAACATACCTATAGTAAGAAGCAATTGACGCACTTTCGCTAACCGAAGCTGATATAATTCTTAGCGTATAGAAAAATTAACATAATGTTTGCGAAATGCCATTAATATTGTTCTTTCAAACCAGCTTTGAAAATTTTCCATGATTTGTGAATGTTAGCAATGTTCCTTTGTAACGCATACGTCAATTTCTTCTTCCTTCTTTAAATGAAAATTAATAATCTTAGTTTTTCTCACATTTAATTTCTGACTCTGACTACACTCCGCGTAGGATTCTTTCTATTTCCTTTATCAGTTTTTCGTTATCTGCTTGAATTATTACTGGCATGTCATCAGCAAGCATACCTACTTTCTGTGTTAGACTGAAAATAAATCGCTAGTGTACATTATGCACAGCATTGGACCAAGAACGGAGCCCTGTGGAATACCCTTATCTATCGATATCCAGTGCAACACAGTTTCCAGTCTGACATTAGAATGTAGGACTATTTATTGGCTCCGATTGCGTAGATATGACTTTATTGATCATATATCACAACATGACCAATAAAGTTTCTCCACTATGTCCAGCTGTGTACATATTGGTATCGCTGTATAGAGCAAAATTCCTATGCGCATTCATACATGAATAATGAAATGAAGGTTATGTGATAAAATTATTGTTCAGGAAAACACCCCGACACGATGAGTAATAATCCAGCCCAAATATTGTTTTCTTTTGTAAAATACCCTGCTCGCAAACGATGAATGCCCTCAAAGCATGATAAAATGTGAGCATGATAGCCTATGAAACGGTCTGTTTTACTTTCCGCATTGCATACAAATACTGAGCACAATCCAACAAAATGCGCTTTCCACGACAATCCCATCAGTAGTACAACCCAAGAACCTAGTATCACTGACGACTGGCATCGCAGCTTGCTCCAGCCAGATCAGTAGAGGTTCGTTACCAGAACAAAAGGGATCAATATATAATAAGGCAATCTTGTTAAAGTTCAACTGTAATCCATTCCGTGTACAGCTGGCGTTCATAACAGAAGCGGAATCACTACCCATAATCGACAGCTTCAACAAATTCTTTGACGAGATCATAATAGACTTATCCTTAGCATATAGCAACATGTTATTGGCAGGAAAAATGAGCGAAAGATTATGAACGTAAGTAAAAACCAAGAATGGTCCCAACAAGGAACATTGTGGGACACCTATGCTGTTGTTAGTTTATCCGACAATAATTCATTGTCTTTGATGTTTTTCATAGCTACAATTTGGCTTCTGCCACTTAAATACGAACTATTCTATTGTAACGCTTGGCCTCGGATTTCACAGAAGAATAATTTCGTTCGTTTTGCATCCTATCAAATCCCCGGAACAGGTCAAAATACAGGCTGTCCCAGAAATAAAAAGACGGAGTAGCAGAAATCGGAAGCTAGATTGTGTAAAAACGTACCCTCAAAATATCAACTCTTTATTCGTGCGCAGACGGCAGAAAAAAAAATAATAAGGAATTCAATTGGCTTTACGCCGACCCTGGACTAAATATCCATCACAATCGGTCCTTTTCAGGACCACCATATTACTTGTGTTAAAAAAAGGAGGAGGAATAGATACTTCATAATAAATATCAAACCATTAATTACTTTACTTTTACACCTGCTAGAAAAAAATAATTACATTCTTGATATTTACTACGATTTATTGAATATTCTAAAATAATAATAATCAGCTGTTTCCGACTACAAATACATTAAAGAGCAACAACCTTCCTATTTTAAAAATAAAAACAATCTTTTATTGTCTGCAATAAAGTGTGTCGCCCATCTGGGTCAACAACCGACTACATAGCTACGTTATCTAGACGCATCTGGCAATAAATATTTTATATGAATGAGTACGATTTAACGTTTTTTCCCGTTTTATACAAATAAAAGCGTATTTTTCTATAAATGCGTGTTCGTTTATATCTACAAGTGAGCATTCTTACGTGTATTTATAAACATACATTCTGTGCCAGGTCCGTAAAGTAATTTTTTTATCTAAAAAACAACATAGAAAATTAAATTTTTAATTTCTTCGTTATTGCGGTAGATTTAGTCCTGTTTCTGTTCGGACTTTACATACCTACTACTCCGTCTTTTTATTTCTGGGGCACCCTGTATATCGCTGAAACTTTATATTTATCTATTAAAGTTGAATGTCTGTCTGTCTATTTTGGACAACTATTGCTCCTAAAAGGCCAAAGTTATCGACACCATATTCGAACCATAAGCCTGCAATCTTAGTCAGAAGAACTCGACCCCTTTTCAGAATAATCAGAAGTTACTTTTGAACTTCTATATAAAATTCTTTTCAGAATTCGGACTGGAAGTTAGTCTTATTGAAATAACTTTTTGGTTACTATTTCGGCAACTACTACACAAATATGTTTAAAGTATAAAGATATTTAAATTTCAATTTGGAACAACTTTGTATAAATGATTTAAAATTCCGACCTGTTAACAAACATTGTTTTGCAATAGTATAATATAAATTTAATTTTTAACAGCATTTCAAGGATGTTTTTCACAATTCGCGCAATACATTTGCATCGAAAACTCGTATGGAGCCCACCGAGTGTTCTAATTTCCATGAATGGTAGTCGATGTGTTAAATAAAATATTTAGTAGATACAAAATTCCTTAGACTCGTTACAAAACATATCTACATACATTTTCTTTAAACGGCATGACAGTAATTTATAAATACCAACACTTTATGACCAATAAAACAGAACATACGTTCAATTACACTTTTAAAGTGTTGCGCACGATGTTGTAATATCGCCACAACCTGATGCTAAATTCCGAGACTACGCTTGCGTTTACAAATATTAATAATACACACAAACAATATACACATTAAAAGTCTCACGGGCTTGTGTTAAAAGAATGCAATAAATTCCACCTTCCTATTGAACTTGAACATTTTCCACAGTACAGTACACTCCTCTATCATTGAAATCGTCAGTTCTATATTTGTTTTTAAACAAAGACCACGCACAGTTGGGATTTCTAAGAAAGATGATACTTCTAGAGTCATCAAGTCCACCTATTCATAAGTACCGCGTATACATTATGTCTATGCAGGCTATATCACTCTTGGCCTCGCCTAAATTTGTGTAAAGATCGTCGAAAGAGGTCGATTGAAATATATAATAAACTTGCCGTCCCCAGCATAAAAGATGTAAAATACAACACATAATATAAACTATCTTTCCACATGTCCATAAGTTCTTGCGTAACAGCCATATCTGACGTTTAACACTTAATTAATTTCTTTATTTAACTGTATTCTCTCGGTTGTTTTAATGCGTTTTCTGCAGGAAATGACTGAACGGTTCTATTTTTAGAAGTCGTACGGCCACTCTAAGATTATTTGGCCTTTCGGCAGTTTGTATATATCGTACCCATCTATAATACTAGAGTAGTTCCATGGGTTCTTCTACGTAAAAAGTATATGCACTGTATATAAATCACTAGACGTTACGTGTTATGTATATTTGCCATTAAAATAATCTACAAAATCTTGAATTAATTAAATCAGGAGATAATGGGTTTCCTATTCCTTTTTATTGAATAGATTTAGGAGTGGATTAGTTGAGTGAACATGATGAGGTTTTCGCTGTTTAATCATGTTATGTAATATTTAGACGGATAGATTGGCTTTAAATATTTAATAAAGTAAGGTTTGGTTCTTACATAAACGATTGAAAAATTAATTTGTAACTCATTTGTAACTTGGGCTTTAGTGTTTTATAGTTGGGATCATGTGTTTTTATTTGAAATACGTTTAACACAGGCAAATGTATGTTTTTGAAGATATATAGCGGTTTTTACTTCATTTTATTGAAATATTATACAAAAAGATTCGGTAACTACATATATGAGTTAAAACCATTGACATATTAATACTAATTAACGGAGCTTTGCACTGTAAATAAACACGAATAACTGATGACAACATTAGAGAGAAACAGTTTCTTAATTTTAAGCAAAATAAAAAGGATACACTGACGTTTGCTTTTAATCACGTGATCGAACATTAAATTCAAAAGTGTTAGATATTATAACCATAACTACTTTATTATATATAATGAAAGCCGTTTATGTGACCCTCTCCAATGTTTTTATAAAATCCGTAAAGAAAATAGGGAAATGACGGTTTATTATTCTCATTTCTAGTTGAAAAATATTTAAATGATAAATGAAAAACTAACATTTCCTAATTTAAATAATGAAATATGTAATACTATGAATATAAATACATAAGACTTCTAGTTCTGTTATGAATGTAATTTAAAATTAATTGATTTTGAATGACATATTCCTTAATTTATACATTTGATACATAAAAACATGAAATAAAACAGACATAAAATATAAAAATTATTCCTGTTTTTTTCCAGATATTTAAAAAGATCCATTTAACGAAACAATACGTGTTTGTTCATAAATTAACCAATGAAAAATATTTCGAACAAAACTTCGTGGTAGTTGAGGAACAAAAGTATAACCTGTTAAAAACTTTCACCTATTACTTCTTCAATATTGGTTCTTTGGGAAATGTATAAAAAAAGGAGTCTCATTATAAATATATATTTTGATATGTTATTTGTGCTATTTCCATCGATTTGGAACAACTGACGTTTCGGCGGGCATTAATTCTTCTTCAGGATAGCTCTATAAAGGTCTGTTTCTTGCCAAAACTAAGCAAATAATAAACAGCCCTTTATAGCGCTACCCTGAAGAAGGATTAATATCCGCCGAAACGTCGGTTGTTCAGAATCCAAACGATGGAATTAGCACAACTAACATGTAAAACTATACTCCATCGTTAAGAATTACACGACATGAGGGATAAAGATATAAAAGATGTATCATTATAATAGTTCTAAGAAATCGAAAGATACGATGTTTATTCCCCAGTAGCAAAATCACTATGTGCACACTTCTCCTACATAAACAAATATATATTTTCATCCTTCTCTAAAATTGTGATTTTGCTGCTTGGTTTCTTATACCAGTTCTCAATGAAAGAACAACAGGAACAAACAATTTTAAAATAGGTCCAAACTTTCAACAAACAAATTACACACGAACAAAAACTGTTATATTGCTGTGGCTCGATCGAAAAAGTGCCGAAGTACATATAAGCAGGTTTGAAAATATTTTCAAAAAAAAAAAAATCAATTTTTGAATCAAACATCTAAATTTCTGTATCCATTAAATAATTTAATAATAATCAGATGGGACCTCTTGCATTAGATAGAGCAGATTTACATTAGTAAGATAGGACCAATAACAACATTTTGGTCAACTTGTACTTAAGCCCTTTTTCGACCAAGCTACAGATTTATAAAAGAAAAACTATTATATATATTATATATTGTAATGAAATAAGTCCACAAAAGAAGAGTAAACATCGGCGCGACGCACCGTAAATAAGTCATAAATCATCCACACATATGTATTGCGTAAGCGACAGAAAGTCTGGTTCTTCTCTCGGGCTATCGAGAATGAAGCGAGAGGTTTCGCGTATATTTCTAGAGTCTAGAGAACATTTTGGTCAACTTGTACTTAAGCCCTTTTTCGACCAAGCTACAGATTTATAAAAGAAAAACTATTATATATTGTAATGAAATAAGTACACAAAAGAAGAGTAAACATCGGCGCGACGCACCGTAAATAAGTCATAAATCATCCACACATATGTACTGCGTAAGCGACAGAAAGTCTGGTTCTTCTCTCGGGCTATCGAGATTGAAGCGAGAGGTTTCGCGTATATTTCTAGAGTCTTATATGCTGATATAAAAAAGCGGCCGGTGCCCAGAAAGAATTAATTCGATTCAATAGTAGTCGCGCGCGGTATTTACTGAACAGGTCAAATAACATAAACAATGTGAGTAGTGCAGTTTTATTATAGTTCACAAAATACATAAATATTACTGACATAAATAGTAGTGATAGAAATAAATACGTGTGTTAATTTATTTGTAGTAGTTTTAAGTGCGATACATTTATTTTATATTTTTATATTGTGATTAGTTTTAAGTGTGTAAATATACAAACTGTTTCAAAACATTTGCACGAGTTGTTCATATGGACCCCGAAAACGCAACAATATAATTAAAAGATGCCCTGCACACTAAAAGCTCATATATATGTTATTATATACACGTATATTAACCAACTTAGACTAATAATAATAATAATAAGAGGAAATACATATAAAAAATTTAAATTATCGGACAAAACTGCACACGTGGTTATGTTTTCACGGTTTTGACGTATTGGCTTTAGTCGGCAGCTGACTAAAAGCAAACATAAGTTTATCTCTCTTCCGTGTTCCCACCACTATCTTTTTGTCTAGAGGCCAATATTATAAGATCAACAGTTAAAAAACCGCTAATAACAAATGTTTAGTAAATCTGTGAGCGGTAGTTACTGGGATACAAAATAAAAAATGTTGTGGTTCTACATGTAGAAGAGTAATCAAGAAGAGACTATCAAGAACAAGTAACAATTATTAACTGAATCAAAGCAGCCAATTGTACTTTGGTAGAGATTTAGTTAAGCAGAAATGTGGTGAGAAAGAAGTAGAAACTACAGCAGCAACCACATTTTTTCAACTAGGAAAGTAAATTAATGAAAAAAAATTCCATTAGAAGCGATTGTACTTTGGGGAGACGACAAGGGATTGCATAAAATAGATTAGAAATTAATTCACCAAGGAATTAAGCTTATTAGTACAACTGTTTTACTATTTTAGTTATTTATAAAAAAAAATTATTCATTGGTTAATCAGTCGCACTACGAGCCAAACAAGTTTAGAAACAGACAAATAAAATTTGAACAGTTGATTGGACCAATTAGTATTTTCAAAGTGTCTTGCGGATTATGTGCTTTTGATATTTCTGATGACCTTGAAAAAGTTACGCCATTAATTTGTTTTAAAATGGCAACCTTACTTTTTTAATACTGTTTTTAGTAGATCGTTCAATTCTCTAAATGATTAAAGAAAAATGTCCACCCAACACAAAAATATGTCCTAAATAGATGGATTGAAAGGGGGGGGGGTATTTAATGGCCGGCTTGATCGCCAGACCTAACGCCTACAGGGATACCTAAAAAGTAAGGTATACGCAGCCACATATGAACGAAACAATAAGAAAGATTCTAAATAAATGTTATTATATCGTTTAGGATATTGCCAAGATGTTCAAGAACAATATTCTCAACATTTGCTCTAAGGCCGGCAATACACGGACCGCTTGAAGCAGTCAGGGGCGACAGCTTCCAGCTGCGACTGCACAGTGAATTGCAGAGTTCTATGGACGCACATACACGAACCGCTCGAGCAGTTGCAACTGATTCGGGCGGTCGACTGCACGGTGAATTTTCATCGTGCGGTCAAGCAGTCGCCAGCCATACACTGACTGCTCGAGCTGTCGACAGCTCGAGCGCAGCCTCCATCCGCGCTCTTCATTCGCGTCGGACAACGCTTCCCGGCCGCACGCTTCGTTTGTTTGTTTATAAAATAATGGAAGACAACATCGATTGTGACGCGCTTATAAGTGAAATAAAATCGCAAGAACTTATATGGAATTATAAAATTGATGACCACAGTGACAAAATAAAGAAAAATAATGCATGGGCAGCAATTTGTGAAAAAGTAATTGTAAATTTTAAAGAAAAACCGGTGGCGCATAGAAATAAAATCGGTGAGTTATTGATATGAATTTTTTTTATTTTCGAAAACAAATGATAGCAGTAAGATATCAGTGGCCACCGGTCAAATAGTGATAACTCCAAAAAGTCGTTTTGGTGATTATAAATCCATTTGTATCAGAAAAAAACTCTGATATCTCTGACGATTTTGGAGTTATCACTAGTTGACCAGTGGCCACTGATATTAACACAATAGATAGGTATAAAATACAGCTACTTCATATCATATTCCATTGCCAATCTAGTTTTCCTTCTTCACTCACAAAGTAATTTGCAAATTCTTCTCTGATTGTTGTTAAAATAGGTCCACCTCGACGAACATTCAGAGTTGATTCTATTATAGAGTTTGGAAGACCCTCTAATGTGTCTTCAAATTTATGTCCATCTCTTTGCTTTACATAGTTATGCAAAACGCATGCTGCTTTTATTATATCTACTGCAAATTCGACATCTACATTAAGTGGTCGATGGAATATGCGCCATTTGTTAGCAAATATACCAAATGAGCATTCAATAAACCGTCTAGCACGTGATAATCGATAGTTGAAGACTCTCTTTTGCTCCGGCAAATTGATTCCTCCGTAAGGACGCAACAAATTTTCTTGTAAGCTAAACGCCTCATCTCCTACAAATACATTCGGTAAAACAGGTCCATTTCGCGATATTGAAGAAGGTGCAGGTATATTTAATTTTTTTTCCATTAACCTTTTGTAAAAAGTACTTTCTTCGAAAATAGTCGAATCTGCATGCCTTTCATATGAACCTACATCCACGAAAGTAAACATGTAATTACTGTCGCAGACGGCCATTCGTATTATAGAAAAATAATTTTTGTAATTATAATATGCCCATCCACTTTGTGCGGGTTTTATTATTCTTATATGTTTGCCGTCCACTGCTCCAAGGTAGTTCGGAAACTGTGCAGTTTGCATAAACCCATTTATTATTTCTTTGCATCTATCTTCAGTTAATGGTGCTATGCACATATCTTTCATACAGATCCATATATTTTTACATACATCTCTTACTATACCACCAATTGTAGAAGCTGAAATTCTATAACTGTATTGCAAATCCATAAATGTTTGTCCAGTGGCTAAGTACCTGAAAATAAAAATATATTAATACATATGTATGTCATTGTTACAGCTACGTCATTACAGAAGAAATGGAAGGTATTAAGAGATGGGTATAACAGGTATACGAAAAAAATGAAACCAAAGAGTGGTTCAGCAGTCACCAAGATACGACCCTATCCATATTATGATCAGTTGTCATGTTTGAAGGTCTTTGAGGCGAGACCAGAAAAATCAGACAGCCTGAAAGAAACATCTGAAGGGAGCGATCATAATAAAGAATCTTCAAAAAAAAGTGGTAGTGCTTTAAAAAGAAAACTTAATAAAACTGAGGATGAACTAATTGAAAAATTGTCTAAACGTATTGATGAAAAACCCAGTTCATATCTTGCAGTAGAAGATGATGACAAATTGTTTTTACTATCACTAGCTGGAGAGTTCAAAAATATTAAAGATCAATATAAATTAGATGCAAGGTCAGAAATCATCAACGTTATTAAATACTTCAAAGGAATATCCCAGCATACACACTCAAGCTATTATGGTGAAAGTAGGGGATATTTTGCACCTTCAGCTAGTGAGCAGCGTGGACCTAATTACAACTATTCAAGTTACAACAAGGGTTATCAGTCTGCAACCTCTGCATCAACAAGTGATCAACCTTATAACTCCGTACCAGTCTCAGCTAATGATGAGTTTTCTCAGTCATCCTATGAAGACAGTCTTCCACTTTCGTCTGTTCTATCTGATGATATTATTACTGATATATTCAATGAATAAACAAATAAAAAAATTAATAATTTTTTTTACTAACCTTAGTGTAACAGCTAGCCTTTCTTCTGGTGGAATAATTTTTCTCATAATAGTATCTTCACGTTTAATTTTTTCCTTGAGTATATTACAAAGTTCGTCAAAAGATGTAATTGACATTCTAAAATAATTAAAAAACTTTTCTCCGTCACGTCTTACTTCCAAAAACAAGTGATTAAATTCTCCATTATAAATTCTTGTTTCTAATATTGGATGAACCCACAATTTTCTATTTTTAGGCCGCCGTCGTCGTCGTATGAGCAAAAGCAGCAGAAGTGCTTCCTCTTGAAAATCCATGGTGCTACTGATTTGAAATTGCCCACCGCTCGAGCTGTTGAACCAACTGCTCGAGCAGTTATCACTGGCAGCTTCAAGCTGTTGACTCTTGACTGCAAGAGCGATCCGTGTATGTTGATAACTGGGTAACTGCTCCAGCAGGCCGTGTATTGCCGGCCTAAGAGTTTCAATTCCCTTTCAAGCTTAATATTTTCATTGTTTTCTAATTATAATTTCAGTTTATTTCAGACAATTTCTCATGGAAATTAGAATTTCAAAAAATTAAAAGATCTATTTAAAACAGTAATAATATGCAAGGGTGTCACTAAAAAGAAGAAGATCATAACTTTCTCAAGATCATCAAAAATAAGCAAAAAATATACAATCAACAGGAAGCTTTTTGAAAATACTAATTGATCTGTCTTCATAAATCATACATTACGTTAATCTGGGTCTATTCAGACTTTTTGGACACAGGCAAAAGCCTGAACTAAGTGACAATGAAAGCAAAATCTACTATACCAATTTGCCCAGTCCTGCATAGACTTTGAGCAAGTATATAAATATTATAGAAGTTATAATTGACTCTTAGAATAGGATGTCATGTATTTTTTTAATGAATAATTGAAATCATTTAATATTATTCAGAAAATATATTAATGAGAAGTATATTTTTATATTGCTTCCAATTCTATTTTTAAACCGCTATGTAAAAAAATAACAAATTTTCGCTAGGTTATTCTGATGAACAGTTAAATAGGTGAAAATTAACACAATCTCAAGTAAACAATTCCCGTTAGTCGTTTTAACACAGACACACATACACCTACACTTTTATACGATATGACTGATATAAAAGGTATTACAGCTCCGTCACAGAATTTTCCCAGCCGCAAGAGTGAACGTGTCGAAAGAGAACCGTAATATCACAGCTCGAATGCGAGCAAATTGACGTAACACATAATATTTATCTTCTTCATGTGGGTAATATGCGCACTAAAGGAATTTTTCATCATTTATTAACTGGTTAATAAAAAACGTTATATAAATATGTGTAGCATCTAATATTTTAATGAGATAGCTTCAGAAACGATAAAAAAATGTTTCTGAAACAAATATCATGAATTGAGTTTCACGTTATATTATAACGTGAAAAAAATAATAACGAAGATCTAAAAATAAATACTTTTTGTTTTTTTATTAGTGTTGATAACTAGATTTTTATGTTATTTTAGTGATGATTCAAAAAATTAACAATAAAATCTTCAAATTTGACATATGCTTTACCACAGATTAATGATTTGGGCCTCTTTTGTTTCCAAGAAAGCTGGTTAGCATCACTTTCAAAATTTCAGATTTTGTTTCTGTTTGGTTCCATTTTGTTCTTAACTTTTCCGAGTTTTCTGATGCCAGGTCCTAGAAATACAGCCTTGCTTCGGTTAAACCAGAAAATGTTACCAAAACTATATACAACATCTTCCATATTTCAGCAATGGTTAAACAAACTGTTTTCTGACATCTAATTTAATACTCGTATATAGCAGTGAAAGTAATACCTATTTTGAAATAATCAGACTTTCCTGTTGAACTTTGTTCATTTCAGGTTCTAGAGTGTTACCTTTTCGACATTCTTTCTTTATATAATGTTGTTTTTGTCTAGACTCGTTTATTCAACCTACATATATCGATCATTTAATGGTAAGTTTACGAGTTTAGAGAAAATCATAGATAAAAAATATATTATCTAGACGTAGATTTTATAAAAATTCGTAAATGTTAGAAGTAGTAGTAAGTAGTGTATACTAACTCGCAATAATGACTATTATTCCCTCGAGCCGAGTTACTCACCCGCCGCTTCGCGGCTCGGTTCGTAAATTCGGCTCTCGGGAATAATAACTGTCATTATTGACTCATTGTATAAACTACTATTATACTCGCAATGTATTTGTCTACAAAGTATGACTTGGTAGATATTTCCAAGAAATTCTTTCTCAGTAAGAGTGAAAATTCTACTTCCTAAAGGAATTTCGAAGAAAAAATGTATAAAAAAGTTCAAATTCATTCTGGATTACTTTTGTATTCCCTAGAAATTTTTCTAAACTTAGTAGCAGACCAAATATTGGAAAAAATTGATTTCTTTCACTGAAATATACTACCCATCGCCAGTCCATTTGTCTGTTTGTAAAATTTTATTGTAGAAACAATGCGTAACATTAAACTGAGGTTTTAGAAACATATTAGGCAGAATTATGAAACTTCGAGCATAACAAATTTTGTTTTATAAACTGGTCATCAATGTTCACTAGACAATTTGGAGGTTCTGTTCATTTTAAATAAAAGTAGAAAAAATAGTGTTTTAGAAGGTTGTTATATTATAAAGAGGGTTTACTATTGATCCAGGAAATATTCTTGATGATAAGACAGAACTAATATATTCTCCTTTAATAAATAGTATAGCATAGTTATGGTTTTCTCCATAACTAAATAATCTATATCTGTAAGGCGCAACTTTTCATTGTATAGTTTTATCATAGATTTTTATTTTAGAACTTTAGTTTTAGTTGTACTCCTGAGGATGCCGCAAGGCGAAATGTACATCCTATATTTATAAAGAATTTGTGAAAAAATACCTAGTGCAATTTGCTGCTAAAATATTTCCATCATTACGCTTAATCATTTTATACCGCATATTACTTGTACAGGGTGTTTCATCGGTTGGGGTATCGCGAATTAAAGTGCCTAAATATAAAAATGTCGACTTCAAATTTTAACCACTTATAGAACTTTTAAACCGCTACCAGTAGGTTAGGTTGTTTTTGATAATATTATTTTATTTAATGCGTAAATAAAAAAAAACCTTCGTTCAAAAAATCAAAAGTACTCAGATTTTATTGAAATTCAGGTGTTAAAAAGATATGTCTATAAAATCAACTATGCAATTGAAAAAAAAATTAAAACTTAATCAATTATTGAATATTTTACAATAATTTCAAAATTAAAGGCAAGACGTTGAAGAATTTATGGGTTTTTTATTACAGTGTTGTGTGTTGAGTTTATAATAAATTTTTATTTATTATCCGTCATAAATTTAAAAGGACTACCTGTTTGCGGACGTTGAAGAATTTATGGGTTTTTTATTACAGTGTTGTGTGTTGAGTTTATAATAAATTTTTATTTATTATCCGTCATAAATTTAAAAGGACTACCTGTTTGCGGACAGCACAATTAGAAAGTTAAGTACCATAAATCTGTCGTAAGAAAAACGACATTATTTAATATTGACTTTATTTGACAAACGGTTTCGTTTATAAAAATTCTGATTGTGAAGTTAATATGGGTGATATTTCCACGTATCACCATTCAAATTTGAACATTTTTTGAGCACTTTTAATTTTTGATAATACGTTTTTTTTTTAATTTACGCATTAATTAAAATAATATTATCAAAAACAACCTAACCTGCTGGTAGCGGTTTAAAAGCTCTATAACTGGTTAAAATTTGAAGTCGATATTTTTATATTTAGGCACTTTAATTCGCGATACCCCAACCGATGAAACACCCTGTACAGGGTTATTCATTATAAATTACTTACCCTTCATCATCGTTATTATTGCATATACAAAAAAATTTTTCAAATAAAAGTTGGGTGGCTAAGACTGAATTTTATTTGCATGCTATCAAAAACACAGTGGCGTGCAGATACAACGGTATAAAAAGAAAATATATTTCTTTTAAATGGAATACGCTGTATATTTTTAAAGTTTATAATGGTCTTTTCACTCTGAATTCAAAATTATACCATATGATACCGGTATCTTAAACCGTTTTCGGGTTATTAAATGTCGAATATCGTAGTTACTGTACTATTGAAAACTTAACGTTATTAAAGTAAGCTATGAAAATGACAATTATTGTGTTTGATAAATGACATTTTCTTAATAAAATATTCAAAATGGAAATGTCATTTAGCAAACGCAATAATTGTCATTCTCGTAACTTACTTTTGTAATGTTAACTTTTCCATAGTACAGTAACTACAATAGTCGAGATTTAATAATTCGAAAACGGTTTAAGATACCGGTATCATATGGTATATTTTTGAAATCAGAGTAAAAAGACCATTATAAAAATTTAATAATACACAGGGTATCCCATTTTAAAAACAAGAAAATGTGTGTGCTTAAAACCACACGGCAGAAGTGAAAACTTCATCAAGGCGAGGTTAATAATACGATATCCAACTTTTTCTTTTCGTTCTATATTACATTAGGGTCATCCTGCATCGACGAATTCAGTTGCTGAGATTTAGTGTGCTTCTTTTGACGATATTTCTTCACGCGCGCATTAGACAATTCTCTTTTTCGTTTTAATTTGTCATCGATTTCATTTTCCTCATCCATCCTGTATAACAGAAAAGAATTAAATGCTTATAAATTCGTATATAATGAGCAATTAAAGCAATGCTCTTTTCTCAACGTTTCTGTTTTGCATTGGTATACAAATTATAGTAAATGCGTGTGGACGTTATTTAACACCTGGAATATACTGATCAGTTTCCGAGTCATGCATATCATTTTAATAAACATGCTAAAACTTACCTGAGCGCGAAATATTATATTATATTATTATAGAGATAATGTCTCATACACACACAACAAATTTTTTCGTTAACCGTCCCTGAAGTTACCAATTAGCGAAAGCAACACAGTCCGCGAAATACAATTTCACGGCTGTTGCTATGGCAGCCGCCGCGATATATAATTCTGGGTCGGTTCGAACGCATGTATATATATATATATATATATATATAAATAGACAATATGAATACTCGCTTACGAGTCCCGCGCTGGTCTGATGCTAACGTGCCGGCTTCTCACCCGTGCGGCTCGGGATCGAATCTGCTCGGGGACATGAATTTATTTATTCATTTAAATTTCAATTTAATTGAAATTAAATACCTCAATATGATATATTTCGATCGTTCCCTTAGTCGACTCGAGCCGACTTTACCCAAATGAACGTTACATAGCCGAGCGTGACGGCTCAGTCTTGTTCAGTGCCCACAATCAACGCAACGCGCCCAAAGAAGTTTACACTTCAAAAAAATATTTTCTTTTTATACCGTTGTATCTGCACGCAACTGTGTTTTTGATAACAGGCAAATAAAATTCAGTCTCAGCCACACAACTTTTATTTGAAACATTTCTCTGTGTATGCAATAATAACGATGATAAGGGCTGGGTAATTTATAATGAATAATCTGACAGCTCCCCACCATTATTTAATAATTAAGCGTGGTAACTTTAAAAACTGCTTTTTATTCTGGGACACCTGGTACAATTTC
Organism: Amphimallon solstitiale; assembly: GCA_963170755.1. NCBI lineage: Eukaryota > Metazoa > Arthropoda > Insecta > Coleoptera > Scarabaeidae > Amphimallon > Amphimallon solstitiale. Next base: position 222,499,565 of record OY720675.1, read on the forward strand.
AAATTTTGTAAAACTCTGATTTATTTAGTACGTAGTAATTGTAGTTGATCTAGTTTAATAATTATAGCACAGTTAAATAATTGTAATTGTTAAGTTCAATTATGTCAACAGGATTACAATTGCATTTTAATCAACTAATATATAATTAAAAAGAAGTACAAGTAACTGTTTGTAATCATAATAAGTAGAGAAAAATTAATTAATGATTTACTAATTAATTGTACGTTTGTCGAACGTTGTCCTAAATTCATTTTCTCGAATCCAAAATTTCCATTTAGCAATGTGTTCCCTATACCGCCTCTAAACGAATTACGCTGTACGTTTCTTTCAAGATTCCTAGTAGTACACCTAGTCTACACCTTGACTCGTATACAACACCTGAAATATCATGTAATCGGCTTAATTAAAATCGATTCAGATATAATCGGCAATAATAGATTGGTGTGGTAGCCGATCGCGACTACCACTACCGCAACGCGAAACAAAATGAATAGTCACACAAAGTGCATTATTATTAACAACAAAGGCAGCATGTCGCGCGTTGGCATTTAAAGTCGGAGCAATATAATCTAATAGGAACGGGATTATCTTTATTGCACGTGAGAGAGTGTTAACATAATCGACAGTTAATATTCTTTTCCCCCCAGTGAGGTTCCCATTTTTTTCCTCGACTGAACCTCTCGAGTGTAGTTCAGATAATAATGTCAGGCCGTAAGGTACCATTATTCCCATTGTTTCTGGTCTATTATGCGGCGTGCGAGGGCGCCATTGTAACTGCAACATCGATTGTAATAGAGGATAAGGCGGTCATATCTATGCCCGGTATTATATTTTAGATGTCCAGATGTTATCTAATCCTTTTGTGTACTACTGTACGGTCATGTACGTGTGTTCATGTGCATGTGGAATACACACCTCTCGCCGGATCGTATTACCTATGAAGTCGGAATTTTTTCATTCAAAGGATCACACCGACTTCTGGTTCTTCCTGGTCATAGGCGAATATTTTTCGTAGCAAACAATGAGCCATTCTTGTTTGTCACAAAGAAACAATGGTTATACCTACATTTTACATAGTAAATTTTAACGGTTCTGAAAATGTGTTAAACGATCGCTAATAAAGTTCAAATTGGTTCGTAAACTATATAAAGTATAATGTTAATAACGGAATCAATATTCTTTAAAAATGAACTGAGAACTTTCTAAGGATTCTTATTACTAAATAACAGGAAGGAGTTTGTCACATATCACGTATGTCTAACGACATTGGTTGAACAAACAAAATTGAAGCTCTATAAGGAATAATGAGAGACAATTGCATGAGAAGATGTTCTATATATCTTATTTTTCAGGTAATCGTTGTTTGTATTGATACTAATTTTCATATAAATAGAGAGAAATAAATAACAGCCATTTATAATAGGTTGGAAATAGGAATTCAGGATTAAATTTTGTTAAATATGACGCATGCGCAATAAGAATAAGACTCCCAAATAAAAGTTGAATAAACACTCATGATTTGTACTGCTCGAATAAACATATCCTGTCTTGCTTGTGACCCAATTTTTTTTCTATATACAGTGTGTAAAGTCATGTGGTTTCCTGTAGGGAAAATATGAGTTTTACAAGAAAAACTTATTTATAAAAAAAATTAATTGTATCGAAACTCCCTTTGGTAAATAACAAAACCAGTAAGATAAGATAAGAAAAACTGGAAATTATGTGGAATTGTTGATTTTAAATATGACTAAGTCTGAAACCAAATCCACTATCGCCTTTTTTTTATCAGAACTTAATGCTTAGTGATGACGCAACGTTTTCCAAAAATTGTAGATATTAGTCAGAGGATAATCCAAATATTAAAATTAATGTCGGATATCAAAAAGTCAATGGTCGGTGAGGATTGTTATTAAACAGATTACACAATTACTTGGACGGCGGGCGTAATTTCGGCCGGTAATCCCGTCGCCTACCTGTATATAGCAAGGGGTCCCATTTATGACACATGTACTTTCGGCACTAAATAAGTGCTAAACAGATTAACGAAGATATCGAAGAACTCTTATGCTGCTCTAATGCCATTTTAATTATGTTTAGTAATCAGTAATTGCAAAAACTAATATAACAGATAATTACCATCGTCGATAGTAGAATGTTATAGTCAATATTATAACTTAGTTTGAACGCGACTAGGCGACAGAAAGTATAAATATAATATCTGTATGATGGCATCAGTTTGAGTAATTAAGAGTTCACGCGGTTGGGACTTGCTTGTTGTGGAAAAGTTTCAGTTTTGTAAACAGGATGTATTAAAAAGTGGTGAAGTACGTTGGAGGTGCATAAAGAAAAATTTAATTTTGGATTCTGAAATCGCAATTCATAACGCACTAAAAGTTGTCTTTCCTAAAACCAAACTAAATGGTTGTAGATTTCACTTGCACCAGGCGTGGTACAGAAAAATACAATCATTAGGGTTAAACCAAATGTATAAAAATAAAACCTGCAGGGAAAGCAAATGGGTTACTCATACTTTTGGGCTAACTTATTTAGACCCATCTGAAGTTAAAGATTGTTTCATATTTGGCCTCATGTCATACAAACCGGACCATAAACTTATAGATAAATACGCAGACTATTTATTAGAAAACTACATAGTACAAGAATCTCATTTTCCACCAAATATATTGGCATATAAAAACCCATCAATTAAAAGAACGACAAACGCGTGCAAATCATTCCATTCAAACAGAGACGAATTTATGAAGCGGATTGTAAGTGAGCCCTGCTTGGTTTGAAACTTACATTTAGTATAGTTTCGAGTTTGTGAAATCACATAGGCCTTGACAGTTGAGAAAGATCTATATCCGTTTAAGGCAAAGTACCTTTCTCGTTCACAGTATGCTAAAATGTTACTAAGAAAAGTTGTTCAGAATGACAAACTATGGCGCTATACAAAATTTCAGGAAGATCTACATATTTTGATTAAGTCGTTATATTTTAGATTCAACAAGTGTTTTTATAAAAAACTATTATTCGTAGAACATTGAACGACAGAAATAGTTATTTACGAACCAAGTGCGTGAAATCATATTTCGCGAATGAGTGACCAGTTTAAAGCGCGAGCCGAAAGGCGAGCGCTTTATGGACACGAATTCGCAAAATGTTTCACGCACGAAGTTTGTACAATATTTTTTGTACGAGAACTATAATAATAATACATATTGTTAAATACGTTATCGTTTATGACACACTACTAATCTCTTGATATTAATTAAAAAAAATTGAATTGGCAGTATTGATTATTTGAAGTGACATTTAATTTAAAATTATCAAATTCAAAAAATTCTATTTCATTTCCTTTTATTTTCATAGAAAAACAACGAACTGGGTAGCATATTATTAAGGTTAGGAATTTATGATTTTAAAATGTCACTAAATTAATCAAGTTCTAGGAAGTACCAACTTTACTTTTACGCACTCGTGTTTAAAGTGACTTTTTACGCACGCAAATCGAATCGTGAAATGACAGGTTTTGATAAGCGAGTACAAAAAAGTATTTACAACACATTTATTTCAGGTATCGTATAGAAAGGTGTACAGAAAAAGGTGGCAGTTACGTTGAATAAATGATTGATTGTAGAGCAATACTATTATTACATTTTGTACACTTAATTGGTGAATAAATATAATTTTATTTTGTTGACCTAAAAAATAACGATTTAATCAAAGTAGATAGATCTTCCTGAAATTTTGTATAACTCCATAGCTTGTCATTCTGAACAAATTTTCTTAGCAATATTTTAGCATAGTGTGAACGGAAAAGGTACTTTACCTGAAACGGAAATATATCTTGCTCAACTGTCAAGGCCTACGTAATTTCACAAACACGAAACTATACTAAATGTAAGTTTCAAATCAAGCAGGGCTCACTTACAAAAGATCAAATTGAGATTCAAAGATTTTTAATTCAGCACACCTCTTGTGACATCAATCCTGGTACACGCTGTATATAATAAAAATAGCAAATAAAGCAACTTCCTATACTATACTCAGAATCTAAAGCTGAATAGGCAGTGCCTTTGTCAAAAGAGTAAAGTACTTGACTGTTAATTTTTTCATAAAATCTGTGCTTAATTTAAAATTATGACAGTTGGCACTATTTGCAACAAAAGACTTTGTGAACGTTTGACATTGGAGGCGGTACCTAAGGAAAATTTTATTTATTGACTTTTGAGAGTACCACTTGAAGGTGGTAAGCAAAGCAATATCTTCAATATCTGATATCGAATGTGCAGCTGTATATTTAATAAATACATTGCAGAAGATATAATAATAATGAGTAGCCTATTGTCTTCTTGTTTTCCCCTCCACTTGGATTATTCTATAGTCGGGTCATCCAAACGGACGGAGTCATCATGTGCAGGTCTCATGGCAGGTGCACTGAAAGCCATGATGACACGCTGATATATCACATTTGTAGTTGTATTTAGAACGTGTGGGGCGCAATTCACACCGAATGCAAGTAAACGTTTGTGGTTTACAACGGGCTTTCAACTACGATACTTTTCCAGCAAGTAGTATAGAGCAGTATTATACATATTCCTTTATAATGAGTTGGTTTCGTCGCTAGTTATTGTAATAAAATATACTCTGTAAAATTTATCTGAACATTACCACATACTCATATATCGACACACGCATACGAAGTTTGATTTGGCATACAATTAAAGTCATCCATTTATCTTTTTGTTCTGAAGAGGAGGTTAATTATTCACATACATATTCACCATAATGTATGAAAATGAAATGACGAATTAGTGAATTCTATTTAATGATTAAAGTCATTAAATAGACTAATAAAGATCTCTAGTTCGAGGCGAATTTCCAAAGCTTTTGCAAGAAATGGAAAGAGGAATTAATTGTAATTATTCATCAAATTATTGTAATATAAATTAGTTTGAAATTCTTCCCTGAAAGTATATTAATTATAAATTGTACATTTTGAAATATAACGACCTCATTTTTTATGTTATAGTTTTGATGATTTAGGCGATTAAAACCAGAATATTGTAGTGTAAATACATGCGTTATTAGTGTAGCATAACAGGTTCCTTTCCTTAATAAATTCATCTGCAAAGATATTGCTTTGCAATTAGTATCGAGTTACGCAGCCAACAGAAAGAAAGAAACTGCTCAGAGGATCTCATCCAGAATTATATTCGATGTTGAAATGAAAGTATGCATATTAAAGCGTACTATCTTTCTCTCTTCTGCTAATAGATATATACAACGTTATTGCTATTTACGTAACGCAACACGTTGCTACTTTTCCATAAGAAATTACTGAACGCGCTCCTAATAAGAATAAGAGGTTATTAACAGAGTAGCGTATATGAATTAAAAATATTTTTAGTAAAGTCAACTACCTGCTTACCATATTCTACAGTCTACAGGATCACGAAAACTTTACATAGCCACGTAGATCGTGGAAAACGATAAGAACATCTACGACCATCCGGTGCTCATCATCTTGATCACCCTACCGAAACCCTGACCTACGGCTTAATGCATGGTCAATCATGATTGAAAATTCAAATTCGTTTTGCAAGAAGGAACGTTGGCGGGAAGAGAATGAACATCCGTAGGCAAGTGTTCGCAGACTTGTTCCTCATTTTCATGTAGATATAATAGTAATAATAGTGGAATTTCTGACACTATACATATAGTGTACGTTATTGTAAAGCTTAAAGAGTAAAAGTATTTTGGAAAAGATGCAATAAATAAAATGATTTTAAAATTAGTTTTATCAGTATTTGAAAATTCTAACTATAATTTTCTACTGAACATTGAATAGTTGCTTAAGTACATTTGATCATATAAATTTAACCGCGAGTGAGATTTGAAAATTTCTTAAAATTATTTAAAATTTACTAAACACATCGGCTTCTTAAGATCTGTTACTTCACTCAGTACGATGTAAAAGACACGAACTCTCGTCACCCTTTGTGGCCCAAAGGCAACCACACCTGACTAGAGATCGGGAGAAAGTGGGTTCGAATCTCACCCACTAAATTTACCTAATTAAAATGTTGTAAGCAAAAAATTATATATATATAATGTAGAGAGCTATTTGAAACTATACAGACTGTGATTTATTGGCATATCCTACATTCATAATATGACAATTATTCAATTGTGACGGTTAGCCTGAAAATATCCCTAGTAGCACACAATATCGGGCCAACGTTGGCTGTCGGTCGTTTATTTATTGGCCTGACATCGACGTCTGATGTCAATCCGATGTACAAGTGTTAACATTTTACAACGTTGCATACATATCACTGCATGATATTGGCCTAATATTTTGCACAGACATTTTTCCGATGTGAGTATTTACCTTATATTTCATAAGACAAATAAAGTACAGAAAATTTACTTGATTTGAACTACAAAATGAACAAACAAAAACGTGTTTTGTATTTTATAGATCACAACCCACTTGTTAGCCAATTATGTCAATAAAATAAAAAACTCTTTAAAAATACAAAATTTCAATAGTGCGCCCGTGGGCGATGAGTCACGGGCCTCTCGTGTCCGGTCTATAAAATTATTTGTAAAAATGTGCGTAGTACTTTTAATGTTAATTTGGTGAGAATCATTATTGCAAATGCTTAATTAACTTTGAGGATTTCATTTCACATACCAACAATTATTCATGGTGCAGTGTGTAATATGATCTGTGATAAATTAATATAGACCATATAAATATTGTCTTGTAAAGTTAATACGATGTTGGCGTTTAATCGCAGAATAACAAATTGTGACGTCATCCCCTTTAACCTAAATTGCTATCGAACACTGACCTACAACCAACATCACAGTGACTTTGTGAACTTGATATTATGTAGACATTTTTCTTTAATGTTAATAGTATGTAGATTTTTGTTGTCAATAAAATATCAGTATCAGATATTTAACCAATATATTACCAATGTAGATAACGTTGGTCTGATATCAACCCGACGACATAAATTGACATTTACTTGATATAGGAATTTTATATGCGTACGACATTGAGTGGGGGTCACTGATGTTCTGCCAATCTTAGGATATTGGAGTGACATTGGACCGCTTTAAGGCCAACGAACTTGGCTACTAGGGATGTATATCCTTCATACTGTCTAGTTTCCTCTGTAACGCTTCTAAATGGTTTCCGGTTCGTTTTTATTACACATTGTAATTGAATTTCTTTTCAGTTTACATAGCGACACCTGTTCGCTTCTCGTGGGACAGTTACTTGAATTCTTCTTTCTGATAATTCTAGAATGGATTTAGGGTGATGCTCCTATCTGTTGTTCGTTGAATTAGCGAAGTAGTCGTTCATTTTTCTATTATCGCCTCTAGGGCTGAAATGTAAAATTTCTTTGGTGCTTCGAGTTTCACTGCTTGAGATTATTGTAGCAATTTTTATGTATCGCTTACTAACGGTGGTTAACACTGCATTAAACTGTTATAGTCGAATCGTGAAGACTTGGGAATATAAATCGGAGATCTATTAGATACGACTTTGGTCGGCTTTAGAAGCACGTGTGGTCCTGGTAGATTTATCAGCACTGAAGGAGCGTGTTATAAATGCCAATTTTTGCTTTTCTTTTTTGTTTTGTTTTGTAGACCTGTCCCTCGAATGCATGGATTTAGTGCCAGCTTACACTGTAAAAAATGGGTGTATATCTACATGAAAAATTGTGTAAAATTACTTCAAAATCGATGTAAAAAGAAAAATTTTGTAAAATTACAACGACATTCTCTGCAATATACCAGTATATTGGTAACAATACAAACCAATCTATAACTTGGCATGAAATTCGGAGTAAAATTACTATCACTTACTATAGATATGTTATAGAATAGTAAAGTTACAAATTAATTGCCGGAATTATACAAATGCTAATGCAATGTTGTTAATATACTTGCAATAATACAGACCAAAATATTAAGGTTACCTGTTATTTAGTACTTGTACAAAGCAAATATGAATCAACAATGGGGGGGGGGTCTTTCATGCATCTATATACCTATGTATATCATCCATTCCTTATAGACAAGCCAGGCACTTTTTGTATTCGACGTTAGCCATTTTTTGCTTTATAGGATGAGGTCACATATGCATATCCAGTTCTTGGTTAGTAAATGTTGGCGCGATACTTTTCAAATTTTATAGGTTTGTCGTAAATAATACGAGGAAGAATACGATTTGGTCCGGGCCTTGAAGTAACTTGCACGGCTGTGGTCGTTGTCGGACGCAATTCAAGTTATAGTGTAAAATTCAACGTTTTTTGGGCATTTAATAAAAGGTATATATGTATTATTGCTAAAATATAAAATCAAGTCGTTTGATTTTTTTTTTTTTTTGTAAATTAGAACGGTAACATACCTTTTATTGGCTTGATTTTGTTGCTAACGATATTTATGTATGTAGTAAGTATATATGTATTTTAATAAGTAATGTTCCTCAACTAATATGAAACTTCTTTAAAATATGAAACTGTGGATGAGCAAAAAGCAGATCTAAATTCACAGTACATCGACGGTTACAGTACAGGATAAAACTTTATCAGATACTTTTGAAGCAGCAAATCCAGTTAATACGAGTATTATAGATAGAGAATATTGAGATGAATTTGAAGTCCCTTGGCAAAAGTTATCTAACAAAGTAATTAGAGATTGTGAAAAAGGCAACCGTATTGAGTGTTCACTAGATAGTGTTGCAAAGGTAATAGTGGTTGCAGTCAGAGAAATCAAACCACATGTGCCATCCTTTATTCAAAGTGATCGCAGTGAAAGTTATATCGAAATACCTTCTCATGTTTTGAGGATGTGAGTATTGGTGACGGTTCTCACACTTTATTTCAAAAACTGTATGACAGAAATGCTTACCTAAATAGACCGCCGAAACAGTTCAAGCTGCAAATAAACAGTACATCTGCGGTAAGTGTGTATTTAATTTTTTTACATTAAGATCTATTTACTATTCCTTAGGGTGTTCTGACTGCGAAACGCATCTATCAAAAGATGATGTGGATATGCTCCAAGAAAAAAAAGTATATTAAACAATGCTGTGGACTTTGCAATAGACACAATTCAATTATTGGAGAACACTTATGCTCTGCAGAGGCATTTTATAAATATATCCGATAGTGTTAACAGCATTAAGAAGGAATAGCCTGTACTATTTTTGCAGAAAGATACTTTCTGGCACTTCAAAAAATTAATGGGCAAGAGCGCAGACGAGTTAGAGAGCATATTTTTGTCGAAAATTGTCAAAATTCTTAAATTTACAATTAAGAAAAAATATATTCAACATTTAACTGAAGGCCTAAGAATGAAGATGATGATGTTGAAAACAGTAGCCACATTCTTAGGTGATGATTTGAATATTTTGCTTACGGAATCTGGGAAGGTAAAGAAAAATATTATTTTGAGTAGTAATTATTATTAATGAATTTAATGTTTTCCAGGGCGAAAATTTCAAAACTGATGACGTACCCACAACAGCGCCATGTATAGTCTATTTAAAAGGTATAATAATAATAATATCCAAACTAACAAGCTATGAATATATTTTTTTTTCTACATTGCAGAGACAGAGAATTACACATTACACATAGAAAAAGAATAACAACAATAACAGAAAGCTTGATGACAGCAATTAAAATCACATTTGCATATTACTATAATTTAAATTTGGTGTACCCCAAAAGATGTTTGGGCGTACTGGAGTTTATTCAGAAATATTTTATGAAAATTCATCTGGACAAAGGATCCCGAAACAAAAACAAAATGTCTGGAAAGATACTATCCTTAATTAATCAATTACGCAATATGTGAAAATCTTTCCTTTATTGCAATGAAATATACATATATACTTACTTCATCTGCTGAAAGAAAAATGTGCAAATACTTGTAATATTTTGTTTTAGATTTTCTTGCTTTTGTTTTTACCCAACACCTATTGTAGAAGGGAGTCTTGTAAATTTACAATGACAATCGCGGGCAACTTTGTTACCCGCGATTATCACGGTAAAATTACAAGTCCATGTAATATTAAACATTGCTATAATATTACAAAATTTGCATGTAAAGTTAAGATATATGGCTTCAAAGTTACAAGTATTACTTGTAAAAATACAATTGCAATATGTAATTATACTTTTAATATTACTATCTTTACGTTTTAACACTGTATTGTTACAACCCTTGTTTGTAACAATACAGTGTAATTTTGTAACAATACAAGTAATATTTGTAACTTTAAAACCGTGTATCTTAACTTTACATGTAAATTTTATAATATTATAGCCATTTTTAATATTACATGGGCTGGTAATTTTACCGTGATAATCGCGGGTAACAAAGTTGCCCGCGATTATCATTGTAAATTTACAAGATTTCTTTTTACAGTGTAGAAGGACTCTATTAACTTGCCGTTTGTTTTATCATTTGTAACCCTCAGGTAATTGTTTTAAATTTTATGTATAGTTATAACGTAAAATTTTAACTTTAGTAACTACTTACGTAAGTAATTGATTATATTTTTGAATTCTGTTTATGATCGATATGAATCAAAATGCTGGATCAAGCGCTTTACGACTCTTCATGTCGCATAGAGTAATTACCTTTCTAATATAAATTTGCCTATTTGTATGTTTAAAATCACCTGAAAATCTTTTGTATTGACCATTATTTTCTAAAAGGGGGCAAATAACAACAACAAATCGCGATCTACATACTTTTCAATAATCCTGTCTAGAATGTACGCAGAGTCTATTATTGATGAAATTATATATTATTTAACTATAAGTTCCTACTATATAATCAAACAAATAAAGCATTTTTTTATACATTACTCCCTCACTAAGTGGACTTGTCAAATGCAACCAAATGCAACCAAAATGATAGCTTTTCACGCTTAATTAAGTCGACAAAACGGCGATTTTCTATTTACGTTGTAAAAATAATATCAGCATATTACAGTCAATGTCATATTTCTCCAAGAAAAACCGGTAACTTCAAAACAGTATAATTTACGCCATCTAACCGTTAAATTCAATAGTAAAATGAAAAATGCAAGTATTCAGTTTATAGTAAGAAAGTTTGCCAGAACCGAAAGCTCATCATGTTTAATGTGTTTTAAATTATGCCATTTATCAGTGCATTTACTTTCTTGTTATTTTTTACTTAATTTCAATAGTTATATATAAGGGAAAAAAAGCTTAGCGAGCATATGCATAACATATTGTATACTAAAAATTGAAACAGTACAAAATTTTATAGAAAAATCTGTTTATACACTTACATTGAACTAGGTTGCATGAAAATATCACCTAGTTCTTATTATAATTTTCTACTTTAGCACTGATAATTATTTATCTAAATTAAAAATTTACCTAATTTAAATAAATAATTATCAGTGCTACAGCAGAAAATTATAATAAAAATTTTCAAAACTGAGAAGAACTAATTTTATAATTATTTAAAATTTAGTACATACGTCGGGTTGCCAACAATGCAATATTAATCTATTACTTGATACGATCCAGTCCGACTAAAAAGACGCGAACTCATACACACCGGCGGTGTTGCAAAGGTAAGCGCTCCTGAGAGCGGTCGCGAGGCATTGGGTTCGCCTCTCACCCGTAGGTAAATTTTTAAAAATTAAAAATTTACGTAATTTAAATAAATAATCATCAGTGCTAAAGCAGAAAATTATAATAAGTAATTTTAAGATTGAGAAGAACTAATTTTAAAATTAGTAAATCATCTAGTTCAACTAACGTTTTACATAAATTTGGCAGTTCCCTATAAATTGGAAAATAGCTTTCCCATGGCTCTTTAAGTAATCTTCTACACAGTTTTTTGTAGAATGTAGAGTTAAGACGTGTTTCCGTTTATCTTAATTAAGAGTCACAAAACGCAGTCAAATAAACTCAATGTTTGTTATTTCTCAAGAAGGATTTCAGAATATTCCATTTATTTATATACTAGCTCACCCGACTAACGTTGTAGTGCCCTCTAAATTTCAATAAATTTGTTTGTGATCGTTTTGTAAATTTGCGAAAAGCTATTGGAAATGTGTAAACAAAGTAAAAATGAGAAACGTATTTTTGAGTGATGATTGTATCTATTAACGCCTGAATTAAAATAACTACATTTGTTGGGCAGATCGCAAAAGTACGCAAAAGTAAAAACAAATATAATTTTATTTTAATTTAGACTGGAATGGGGTTTTTAAGATTTTTCGCCAGATCTTTCACATTTTTTTTCAATTGAAAACATTCAATTGAATTATTTCCATCCCTTGAGCATAATGAACAAAACAAAAAAAGACTCAACTAAATATGTCGTTCTCATGGTCAGTTGTGATTGAAAGTGCATACAAGTTAGAGTTATGAGACACACACACAGAGAGAGACATTTTTTAAAAAACACTTTTTCGGTATCAGGAGACTTCAAAACGTGGACATCTGCAAAAATCTCGCAGTCGAAAATTTTCATCATCACAATACTTCCTTATACTACGTATAAGAAAGTAAAAAAACTTTCAATTTTTCTCCAATTTTCCAATTTTTCGGGCAACTTTTTTAATTTTACTTTCCCTGAAAACCTTATTCGGACTATTATGAATAGCATTTAATTTTTATTTACAACAGTCGTTTTTTTATTCATCAAAAAATTAAAATTGCTCACAACTAATCTTTTTTTTTGAATTTAAAGTGTTCTGCTGTTATAGGAATATGTTTAGTTGAATAAACATTTCTATTTCTCTCAGAATTTGATAGCAAACTGTTTCTCTTTAGTATAATATTAACCCCGAATGGAATAAGTGTATTAAAGAATATCTGTTTGTACTTTCAAAATATCTGTTATGTATGTATAAATATAAATATAAATGTAGGGATTTTCAAGAAATGTAATGGATATTAATACGATTGTTTTCAAAAACAAATAAAATTAGCTACAATTGAAAACTAAACTTACTATTTTTACTTACTATTTTACTAAAGGAGAATATTGAAATTATATTATCTAGTAAAATATTTTATTTATTTCCTAAATGTAGTGAAATGGCTTCAATGTTTTTCTGTTGATGATACAATATGTCGATTAATCGATACTGATTCCGTCATAAATTAGTTTTATTTACTCTATTACTACTCATCTACTATTTATAAACCAATGTGTTTTAAGATAGAATTTTCCATCGTAACTTTTAACCATAAAATAGAAATGTTAATGGTCTTGTAATCATGCATTTCCTATAAAGAATTGGAGGTCGACCTTGTTTCAGAGCATTCGATATTTGTTAAGTAGCATGTTATGTGCTTTGACTGTGAATGTTAAGATATGCGAAGTGTTTTTTATAATACATATAATGCTTTTATTTTAATTTGTGTATAAATCAATTATGTACATTCTGTTTCAACTTCTCTAGGGTCCCTCTAGACAAAAATTTCAGGTGGAAAAAGTTTACTTGTTGCTATTAAATACGTTTACTAAATAAAAAACCGAATATGTACATTTTGTAACCGAAAATTCGAAAATCCCAAATTTGTTTATTAATATAATAAAAATGTTTACATTTTTAGTGAACATTTGAATAAAGATTTAATAACTATACGGATTGCGGGAGCGTCCTATGGGCATGTATGGACATGTTTATGGATATTTATGTAGTATGTAAGTTGTATTTTTCTGTTCAGTAATACTTATATATAACAAACATACAGTAACATGTGCCCCATAGGCTGCTCTGGTATTTGGTATATTAATAAATAGGAAATTCTCCGTCAATTCTCTGTATGGAGTAGTACAAATCGCTTGGACACCAACTTTTTAATAAATCGTGCTACATTTATTTTCTCCAGAAGCAAGCTTTAAATTTTTTCATCAACTTAGGAATACCCAGGGGGCGATCTGAGAAGTAACTTGGTGCTAATCCTAACTTTGGCAAGCAGTTCGACGATATCTGCAGTAAACTTAAAATCCTATGTCGTAATTCTTAACGAGTTACAACGTGTTAATCTGGGGCCGTCGAGTTAATTGTGAGCGCGTATTTGTGGGACAGAAACGGATTATTCCTCAGGCTTCTGACATGGGAGCAAGGGATTCGTGTAAGAACATTTTTAAAGCGAATGAGTGTTACGATTTAAAAATCATCAGGTTAATTACTTTTATTTTTGTTAAATGTATCGTAGAAAATTAGTACAATTTTTTGTCTCGAACAAAGAAAGTAATATTCTGTCTTGTATATTTCGGTATGGTAGGGCAATCTATGTATGAATCACCTTAAGTACGCTTCTGTCTTAAGTAGGTAAGCTAGCGTAATGTTGGTATAGTTATTTGTAATTTATTGGTTAACTTAATTAGATTTACATTCTTTTGATTTCTTGTTTTTTCTTTCGTAATAATTTTTAACATTTAAGTTGTAATTCAAATTTAATTAATTCGGCTTTGTAAGAGTTTTTCTTTTTCTATATTGTTGTTTTTTATCCATTTCATGGCGCGGTTGAATTGACACCTTGGTGGCGTGTGAGATGTATGTAATTCTGGGTTTGATCGTCGTCTCGTAACAAACTAATCGTGCGTTATAAACCATTGAATCTTCATTTAATCTGTTGGATGGATTAAAATCCTTAGGCATCATCGATTGGCGGAATATTTTTGAATGGGATAGTGTATTAAGAAAATTTGCCATTGGTTTTTCGATTTATTCGTAGTGCAATTTTCTATTATCAGCTTATGTCGGATAAATTTGGTCTTGGTATATGAGACAGTATTTTCCATCTTTCAAATGCCTATTTGGACGTTTTCCTTTGAGTTAGGTATTTATGTATTTATTTAAATTTGTTAATATCTCTTTTTCATCACGCCATGTGTTTGTTTTTCTTTTGACATTTTTCTTATGCGAAGAATTAATTCGTCTTTCTATTTAGGGAAATGGTAGAGGTGCGAAACAGTAGTGGTGTAATATCTTGCAGAAATTACACAGAGATTTATTACGTAGAAGAAAACAGACGGGTTTGGAATTGGAATTTTGGAGATGTTTAAAAACCTACTGGAAGATCAAATTACAGCCAAATATTCTTGTTTTGCTGTGTTTTCCTTTGTTTATCGTGGAGCTGTAGAACTCAACCAGTGAAGGTCCCTTGGTTCTAGATAAGTGACCCCTTATTAGTTTAATTTTGAAAATTAACATATTATTATTCCAATTAATAAACGCAGGTTAATAACTGACGTAATAAGTTGGTCCCTCAGGCCGTAGAATTTTGAATAGTTTCTTTTGTATTACCTAAATTTCTTTACGTAGAAGGCCATCATACAGAGTGTATTTGAATAAATCTTAGTAACCTTGACATATATTTTGTAAATTTTTGTAAAAGAAAGCTTGGCTTATCGTAATATTGAGTGATCTAGGTTAATTTTATCGTTTAAGTTTGGTCGATTTGATCTATATTTTTATGCTTTTGATGTAACGAAAGATTTGCAAATACTTCGAACTAACAGTTAGATGTTATATAGTGTGCGTATTTTAAATTTAAGAGTTTTCCAGTTCTCATAACCTTCAAACTTTGTTGAATTGTTGTAATTAATTTAGACTTAATTTTTCTATGAGCTTCAAATTTTGAGTATTTTGTGTCATACAGGGTGATTCGATAGATGCCCCTTTGTTTTTTTTTATATAAAGTCATTAAGGATTGTCGGGTAACGTGACTAAATATACAGGGTTATTTATTGCATCTACCTGTATGCGATTCGTAAACCTTGTTCTATATTTTTTTTTTAAATTTCACTTCTGTGACTTACTCACCTTGACCGGTTTTTTATACTTTGTATCATCATAATGTCCTGTAATTCATGGTGTCTCTTCAATTTTGTTGAATTAAATTTAGTATTTGTTGTTTCAAATTTGGTTTTTGTTGAGTTTGCTATAACCTATGTATATCCACCTGATTTTCTCATCTACGATTCCGCGTTTATTGACTTCGATATGTTTAAATTTCGCGGTGGCGCCCATATAATTTGCATCACTACGTTTCGACTCACACCATCTTCAACTGAGTAAGAGTCAGCCTAAGTGACAAGGATAGCAGGTAGGTAGGCATAGAGGTTGCGACTCGTCTGGTAATCTCGTTTGTAATTATTCTGAATTTTTAATTTAAATTTACCAAGGGCCATATCATTATTGCCACAGGCCTTATGACATTTTATACGTGGCATGAGATACCTGTGTTTTCCATATTTTTATTTACAATATCGTAATTAAAACTTTAATTTATATGTTCGGCCCGATTTCGCTGGTATACACAGAACAAATTTTATCGCCCTTCTAAAGCACATAACAGCAGTATTTGAAAAATCTCTGTATTATTATGGTGCCTAAGCTCTTTAATAAGGGGGGTCAGAGCGTCGGGTCTATCGCATAATTTAAAAGAAAGGTGAAAGAATTTTTAATTGAACATACTTCTACACAACTTTTTAAATTTAGATTATTTTTTTATCTTCTGCCAAGATTATATTGGTTTCGACTATTTTGCAAACTGCGTATTTTCATAATTTTAACGCTGTTTAATACTTACTCATATATTGTTATATTTTTGTGTTGTGTTGCGACAATGTGAATATCCGGAAATCAAAGAATATTTATATTAAAGATGTTCCCTTTGATATCATATCCTATTATGGTTTCTACTTCAAAAAATATATTTGTGTTATATTCTGAAAATGCTGACTTTCTTAGTTTCTCAATCGAATATCATTAGTAATACGCAACATGGATTCCGTAAGGGTAAATCCACAACAACTGGACTAACAGAAATTATGCAGACTATACAAGGTGCATTGGATAACCAGGAATGTGTACGGTTGACCTGCTGCGATCTGAGTCGGACGTTCGACACCGTTGATCATGAGCTTTTGATGAAAAAACTGTTCTATTATGGTGTTCGTGGAAATAGTTATGACTTGCTGAAGTCATACCTTTCAGGGAGGCACCAGTATGGCGTGTATCTCGAGAGGAGGTTGTGAACCGTGGTGACTCCCAAGGGTCTGTATTGGGGCCTTTGCTGTTCACAATATATATAAATGACCTGCATGCAAACATAACAGCCCAGGCGATCTGTCTCTATGCTGATAACACGTCTCTCATTATCACGGAAGGCACCAAGAGTAAACTACTGGAGAGAACAGAAGTAGTGGTGAGAGAAGCGGAAAACTGGTTCACAGCAAACAAACTACAACTAAATATAAATAAGACACAACATGTTGACTTCTCATTAAACAGAAATGATAATAACTCCAATATCAAGCTATTGGGATTGCTTGAGGATAGCATACAGACATGGTCCAACCACATAAATGAATTGGCAGGGAGATTCACTAATTCAGTATACAGTATTCGGCGAATAAGGGCCGTATCTACTCATCAGGCCGCGAAGATGGCTTATTTTGCAAACTTCCACATTGTCGAGACTTATGGCATTCACTTCTGGGGGTTGTCATCCGAGGCTGGACGTATCCTTCTGCTTCAAAAACGGGCGATGAGGGCCCTATGTAATCTGAGAGCTGGCCAAACATGTAGGCAATTTTTTAAGAGTGAGAAGATAGTAACTATGCCAAGTGTATACATACTTACCGTTGCAAAATATATACATGTAAACCGGGAGTTCTTTAGTAGAAATGACGATAGCGATGCATATAATACGCGTCATGGAACGGACCTTCGAATACCATACCACAGAGTGCAAGCTACCCAAAGGTTAACGGACTATTGGGATATTAAAATATTCAACCACATTCCGGAAGCAATGAAATGTCTAACAACTAAGAAATTTGTAGGAAAATTGAAAAGCTATCTAATGGATGGCGCCTTCTATAGCGTGAAGGAATTCATGGACTGCACTATGGTATAATCTTTTGTGGAGACGTAATATACAATGTGTGTGTGTTGTATTATTGTTTGAATGTTCTATGATATTATACATTTATTGACCATCATTGTAATTTTTATTATAATAAAATATACGTAATCTAATCTAATCTAATATCTATAAATCTTATTCTACATATTTGACATCGGGAATAATGAAAAGTTACGATACGTTTGCGATCTTCTGGAATGCAGTTTCTCATTATAACTCAATAACTGGACAGAGATACAGTGCTCCTTTTTCCGTTAGGGTATTTAGTTAAAAAAAGTTTTAATAGTATAGAAGCAAATATTTTTTTAATTTTTCCTGTATTTGTATCGAATTTCTGTTTGAAACAAAACGAATTATTTATATTTAGTTTCATTTACTATTTACAGCTAATCGTCGAACATATTACTGTACTTTTAATACACACATATAAGAATTATAGCAACGAAAAGTAGATTAAACAAATTTTCTTTTGTCTTCAAACAGGTGAAATTATTTTGGTTATGGACTCCTTTTATTTTACAAGTGTACTTATTTCACGGTACAATACATATCCTACACAACATCAACTCGATGCTATTCAATGAATTAAGTTTCACATGTCACGCTTCACATTGTTTAAAGAGCCAAGACAGATAGATTGTAGAATAACACCAGTTTAATAGATGGGAATTTGTGAAAAATACATTTCTCTTCCTTCCTGTAGTATTCTCTATGCGTGTATCGGCTGATTCATTGTACAAACTTACCGCTCGCACCGCCTAAGCACATTTTTACAATGGGCGTTTATGTGACGCCAATTCTGACAGGGAACTGCCTCCTTTCGTTAAGGGAAAGGTACCTCTTCTTTGGAATGTGTTGTGCACATTTTATGCCGCAGTCCACCTGGCGTGAAGAGACGTACCTGTGTTTGATCTTTGCATAGCAGGCTGATATTGCATTTTTGCTCTTACGGCTGTGTGAACAGGCAGAAAAAAAAGGTGCCACGTAAAGATCACCGGAGAGGAAATTTCTATTATTTTTGTGTAAAGGCCGGCATTACGCATATAGCGTTAATATCTTGCGTGTAAAATGCGAAAGAAGTAGAGTATGATGTTCATTCTATTTTATTTTTTAAAATTCATATTGTTGTGTGCTAAATAGCACATGCCTTGATAAAATGTAATGCACACTATCAGGTCTAAAAATATTGCATATTATAATAAACAAATAAAGAAAAACACAATCTGAGAACTATGTAAACATTAATTTTTTTATTATATAGGAAATCCAACTGCAGGTCTTTTGTTTTAATATTATTATTTTGATTATTATAGTTATTAGTATTTTTTCAAATCTAATGTAATCGATATTTTTTTAAATAAATTGGAGTAGATTATAAGCATAAAATACAGATAACATTTTTATAAATTAAGATCTTTGAAATTTTGTACTTTTCATTCAAATAATGTGCACTAATAGATTTCGTAATCCACTTTATAATTTATCATATTAGCAGTTTCATAATTTTTGCAATATTGGAAACTGTTATTGGTGATATTATGATATTATTGGCCAGCTACTTTTATTTTGTGATTAAACCATTTTCTATGCTCACATTAATCTCCTTTAACGTCAACTAATGAATAGCATTTCTATTGCACAAATCTTGTTCTTATGTTGGTCCTGCGAAGTCCAAATTTCACATGAGTAGTTTATCATTTAGTTTTATCATCTCGCCAATTTATTTGTAAAAAACATAAAACTACTTCGTACACACTATTCAATATTGCCTTTCTTTTGTTTATTTGCTATTTCTTTCACAATTATCATTGTGTTACATAAGCTGATATTGATTTCTATTTCTACAGGGTGAGTTTTTTTTGAATGTTTAGCATTGGGATCTCAGAAACTACTGGCGATAGAAAAACGCTTAAATGGGAAAAGATGCGCAGTTTTACGAGTTTGATTTAAAACTGCTTTTGTTTCTCCGATAACTTTCATGGCTTATTAGATATTCAAACAAAACTAAATTTTACGATTTTCTTTAAACATGCTTAGCATCGTTAATAGTAGTTTTAGAGAAAAAGTATTCAGACAAAAGTTTTAGATAATTTTACTCCAAATAAAACTATGTAGCTAATATTTTTTTTTCGTTCACCATTATCGAGTTATGACACAAACTTGTGTTTTTTTAAATGGAAACCATAGTTGGTTTTGACATCACTAAAAAGCTTATTTTTTGCTGATTACAAAGATATAAGGTTTGATATGGTTATTTTAAAAAATAAAGAGGATATAGACATTTTTATGGTTTTTATGGAAAACAATTGAATTTAGAACTGATAAAATACAAACCAAACGAAAACTTATTTTGAAATCTTATGTAGTAATAAAATGAAAACTATAAGAACTTTTATTAAGGGCACACAACATTATTAATGTTCAAAGATACCTCCATTATTATTAATACATAAATTGCATCTCTTCACAACAGAAGTTGTAGCATTGCGTACTTTACGCCTATCGATGTTATTAAAAGCAACTAAGACAGCTTCTCTTAAATCGTCGATTGTTTCATATGTTCTTCTGTATAGTGTGTCCTTTAGTACACCCCACAAGAAAAAATCCAAAACTGATAAATCAGGAGATCTAGCCGGCCATTCAATGGGTGCATTTCGTCCTATCCATTGATTAGAAAAGTTCAAATTTAAATAATTTCTAACATTCAATTGATTGTGCGGAGGCGCTCCGTCATGTTGAAACCATTGCAGCATTGCTGGGGTTCTTAAATTTAAATTATCTAACATTTCCTCGAAATCTTGTTGTAAAAAATTAAGATAACGATTGCCAGTTAGTGATCCATCAAAAATAAAAGGAGGAAGAACAGTTGATCCTATAACACCACACCAAACATTAAACCCAAATTTAATTTGTGGTCTCCTATGTTCAACGTGAAGTGGATTTGTTTGAGACCATATGTGCTCATTGTGCCTATTAAACATTCCACAATTTGTGAAACGAGATTCATCAGTCCATAATATTTTCATTGAAAAGTGTGGATCGCTTTGACACTGATCTTTAAACCATCTACAAAAAGCTATTCGTCTGATGTTATCACCTTCATGTAAAGTTTGTGATACTGATAATTTGTAGGGACGAATTTTATGCTTCTTCAACACTCTGACAATAGTGCGTTGAGAGGAGCCCATTTCTGTTGAAACTTGTCGGGTCGATGTAGATGGATTCTGAGCGACACATGCTAATATGTTTATTTCTCTATCTTCATCCATCCCTGTTTTTGATTTTGGTTTAACGAACGAACCATAATCTGCTAAATTATCCCATAATCTCTTAAAAGTAGGCAGCGACGGCTGACGTCGATCAAAATAATTTTCAAAATGGACTTCAGCAACTTTAGCAGAATTTTTCTGGCACTGAATGTAACATTCAAGTATATCACGCTTTTCTACGTTAGAAAATTCCATAGCCAATGCAAACTTATGATTAACGGTCGTTTGCACCGCTTATAGTTAAGTTACAATTAAATTAATTAATAGTTTATTGTCAATGTTTGACAATTAACTTGACTTAAAAGTAAAAATTAATAGCTCTCACTTCTGTGACTCAACGTGAAAGCAATGTTAGTATATTTATCTCGACTGCTCCAACGAACACTATAAAGTGAACAATCATAGAAATGTCTATATCCTCTTTATTTTTTAAAATAACCATATCAACCCTTATATCATTATAATCAGCAAAAAATAAGCTTTTTAATGATGTTAAAACCAACTATGGTTTCCATTTGAAAAACAAAAGTTTGTGTCATAACTCGATAATGGTGAACGAAAAAAAAAATTAGCTACATAATTTTATTTGGCGTAAAATTATCTAAAACTTTTGTCTGAACACTTTTTCTCTAAAATTACTATTAACGATGCTAAGCATGTTTACAGAAAATCGTAAAATTTAGTTTTCTTTGAATATCTAATAAGCCATGAAAGTTATCGGAGAAACAAAATCAGTTTTAAATCAAACTCGTAAAACTGCGCATCTTTCTCCATTTAAGCGTTTTTCTATCTCCAGTAGTTTCTGAGATCCCAATGCTAAACATTCAAAAAAACTCACCCTGTATATTGTCAATTCATAATTTATTCTGCTACTTGTTTAGTAGTATCTGCATTTTTCTTGCAAATTAATACTATGTCATAAATGCTGACTTATTTGTATGTACTATGGTTGTTTTGTATGATACTGTTTATGGTATTCACTAGTAATTTGTCTTTTGGATAACGGAAGACGAATTAATACAATTAATAGCAATATTTCCTAATAAACATATATCAGGAGATGATTTCTCACCTAAATGCTAATTCCTCAAGTTTTTCTTTGACTCGAAAAGAGACTGAAGTTGTAGCAGTACACACGAAAGGTCTACGTTACTATCTTATTACAGACCTATTTTGATTATCTAGTAGATTCACTATCACTCACTTGGAAACAATATCTAAATAGATCTGTGAGATCTTGAACACATCGGTACAGGTTTATCTCTTTTATACAAACCATACTAAAGTCTTTGATTTAAATGATCATAAAATTATAACGTGATGTGATTAATTATGTTAATTAATCAGGCCTACTGTTTTAAGACTTATATTCACCAAATCTCATTAGGTAAAATTACTACTTTATCTACCATGTGTATCTTTGGTGGCCTATACCTACACGCACGATAAGCGCGAAGCTTCGAATGACAGGTACTGTTATAGATACGCGGACTCGTGGTGTTGTTTGAGGTTAGTGAATATGAAAACACAACGATTATTTTCTCAGCGTAGAGTTTTCAGGCTGTACTTTCTTAGTTTGTAATGAACTAATTAATCACTAGATGCAGTTCCTGCAGTCGGGTTTGCATAAAGAAAAATATGGAAAAGACATACGGCGACTTGTTACAAATAATATTTATTCCTTACGACACACAAATCCACAGATACATATATATATATATATATATATATATATATATATATATATATATATACATATTCATATATACATAGTACAGGTAAATAAAATCATCTTTATTAGCAACATTGTAGGGAAACAAAGGTTAATACAAAGAAAAAGAATTTAATTTTCTAAACATGAATGAGCGGGTCTGTCAGTTAGACACATAACCTTAAATCACAGTTTTGATACATTACGAATTGTAAACAAGGACCTGTTTTCCAAAGATTGAACTTTTACATTTGACTTTAAACAACAATTTGACTTTCGTTGGTTACTATCTTACAGTATGTTCATCGAAAGTTATTGAGAAATCATAAGTTACAAAATAAATGAGTGTTTGCCGAGGATATAATAGTTATTGCGGAAATTTACTTTAGATATCTACGTCATGGGAAGTCTTTATTTAAATACGCGGTCTGAGTCTCGTACGGTGATCTTAAATAGTTATCGATATACGGTGATTAACGTTCGTTGCGGGATCCCAGAATAAAATATACAAATGAATATTAATAATGTTTTTCTGGCTGGAATCGGTCACGACGTTTTATCAGTCTGATCTGGAAAGGTTTAATTCTTTTAGGACGTGTTTAGCGGAAGTTAATCCCTCCACGACGTTCTAATTGCCTGAATGGCATTAAGCGGATAGTTTTAACGTCCTCACGGCCCTTTTGCCTGAGTGAGATTAAGCGGAAGGTTTTAACCTCCTCACGGCGCTTTTGCTTGAGTGAGGTTAAGCGGGAGGGAAAGAAGTTTCACGATTCAAAGACCTGAAACAGGAATGAATTGACAGTGCTGGAAGTCGGCCTTTTATATCATCCGCAGCGCCTACGTATGCAGACAAAACTAGTTCAATATATTGAATTTGCACATGAGACCCGAAACTAAAAGATCGCGCGAAAAATGATCGTGACGTAGACAGCTGGTACTGTTTCGCATACGAATAATAAACTGCTAAGAAATAATTAAATGAATAATACGGCAATATATACAGGAAGATTCATTGTTCATAATGAAAAACTAACGTTTGAATAAACTGTCACTCATATATAATTTAATATTTACAGATAAATTAGATATGAATTAAAAAAATGGTATTTTCTTACAATTAACTAAGGGACTTCGTTACAAAATACTCCTGTCTAACTTGATGATATCATCTTGCTCCAGTCATTGATCATTCTCTTCCAATATTTTCATTGGCACTTCCAGTATTCTTCAAGGGTCTACTTTGAGTCTGTTTTTGTGTGCTTTCTTTTTTAATAAGTTGCTTTTCCAAATATATATGTCCTTTTCTTGGGTGCGCCAAAGATATTACATATAATATAAATCTCTTCCATAGATGGCGTGCATAAACTATAAAGGAATCTGTATATGATTGTGGTTTGGTTTGAGCCAAATCAACATAAAGTAAATATTAAATATTGTTAATATTGCGTTGTCGTTCTTTCACACCTCTTTCCTTTACCATATTGATAGCAATCAAATTAAAGCCAGATCAAGCTTTTACATCATGAGTAAACTAAATGCCTTGATATGGTAGCTTATATGCGTGATGATGAGTTTAGATTGCATTCAACATAGATTCCTTAAATTTATTTCATGATCCCTACCCGGAAAGAGGCATTTTTCAAGATGATTTGTTATCACATACTGGCACTGCGTAAATCAGTAAGCGATGTTAATCAAACTTTCGAATGAATCCATTGATTCTCACTTTGTATTTAATCGGATAACTTTTCTTATTCCACAGTTAAACTCCAGAAATATCAGTATATTTATGGTGTATCACTGACAATATCCAATGTAATAAGCATAGATTGCCTGTGAAACAGGCGACTTAGTGATTTTGTGCCTTTAGCGACGTTTAGTTGGTTAATCGGAGAGAACACTTTGTTGCTATTTAATTTTCATTTGTACTTTTATTGGATACTAATCATATAATTATAGTATAGTTTTCATTTTATTTTTCACATTTTTGTTTCTACAATAATATTCCTGAAACCCGTTTTGAATTTCACTTAATAATTTTGTTTTTGGCTTGTTCTGTTTATTAATAAAACTATACTTTAGCAGAATAATCGATTTACAAAGTATTAATTTGTTACATAATGTACATATTATAGCATGTCAAATTGAAATATCATGTACTGTACATGTATTATTGATTTTTGATTCCTAAAGTTGACGTAACCATTGTGAAGCACATGTTATTTCTGGACCTGCTTATGATTAAAACCATTTGTCTCGCAAATAACATTTGCACAATATCACTTTCTCTATCGTTACCATAATCGTACTACAGGAAATATACCTGCACGTAATATTATTTATTTGTTTACCAATATCCCAATGATTTATTTAAACGAAAACACAATGTCAAATTTACATTTGGACATGTCATTATGGTCGATCGATCTCTGTCGAAAGTGGAACACACAGCTAATAATTTATGCGTTACACTTCTGTTAAATATCAAATATTGTTGTTTCGCTTTTGTCCGCTGCATTCAAGGTGTCATTCTACTTCAGTTAGTCATTCGTACATTAAATACGAACGTGGGGAACCCACACGCGCATTGTTACAAGTTATAACACACTGTACATAATCTAATTGTGCGTGTATAGTGCTGAATGTTTCACTTTTTAATTGCATACAAAATTAAGATTGTGTACGGACGGCGACGGTAGGTAGCGGCACAGCAATCCTGTCAGATTATGTCATCATCGAATGTTTGGAATTCTTTCCGTAAAATAAGGAACAAATAATATATCGAAAACAAGATTTGAGATTTTTTTTTAATTTAAATTTTACAGTAGCTTTTACTTCTGAATTTGCATAAGTTATAAATGACATTGATATCTAGTAAGTTATTCAAAATAACTGAATAAAAATAATTAATTTTATGCTTCTTTAGTGGAATTGATTATTAAATAAAAGGTGTATACAAATCATAGCTATAAAATAGTAATATATAATAACATTGTTTATTTTTCTAAATTCTTGTTACAGTAACAGTATTACACAATTTTGCATAATTAATTAATGTGAAATACTTTCGTCCACTAATTTCTGGGGAAAAACATATAGAACTAGAGAATACTAAAATATGTATTTTGTAATTAGTGATCCTGTTTACTCTCTTTATGATTCGTCGTTGCGCAAATGGTTGCACAGAAATTAATTCACGAAACTCTCATTGTATACATATATCATAAATCAAATGCGCCCTAAAGCCTTACCATGAGGCACTCCACAAGTTTCATTTTTTATACACTAGGTTGATAATCTGTTGCTCTAAACTGTGACCATTCTGTTAAATAATATTTTATCAAGCCAGAAGCAGACTTACATGGATCAAGTATTTCCAGCTCGTGCCATACGCAAAATCAAGGTTTATATATTTCGGCTAAATTATGGAGGCTATGAAATGAAAAACAATGAGGTGTGGCCACCACACGACTTTCTTATACGTATGAAAGTGTTACTTCCGGTGCGAATTTTGAAATTTCATTTATACAAAAAATAATCCAAATCCAACTCTAAATACTTTTGTACTCTTCATAAATATATATAGAATGCATAATTTACGACATATTTGCAAAAAATCGTTATTCGGTAAGAGTAAAAGTGTTACTTCCAGTCCGAATTTTGAAATTTTTTTTATACAAGAGATATTTAAAAGTACGTTCTAAATACTTTTATACTGGTAATGTACCTGCCTAGAAAGCATGACTTGCGAGATATTCGTAAAAAACTGATTTTCGATAAGAGTAAAAGACCTACTTCCGGTCGGAATTTCGAAAAACTTTATTAACACAATTTTTCTCAAATTTAATTTTAAGTACATTTGAATTCTTTATAAATTTGTTTAAACTTAGTAATTGACGAAATATTTGCAAAATTCAATTTTTTCACTGAAGTAAACTACTACTTCCGGTATGCCGATTTTGCTCAAAACCTAATCAGTTCTCAAGAGGGAGATTATATTCGTAAATATAAAATTTGGAATTGATACCTATAGCGGTTTGACCGCTATCGTGGTCACACACACACACACAGTCAGACACACACACACACACACAGAGAGAGAGAGAGACATTTTTTAAAAACCACTTTTTTGGTATCAGGGGACCTCAAAACGTGGACATCTGCAAAAATCTCGAGGTCGAAAATTTTCATCATCACAATACTTCCTTATACTACGTATAAGAAAGTAAAAATTGAAAATTATTAAGTTTTATTGGTTGAAACATACTTTGTCGTATTAATGAACAATCCTGTATATATGCACTACACCTAGAATTTTCAAATAATTCATTTTTAATTTATAGATTGTCGCGTTATCATCTTTCTTTGTTTTGTGACTTGTAGGTTGGTGAAATTACTCCAAATAACCTGGCTGGTTATTTTTGTTTTTAGTATGCTATGCTTATTTAATAAACCACTAAATCAAAATGTAATTTTAGATTAGTTTTCCACGTTTCGTTATTATATTGGCTACGAATAATTTGAATTTTTTACTAATACGCCTGACTAAAATATGCCATTTGTACAGTCTAGAATACAATTCTAACTACTGGGGTGCGTTCAGAAAAGGAAAGAATGTTATCCAAGTGTCATTCCAATTTCACACTTGCCGTTCAGAAACAAAAAGATGTCCCAAAATTATGACGTCATTGTCGTTCAGAAATGATTGGTGCGACGCTTGGAATGATCCTTCCATCACCCACCTATTTGTGATGGTTAATAGCGGGCGATTCATGCGCATTCGGGTCGGGGTATTTAAAGCGCGGTTCTGAGTATTTTTTAAGGTTATAATTATAATTTCATGTTATTTCACATCATATGGTCATATGTGTATTTCTTGGAGTTTGAACAGTTTGTTTTTGGACAATTTTAATTTGATACAAAAAAATTTTTCGATTATAATCCATTGTTCTAATTGGTTTACTTATTTCTTTGATGACTTTACTTTTTCATACATAACCCCTAACTCTGCAATGCTTAGCTTTGACCTTTGACTTTTGCCGCAAACTAACTCAACTCACTCTACGGCGTTCAGAATTGTAAATCGCTCCAAGTTTACCAAGTGGATGACGTCATGAAATATGACCTGACCATGCCAGTATCCTATCCAACATTTCTGAACGCACCCCCGGTGGTGAACATATGGTCTTTAAGGGTTTGGGATCCCTAAGGGGAAGAATACAAATATTATTCTATCAACACACACCTTCTTAGCTATATTGTACTGATAAAGAGTAACGAGTCTCTGGTTGCAGGGTATCAAGAGGTTTCCTATAATTCATTTTTTACCCATTTTCGCGTTATCATCTTCGTCTACCATATGGTAAAATAAGGTTGTTGTCCTCAATAAATTGAGGATTTTCTAACAAAAACTGCAAATAACAGTCTGTCTACCTATTTTTATTTATAGTTTTAGTATATATTGTCACTGAAGCCTCGAAGTCAAGATGATATTTAAATTAGTTTTATGCGTTTCTTTAATATATTGGCCACAAGTAATTTAATTTCATATAAATTATACGACTTTTTCGTTTTAATCTCTTCGGTCACATTGCCCAAATATTCTCAATACTTCATGGTACGTGTACTTTTTTTGAGCAATTGCCTTTATAACTATAGACTGTAGTGCAATGTTTCCATTATTTCGGGTAATATACCTAAATGCCAGATTGGTCAGTATTTTTCATATGAACTCTTAATTACTTATTATTACTCGACTTAATTTGTGTCTGAAATAAAACATAATTCACTGATTTCTATTCGTTTATGTTCAAAATTTGCTTAATATATTGACAAATATAATAAACTTCTGAATCTTTTAATCGCATTATCAAAATATAAGTCGCAGTACTAGTTATATTGGCTTTAAAACCAAGGCAATATCATCAGCAAAACTAATTAGATATCTGTCAATTTAAATAAATATTGAAACTACAAATATTAAAATCTTTAATGAATGTTGTTTGGTTATTGTATTTATTTCATATTATACTTCAGAAGAGTTGGAAAAGTTGTTTTTAGATAATCAACATTATTATAATATTTTCAAAACATACACTTAGCAATATTTTTTCTATCTATTCGATATTGTAACTCAAATATCTAACAGTAGTAGGTACCTACCTATGTAGGTATTTTAAGACTTTTTAAATGGGTTTCATTACTTGATATACAATACAGACAATAACACCAAACGGTTTGTATCACGTTTCGGGGTAATGCACGAAGTGGATAATTAGGTACTACAGTTTCCTAAATTGAAACGCATTTCCTTTGTGTCTGAAGAGTGGGTTCATTAACTCACAATGAGCCAGCCGCATTACACTTTAAAAGGAGTGTTACACCTATAGGTAAGTGTATAAGTGCATACACACACACGCCGACTCACAAAGGTATAGCTGATGCTCTTAATTTAAAAGGCGACCGGTTTTATAAAATGCTAAAAATTACTCCGGACTTTTTTCGTGATCTTTTTTTTTTAAGCGCTGGTGTACAGAGAACCAGTCTCATTAACTGTAAACGTATATATAACCGAAGTGCATCCAAATCTAGCAGGAGGTATTGATGGAAAAAAAGAAGGAAAGAGCGGTGATCGGGTGATTTCAACTGGCGATTGGACGACGAAACTAATGCGCATGTATATTAGTATTATGTGTAGTAACTCTAATTTAAATTATTAATTTAAAGTATATGCATAAAAATTGTTTTTATTTAAATAAAGAGAAGATTCCGTAAATATGAACATTTAATCAATAAATTAATATGTAGGTCGATAATACTTCGTTAAATGAATTACAGTAATTTTCCCTAGTAATCGACCTGGATGCCGGAAGTTGAAATATACACATACACGTACATTCCTCTTTATACCGCATACACTCGTAGAAAAAAAATTCCGGCCATCGAAGTAAATTTCTGTGATCACAAAAAAAAAAATTATTCCCCACAACACATGAAACATTGGGCGTACCTATACGCTAACTCATTACGGGTAACACTTGTCGACTGGTGAACTCATAACTAGGGCCAACTGATTACATTATTTCGCTAACTTTGAGAGATACTTATCACTTATAATAGTAAGTAATTAAAATTTAACCACGTTTTGCATTAAATTTCGCTCAATATAAACAGGCAAGAACTGATAAAAACACTTTCTATTTTGTACATGTAGATTATCTGGTGTACCTATAATATTAGTTATTCATGGCATTATTCCTTAAATGTTTTTATTGTAAGAAGGAACAAACAATGTTGTGACCATGAAAATTTTCTATAAATTATATAAACAGTTATAAATGTTTATAATACTATCTGGCAAATTATTATTATCAAATACTTCTTGATAGGTTGACTGGTAGTTCTTACACATCGTACGCAGATGACACCTGTGCGAAACACCTATCTGTTTACTACTCTTCTTAAATCGCACCGCCTAAATAACACTACATAAAATAAATAGTGCATGTCGTGACTGTTTAAACATTTACACATTATACCGGGTGGTGCAATAATGTGTCGGCGGAGCTTAGTATGAAAACTAATAGCGCTGTAGCAATGAGACTCTACGTACGCATGTAGTATGCGACTGTGCATTTTCTAATTGTATTTACAAATATACAGGCTGTTCCAAATTTTCGCAACCACCTTCAACTTTTTTATTTTAAATACATTGCTATACTTTCTAGATATTATGATGATAGCCATTCAAATTGTTTTTGCAATGATATATGGATATGTGCACTTCAGACTCTTAGTTTTGATTTTATTGATAATTTTGTTAAAATCTTGACAGTTGCAGCATCCAACATTTTAAGCTGTAGTCTGAAAATGGGTAGAAAATCTCACGTAACTCTTGTGTTACTAATTTATGGACTAACACGTTATTTGTTTTGAGGTTGAACAAAGTGAATAAATATACAGGGTGTTAAATATGTCGTGTCTAAATAATCGATTTCTATTGGCTATTTTCTCGTTCTTTTTTAATTCTAACCTATAATATTTTTATAAGTCAGCATATTCCTTGTAAAATTGCCTTTAAAATGGTACCAATAATATAGTACTTTCTAGTATTTTCAAAGTTATAACCCTGTAATGGGATATACTCATGTTTATAACATGATGCTTCGATTCTAGGAGGTCTTGCATTTGGATAACGTTGACAGTAAATCCTATTGGCTAATAAACAGTTTCTTTCGCTCTCATCCAATGCGTAAATCATAATTCATCTTTCGTGAAATACAATTACCTATCAGCGTTATTTTGTAAATACAACGTAACTAATGACAGATATAAAATTCAGATATTATTTTAATTAAAAATTCACAGGTGACTGCGACTTTTTTCGTTTAAATTTACAATCTATTAATAATAAGAGTTAATAAGTTATAAAATACTAAGTGTGGATAGGGAAAACATGGTATCACTAAAAAGCTTATGAAAAAATACTGTACTTTAGAAGAAAAATATATGGTGTTCGATTTAAAAAAAAAGCGTCAATGTTAATTTTGCGTTTGTTATTTTTGCAAATTCATTTATTTAAAAATAAATAAATAAATCACTTACGCAACACTCTGTATAGTTGAAAATAATTTTAGAATGTATATTTTAGGAGTGGCTACAACTTTTGTCTAGAACACATCCTTTAACTTTAATAATAAAGCCGTAATCTTCCGTCTTCGCATGGTCTGGATACCCTGTACATATATTCACTTACATTGTAATTTTACTATGACTTATTAAAATTACACATAAGTTTTTGAAATTTTCATACGAATAATATCTACTTACGGACATTTCAAATAACTATATTAAGGTTCAATTTACCATCCATAAGTATAATTTATACTGAAGTTTTATTACTGTTTGTTATCGCATACATACTTTTCGGATTATTAGTATGTATAGTTATTTAAATTACTACCTTATTGGAATTTTAAAATATCCAACCATTGGAAGTCATAAATTTATATATCTTACAGATAGGGCGCATTACTACACAGAAAAAGTACCTCGAATGCCTTTACACATTATTAAATGAACAGGTAAAAGACCCTTCGGTATATAGCCTACATTTATACAACCCCTAGTAGGTGGTAATACTTAGTAAATGTAAGTGCTTTATCTAATGTTTTTAATTTACCTTTTTCCCTATCTACTTACAGCTGAGTGCAAAAAAAATAGTATCGAAAAAAATCGTTCCAGATATTGTTTACACTCGGTCACCCATAATTTACAAGGCAGCTCCATTCTTCTTCGCTCCGCAGAAGCAAAGTCAAGGAGAGATATACCTGAGTCCCGACGAGAGATAAAGAAGGAGGTTCTGGAAATTGTCACGGCCGAGATTTATCATACATTTTCGTGTACTTATCGTAAAAGTAACAAGGCATCTGCCGTCTGCGGTAATTGGATTTCCTTGTTTTGAAGAGATTCCTTTCCTCTCACGATTGAAACGATGCTGTACTCGTTACAACTGAGAACTTTTTTTACGTAGTTTATTTATTTGTATGTACAACAAGATATACAGGGTGATACAGATATCAGTTTCAGTATACAGGTACAGTTGTTCATAATAAGAGGGCCTAATACAAACATATTTTATTTCTTTTCAATTACTAATTGAATTTGCAGAAAACTGGATTAAAGTTACGGACATATTAAAGTTACGGTGATCTTTTTCAAATGGAACAGCCTGTATATCGGTTTATTTTTGAATTGTTTACTAAACTTCGCACCAAAAACATATAAAACGTTAGTATGTTAAAAGTGACCATTACTGAGCCATTGTTGTTTTTTTTATATAATTTTGCCAACTTTATGTTTCTTATTTTAATACGGTCTTTTTGTACTGAAGAAATGTCAAAAAAATTACTTATCAACCCAAAGAGTTTACTCTGAAACAAATGTCCCAAAACAGATGCCTTTAGAAGAGTAATGGATGCTTTCATTACTACTGGTAGTATTTCTAATTCAAAAACAGGGAAACCTAAATATGTAGTTAATGATGAAAATCAGTTAAGAATTCTTATAGCAACAATAGATAAACCACACGTCAGTACCCACGAAAGAAGTCGTTTGCTAGATATTAGCGAAATTATCTTTGCAATGACTCTAAAATGAAATAAATACCATCCGTAATAAATACATTTAAATATTGAGTTACACACCCATTATTTTATATATAGCTAGAAGAGTGCTTTGCCAATAGGCGGGCAGTAATTAAAATAAATGCCCAGGCAATTCATTTTATGAGTGTGTGACTTGCGGATGAAGCTGGTTTACATAGAAACGGAACTGTTAACAAAAACAATTTTCATTACTATTCAAATGAAAACTCTTACTCACTAATAATAGATCATCAGCAATGGGGAGGCATTCTTGGTGATTGGATGATAGGCCCGCTTCTATTTGAAAGCAGTAAAAACGAATAAGCTTATGAGTAATTTAAATCAAGCATTTAGTGGAACTATTAGAAGATGTTTCGCTAAATTTACGAAGGGATGTAGATGCAACAAGACGGTGAATCCCTACGTTATATGCTACAGACACGAAATACTTTAACGAAATGTTTCCAGTGAAGTGGCTGGCCCGTGGCGGCCATATTCACTAGCCTGCTGGTTCTTCGGATATCACAAAATTGGTTTATTTTTATAGGGATCCTTAAAAGAGCAAATATACAATATACCTGTAATCACAAAAGATGTTATGAAGAAACAATTTCGACAAGTATTTAGAAATATAAAGTACTTATAAATGTCGATTTATCATTTCGGAAGCATGTTCAGAAACTTTTAAAAGTGAATTTGAACACTTTTAATTTTTACCTATTTTAATGTTCATATTTATTGTTATTTTATCATTTCTGTTCCACTAATTACTCATCCATTCAAGTAACTGTTCCTGTTTCTACACTTACTAAGTTTCAAGTTATTAATTTTTCTTGTTTGATTTTAAAATTTATTTATTGTGACACATTCTACACATATTTTTAATCATGTTAGTGTATTGTAAATAGGATATATCCATTTCTTATGTCATTACTCCAATATATACAAAAATAATATCTCTAAGCTCGTTTTTAGAAAAATTCTTTATAAAAAGGCTTGATAACTGAAAAGCAACTTATTAAATGTCATCCATTCAATTGTCAATTTCGCGGCAAATATCATGGCTCACTTTACCGTATTTAAAGAAAAAACTTAAAGTTGGCAAAATTAAATCAGAAAACGACAATAACTCAGTAATGGCCACTTTGAAAATAATAACATTTTACATGTTTCTGGTGCGAAATTTAGGAAGCAATTCAAAAATCAACCGATACACAGGCTGTTCCATTTGAAAAAAAAACACTATTAGACAAAATATGTCATGCAATTTTAATACAGTTTTTTGCATATTCAATTAGTAATTGTACAAAAATAAAAGATGCTCGTATTATGCCCTTTTATTATCAATAACTGTACCACAAATTGTTTCCATCTAGTACGTCGTTTTCGAGAAATATAATTTTATAAAAATTTTGAATTTTTCAGAAAATTGGTAATAAGTAGAAAACCTTAAATTTTAGGACTATACTAACTCTTTACCTAAAAATTATACGGGAAATACAGAAATGTAATAATATATAGGATGTTCCATTTAACAAACTATAATTATGGTCAGCCACCAAGTTATGGAAAACTCTGTATAATACAAAATATTTTTAAAATGAGCAGCTATCACAGGAAAAAACCGCTTCAAAATATATTTACTCGTAAAAGTACAATCAGCCTTACCCGCGGATATGAGTCACCCTATATATATTAATAGTCTTCATTATGTGTAACTCCCTCTTATTAAACTTAAATTACAGTGTACTTTATAAAAAATTAGGACATAGTATCGATAGATGTACTACAAGTATGTTTATATTTATTACTTAATTAATTAAAAAAATTATACGCTAGTTCCAAATACATTTCAACTTAACCTCTTTCAATTTAAGTGTACATACACACAATAACAGTGTATATGTTTTCTCCAATTAATGAGTAAAAGGAAAATATATTTAAATAGTATCTTACGTACTTCACTTTGATGGAAAACGTCGATACAATATTGATGTATCCTAATTTTCAGGTTAATTACAAATATACTTTCCATTTATTAAATTATCTTCTTGAATTTCTAAATAAATTGTTTTAATATATAAAAACAAAATCTTCATTCCATTAATTATGTATTAAACAGTATATATAAATCAAAAGTAAATCAATACAAAAATATTCTAACTGGCAATATGTCTTATATAAATGCAATACTACAAACGATAATTAATTCGTAGATAATACAAATAAGTCGTGTATTCCAATATATTATTAATTAAATGTCTTTCAACATCATAATTCTTTTTGGTGTTTTTTTTTTGGAGGCGATGAACTTTAAATTGGCAACACTGTTTCTGTGACAGTGGATTTGACAGGTCCCGGTTGTTTTGGGGGTTAGCTTGGTATGGCAATTCATCATAAATAGACTCACGGAGGAGCAACGTTTGCAAATTGTTGAAATTTATTTTGAAAGACATGGTTCAATTCGAGAAACTTATCAGGCATTACGTGCATTTTATAGTGCTCATAATAGTCAATCAGAGCGATTCGAGTAACTATGGATCGTTTTCGCAATACGTTTACTCTAAACAATAATACGTATCCCGTAAGATGTCGTACAGTGTGCACACAACAAGGGATTGATGGTGTGCAGCGTAATGTTGATGATGATGCAAATGCGTCAATTCGACATCGTGATCAACAATTAAACTTGTGTTCAATCACTTTATAGAAAATTTTGCGTAAAGATTTTGGTTTTGGTGCTAACAAGATTCAACATTGCTATTGATCCACAATTTCATTTAAAAATTTTGATCAGTAATGAAGCACACTGTTGGTTATATAGCTTTGTCAATAAGCAGAGTTTCCGCATTTGGAGCGATGGTCGCCATGAATGAAACACCATTACATCCAGAAAAAGTCACCATTTGATGCGCTTTATGAGCTGGTGGTGTTATTGGTCCATATGTCTTCAAAATTGATAATTGTCTGAACATTACAGTCAACGGTGAGCGGTACAGAGACAAGACTACTAGCTTTTTCGTATCTCAATTGGACAGAAATTAATTTTGCAGACATGTGGTTTCAGTACGAGGGCGCCACATACCACACAACTGGCGATACAATTAATTTACTGCAAGAAACATTTGACGAAAGATTAATTTCACAAAATGGACCTCTTAAACTGGCCATCTTGTTCGTGTGATTTGACGCCATTAGACTATTTCCTCTGGGGATGTGTAAAAAATTCATCCTAATTTACTGCGAAGAGTGATTGAAAATTGGACCTCCAGATTACGCCATCTACGCGCCAGCTACGACGACCACATGTATAAAATTATCATTGAAATAAATCCCATTTCGTGGATATTAAAAACATTTTTCGGTGTTTTATTTCAATTTAGTTTTCGGCCTCTAAAAAAACAACTTTATAATCAGTTTCTTGGAAAATTTGAATTGAAGTGACGTGAAGTTCTAAATGAGTAACTAAGAATTTGATATTATCAATAACATAAGCAATGATACGTTTCTTTTAGATTATGCTGTCATTTTTCTACAATTGTCGACGTTTATCGATGCACTTGACTTCTAAACCTAATTATCACATTTTATACTTATTTTTATCTCTGTACGTTCACATGTAGCTTTTATAATGGTTACCTCAAGCTTCTTTTTCATAGAAAATTAACCTTGTAATATTTTTTAAATCATGGGTAACTTTAATAATAATCATTTATGTGATATTGATGTTACTAATTGCCAATATACCAGGTTAGATATCTCCCGTTAATCTTTTACATTCTATATTTAATTAGAAAATTTTAAATACTAATAAATTACTAAATAAATTTAAATATTCTAATTCTAATTATATATTTTATTTAATTTAAATGTTTAAATACCATATTTCACAAGTTATAGAAAATTATTCCATATGCTATACCTATGTTACAAAGGACAAAGGAGAGAGAGAAGACATTTAATTCCAAAGCTTGCATGTTAAAAACTAAATTTAAAGATTAAGGGAGAGTAACAGAAGAAATCTGCAAATATAATCTATTTAAAAAAAAAGTTTGACTAAGAATATAAATTTCAGATTAAAATATAAAATTGGCTAATAATTCACGAAGTTAATCCCAAACTTTATGTCTTATAACAAGGGAGATATTCGCGGAACTGTTTAATGGGACACTCTGTAGTGACTGATTCAATTTACTGCTAATGTGAGACCTACGCATTTTTTTACTCTGTTATAAATGTGCTTACATATGTGAAGTGGCAGCATATGGGTGTAAATTTAACTCACTTGACGTGTTACTGAAAACAGCAGTTAGAAAAAATGTGTGATTTATTATACGTTGCTGTTGTTTGTATAGGATATATTCACTTAAGCTTAAACTGCTGATAGACGTATGTAGACTTATCCAAAAGTGATATAGAAATTATTCAAATATTTAATTTATAACACTCACATTGGCAAATATTTGCTATAAGTACGACATTTTAATGGTTGGCTATATTAAAAGTCAGATTTCTTTGGACAACTTTAAGTTTGAAAATATGTAAATGTTGTTAAGACTCTATACGTATCTTGGTATTGCGAACAAGTCTCAAAAAATTTATAAATAACAATGAAGCTTTATTGTTGTAAGATTCCAAGCTTGAGCACAAGACAACGTTAATTTACCTATAAATATCAATCACATGAAATAACGCAATTTTCGGAGGCCATGAAGGATAAATTGAAAATCAAAATAAGCTGTGAGGCCACCACACAACTTTCTTAAACGAATGTGAGCCCGTATTTTCCATACAAAAGTAGTTCCAAATTAAGTTGTAAATATTTTTATCCGCTTAATAAAATAAGCCTGTGATTAAAAGCATGTTACTTCCGGTCCGGATTTTCCAACTTTTTCGTACAAACATTTTTCCAAAAATAGTTCAGAATACTTTTATAAACAGTTCACAATTTGCGAAATATTTGCAAAAAAACTGCCGGATAAGTGTAAAAGTGTTGATTCCGGTCCAAATTTTGAATTTTTCACACATTATTTAAAATCAAGCTCTGCATACTTTTAAAATCTTAATATACTTGGGAAGAAACCGTGACATTTTTCTCAAGTTCGTTACTGAGTACGTTTGTATTCTACAGAACAGTAGAACAGTAGTTGAGAGATATTGGTAAAATTTAAATTTTCACTGGAGTAAACAACTACTTCTAGCGTACCGTAGGATCTTAAGATGAATATTATACTCTTAAATATAAATTTTTGGTGTTGATACTTTCAGTCGTTCGGCCACTATCGCGATCATACACACACATAGACACATAGAGGGACAAACGTGTTTCGAAAAACCAGTTTTTCGTTATCATCACAATGCTTTCTTATATTACATAGAAGAAAGTGAAAACGAAGAACAGGCGCTTCAAGCGCGTTAATTATATAATATGTTGATGTTGGAAACCGGAAGTGCGTCAGAACTTAAAGTATTTTTATAATATGCGCCCCAAGCAACCATGAATCTTCCACTATTTATTTTTGTCTTTTATTTAAAACACAAGCGGCTGCTAATGACACACCCTGTAGATATTCAGATCATTACTGTCTCAATTATATCAGCCAGGAGTAGGAATAATCAATATTTATTTTTCTATACACCGGTTAATTGCTTCAAAGTGTTGTCATATTATACGTTACACTGTTTTAACGCATTATTATTATAGTACGAATAGAAGTTTTATAAGCGTCAATTACTTCAGAAATGTATATAATGCTTTCAGTTATGAATTATTTTAATTCAATGCTGTCACAATTAGAAATACAATAACTTAATTATTAAACAATGTCACCTTTTATGTAAATACAGTATTCGTAATATAAATAAAAAATAAGGTGTGGCCACCACACGACTTTCTTATACGTATGAAAGTGTTACTTCCGGTCCGAATTTTGAAATTTCATTGATACAAAAAATATTCCATATCTAACTCTAAATACTTTTGTACTAACTAACGTTAAAAAGGTGAAGTAACACCTTTTGAACACTTTAGATAACCAAAATTATAGTAGATACTCATATGGTGGCAGTAGTTTCTTACTATAGTTTTCCTACGACAGCAAACAAAATAATGAAACATTACTAGTCTGTTGTCGCTCTATGACGACTTATTTTGACAGACTGATGATCAAGGGTGAACTAACTTGATTC
This sequence comes from Amphimallon solstitiale, assembly GCA_963170755.1. Taxonomy (NCBI): domain Eukaryota; kingdom Metazoa; phylum Arthropoda; class Insecta; order Coleoptera; family Scarabaeidae; genus Amphimallon; species Amphimallon solstitiale. Next base: position 222,538,857 of record OY720675.1, read on the forward strand.
ATTTTCGATTTTTGTAATTAAATAATCTACAGCTAACTTCAGCCGGTGACAAAGAGACCGTTGCTAAATTTACCACCAAGTTACATATTTTATAAGGTATATTTAAAAGATACCAGTGTCGTAGTAACATATACGATAAATGGAATTTTACAGATAGGAGTAGAAAAAATATATTAGAATCTTTATCATTTCTCGCAAAGCCATTGACAAGGAGTCCAAGTTACGTACAACGATGACATATTGAATTAATTAGATCTAGAATTAAGAAAATGAGGTGCGGCCACCACACGACTTTCTTATACGTATAAGCGTTTCAAATTATAGAATTTTAAGAATTTTTTATACAAAAATTATTTAAAATCTTATTCTAAGTACCTCTATTCTCTTAATAAATCTCTATAGAATGCATACTTTGCAAGATATTATAAAAAAAGTGCTACTCGCTAAGAGTAAAAGTGTTACTTCCGGTCCGAATTTTGAAATTTCATTTATAAAAAACATATTGCAAATCTAGCACTAAATACTTTTGAACTCTTGATAAATATATATAGAATGCATAACTTACGACATATTTGCAAAAAATCGCTATTCGATAAGAGCAAAAGTGGTACTTCCGGTCTGAATTTTGAAATTTTTTTTATACAAAAGATATTGAAAATTATATTTCAAATACTTTTAACTCGTAACGTACTTGTCTAAAAAGCATGACTTGCGAAATATTCGCAAAAAACTGATTTTCGATAAGAGTAAAAGACCTACTTCCGGTAGAAATTTCGAAAAACTTTATGAATAGAATTATTCTCAATTTTAATTTTAAGTACATATGAATTCTTTATAAATTTGTTTAAACTTAGTAGTTGACGAAATATTGGCAAAATTCGATTTTTTCAGTAAAATCGGTAGACCGGAAGTAGCAGTCCGGTCTACCGATTTTACTGAAAAACTAATCAGATCTCAAGAGGGAGATTATACACGTAAATACAAAATTTGGAATTGATATCTCCAGCGGTTTGACCGCTATCGTGGTCACAGTCAGACAGACAGACAGACATTTTTTAAAAACCACTTTTTCGGTATCAGGGGACCTTAAAACGTGGACATCTGCAAAAATCTCGAGGTCGAAAATTTTCATCATCACAATACTTCCTTATACTACGTATAAGAAAGTAAAACCACAACTGTATTTTCAGCACGAATAATTATCATGTAATTACTAATAATATGAACATTCGTCAATACTTATTTTCACTCTCTAGCCAGAAAGATTATAATTCTGGGCTTCCAATCAGACTGCACGAATGTTATTTATTTTATGTAAACAACAAATAATTACATTTCCTTATTTGGGCGATTCATGTACAGATTTCATTAACTTTATGAATAATAAAATTAAGTAAAACAATTATGTAATAACCATTATATTTAATTGCGTCTATTCGGAGGCTTATAACAGCATTCGTTACGCTTAAAAAGTAACTGTTATAATGTTTAGAGGGCCAATAGTGACCACTGGATAATAATATCCCTATTACGATACTTATACTCCACGAACAAATTGAAATGTTTCTTTTTCTGGTTTATTGCTTCATTGCTCATTCATTGTCTTTCGCTTCTAAAGACAATAAAAGCGTTTACATTCTTTCACCTGTTGTGCTTCTATAATTCTGTTAATTTACATCATAAATTAAATGACGTAACTTAGCTGAGGGACTTTTCATTTATTTTCTTTGTAATTGAGCATTATTTAATGTTAATAAGTCCAGGTAGAAAATCGATGCTCTTAAATCAACTTAAGGGTCAGTTTCACTAACAATTAAAATTCCTGTTTAGAGTAATCATTGAATAAAACACCGGTTAGTACAAATTTGCGTTTTTTTAACACCAGATAGCACTTATCGTTGAATAAGAACGTCGTTAATCTAAGAAACTTTAACCGGTGTTTCGAGTACCTGATAAAATATTAGTGATTAGTGATTAGGATTACTTATACACATGTGTATAATTGAATTTTTCTTATTATTGAGAAGTATTATGTTTTCATATGCCTTTGTTTCGTGGACGAACGTATTTCTTGGAATTAATTAATAATTACTTTCATCAGTGATTTAGTAATTGTATTATTTCTTCTGTGCATGAAATGGACAGTACAATGAAAAATAAACATAACATAATATTGAGTACCTGTAACTTTTAGCTTACTACAGAAATATAATTAATTGATAACCATGAATACATTATCTTTTCTGACGAGGGCGATTCATTTTTGTAAGTTTTCTAATTCTACTACAATTCTGGTTTTAACTCAATTCGTGATGATTCTATTCTAAATATTCTGTGGCAATTTATATTTGCGTTTGCTATTAACCTCTTTGTAATTATATTTAACAGCACCGTATTAAGACATAATTTTAGTCGAACATATTTTGGACTCATTCTAGATATGTCATTAACATATTAAACTATACTGAGAAATTACAAATGAAATTGAAAACATGGAAGTAATTCTATAGACGCTGACGGGTTCACGTTAAGAGCTTATGCAAACACATTTAAGTAAGTACTTTTGACTAAACTGGATATGAACGAATAATGTACATGTATTGTGATGATGAAAATTTTCGATTTCGAGATTTTTGCAGATGTCCACGTTTTGAAGTCCCTGATACCAAGAAAGTGGTTTTAAAAAAATGTCTGTGTGTCTGTCTGTCTGTGTGTGACCACTATAGCCGTCAAACCGCTATAGCTATCTATTTCCAATTTTGCATTTAGTAGTATAATCTCCCTCTTGAGAACTGATTAGATTTTCAGCAAAATCGGCAAACCGGAAGTAGTAGTTTACTTCGGTGAAAAAAGCGAGTTTTGGCAATATTTTGTCAACTACTAAGTTTAGAAAAAATTTATAAAGAATTCATATGTACCTACTTAAAATTGAAATTGTGAACAATTTTATTAAAAAAGTTTTTTGAAATTCCTACCGGAAGTAGGACTTTTACTCTGATCGAAAACCAGTTTTTTGCAAATATTTTGCAAGTAAAGCTTTTTAGACAGGTACGTTACGAGTATAAAAGTATTTAGAACTTAATTTTCAATACCTTTTGTATAAAAAAAAATCAAAATTCGGACCGGAACTAACACTTTTACTCTTACCGAATAACGATTTCTTGCAAATATGACGTAAATTATGCATTCTATATATATTTATGAAGAGTACAAAAGTATTTAGAGTTGGATTTGGAATGTTTTTTGTATAAATGAAATTTCAAGATTCGGACCGGAAGTAACACTTTCATACGTATAAGAAAGTCGTGTTGTGGCCACACCTCATTTTTTGAAGTTGAAATCGTGTAAATCAAATTGGAAACAAGGTTTTCTCAATCAGCTTTCTTTGACTAAAGAAATTTGGATATAAAATTGGTTAGAATGTATTGTTCATAATAAACATCTGATACATGATAACACTTTCTGGTTTTATTAATATTACAGGAATTTGGCGCACATTAAATCGTGTGCCATTAGAATGTGATTGCTAATCCAGTTTAAGACCGTAGATGGTGGCTTTCTTTTACAACAAACTATTCCTACTTTTATGATTTTGTTACATGTTCATTTACTAAAATCAAATTTCTGATTATACAGAATATAATCTTCAAAAAATAAAATAAGGGCAAAAAGCACAAAGAAATGGCGCCAGTATTATTAGTACGAAATATACTAATCTAGATTTTATGCACTAGCAAATATGTTGCTAACTTAGTACTATTAATCCTTAAACACTGTTAAGATAAATGGTGTATTTCTTAACATTGAAAAACGCTGGTTAATTATAATCAATGATTAGTTAACCGAGTCTTTTAATCGGAGTTGGAAAAACCGGCCCTGATTAAACAATAACATACATATCAAACAATGTAGATGATTTGTAGAAATTCCGAAAACAACAGAACAGGTATTCCTTGAAAAAACAAAACATTTCCAAATCGCTGATGATATACAGAACATTGTTTGGTTAAAACGATATTCTCCCAAAATAATTGAAAATCCGTACGTATATCAAGAATTGCTGAAAGGTTGGTGCTTAAGAATTGACAAAACATTTCGAAATAGGTTACGGTACCAAAAGTAAAATTAAACAACATCTCGCAATTGCTGTTAAACCCAGAGCTTTTTAAGTTAATAAAAGCTAATTACAAGAATCTTCAATATTTTTCTGTAATCAGAATTTATACTAAGAACAAGTTTTTGTTTAAAAAACAAAACCTCTTTAAATCGCTGATGATGCGAAGAAATATTATTTGCTTAAAGTAATACTGATAGGAGCTTTCAAAACAATTTAAAATTGGATAAATGTCTTGTTGAAAAGATGATGTATAAGAATTCACAAAACATTAAAAAAAGCTGACGATACCAAAAAACATTTTTCTTCTTATAGAGCTAATAAGAAAAGCTTCCAACATTTGTCCAAACAGAAATGACACATGACTAAATTAATTAATTAGAAAAATCGAACACAAAAATTATATATTCGTGGACCATTTTCAATTGAGGATGATAATTAATTTTTTTTTACTGAAAAGATAATTAACAAAATTTCCAAACATTATCCAATCAGAAATTATACAGAAAACAATTTTTTCTTGAAAAGTCGATTTTCAAGTATCACACAATATTTCCAAATGCGTAATTTAGCAAAAAAAAAGGAATTTCAACATTCCCAATTCGTACAATATATCAGAAACAAATTTTTATTGAGAACTTGATTTGCAATAATTAACAAAATATTTGAAATCGCTAATATACCAAAAACAAATATTTCAGAAAAATCTAATATACAAGAATTTCCATAACATTCTTAATTAGTAATAACACCAAAAACGACTTTTTGTGAAACTCTAAAACATGACAAGCAGAATTAAAGTAATGAAGGTTTTATAAACATGAATATAATGTGTTTTATGTAGTTTGGTTTAATTGCATTTTATCAGTATGCAAATGACGAAATATCTTGATGCAAAAAGAAACACGTCAAGAAATAAAATATTTTTTCATTATTTATTACTAAATCCACGACAAGTTGTCTAAGGCACATGCATTTAAGTTGTACAATGTACATACATAGAAGTAAATTCTTTTATATTGGTGTCACCACTGTTGAACATGTTTACAATTTTAAATTACAACAACAACTGATGAACTTTTCTTCGTACGCTGGTCTTTAGTTTATGCCTCGGTATGGGATATCTATGTAATATATTTTCATTCATTTCACAACAGGAAATACGTGATTAAGTAACTATATCAGTATTCAGAATAAAAATCAAACATGCATAAGTAATTATTTTCACTCTCTTGCTATATAGAATTTATTTTATAACTTTTATTAAATGTAATACAATATAATATCTTGACACAGAAGTAATAATGTAATTTCACATGATAATATTTCTATAATGTTTTTAAATGAAATTGTAACATTATTTCTTTAGCATAATATACATTTTGCTTTTTAATACAGAATGCAATCCAACATTTTTATTGTTATAAAAAATACACAATAAAATGTAATTTAATTTGTTAATAAAGATTTCCAAAGATATACTTATCTTATAGACTTATATTTTACCAGTTCTGAAAGTGGGAAAATGCTGATTACTATCTGACACATAAAATAACCTAGCAACATTTATAAGATGTTACTTGCAACACTTAAATACGGAATTATGTTAAGACTATTCCGTAAATTGAACAGTAATATGGATTATTATTTTTACCCTGTAGCACACCTTAAGCGGTACAAGATCATATTATATAGAGTATAATGAAAGAAACAACTTACAAATCACAAATATAACCCGAAGCCAATTCTGCTCATCAAAATAGACCAAAAAGTTTGATTAAATTTATGTCCTAAAACGTTCGGTTAAAGCAGATAATATGTTAATTATTTTCGAATTAAGATCTGGCAGATACGCACCGGGCAAAAACTCTGTAACGCTAGAGGAGCTAGCAGATTATACACACTAAATTATTTGAATCGTCACAAACCTTCAAATCTGACGTTTACAGCTCTTCATCAGGGATTATTTTAAATTGGTATGTCAAACGTTAGGGGTGGCGCTGAATGTTCAAAAGTGGTATGATCGGGAACTACTAAAGAAATGTACTGGTTCGTTTCGAAAGAACCGACATATAATACACGTGTAATCGGACATGAAGTGAGTGTTTCACAATCAACTCTACGGGGAATTCTATTTAAACAACTGCAGTATCCATATTACCCACAGTAAGTGCAAGACGTCTTCTTTATTTCTGGCGATGCTTTCTACAGTATTTTAGACGGAATTACTTTTAACTATAGAATATTGTTTAGAGCCGAAACATATTTCACTATAGATAGCCTTATACTATTTTTGTTTGAGTATTGATCCTGTAGTGACGAGTCAGTGGCTTCATCAAGGGACCTTCTCACATCTCGGCACTTTGACCAGCGTTCTCTCCAACGACAGATGGAGATGGGTTACTCGGAAGATGACATTTAGCGGCGACTAACTGGACATGTGAACGGCCTTTGCATTTATAAAAAATATATTTGTAGGGGTGACATTTCAAAAGGAGTTTTAACCGCCTCTTACGAAACGACAGAGTACCTGTTCTGCAAATCTTGGCCGACCTGGCAACACACGGTTGTAGGTGTTAATATCAATAAAACAGAAAAAATGACAATTGTAAATAAAATATATACATCAGATATGGAAATGCTCCACGTTGGGCGCCAATTTATTACAAAAGGAATACGATAAAGTTTTCATTATGATGTTATCTAAATATCATACAAAATAATCATATATGAGCAACTGGAAATCTACAGGACACTTACACACAGAAAAACTATCAGCCAAGATTGTAGTTTAATATCTTGCGGTTTGCCGAATACATTTTTGCAATCGAGTTGGTTACAAAAATTTTGAACAATTGTTCCAATTTTGTATGTAATGCATCATTTATAAGCATCTTCATTCAAATAAAGTAAATTCAACCAATACCAACTTGTTGTATTTCTTTAATAGAACTTTTTCGAACATATATTTATTCAGATTTTCTTATTAATTAGTGTTAGCTTTTGTCAAAATACTGTTGATTCATCTTGTATTAATATAAGATATGTATTATGAACATATTGTAAAAAAAACAAAGCGTTAATAACAATAAAACAGAAAAAATGGCAATTGTAACTAAAATATATAGAACAGATATGGAAATGCTCCACGTTGGGCGCCAACTTATTACAAAAGGAATACAATAAAGTTTTTATTATGATGTTATCTAAATATATCATAAAAAATAATAAGAAAGAGAATAATAATGGGCAAATTCCGCTGTAGAGCAACCGTAGACACGTGTTTCTGACACATTGGTCGTCGTCAGTACGGTGTAGCCAAGGAATAAGGTGGGATAACCTTGGAGATGTAAGCTACACGGAAGACCATCAGGTGACAGACTCCCATTTGTAGCTTCAGCTAGAAGATCCTCAAATTTGAAGACAACAACTAACGTCGCCACGAGGAAGACTAATGTCAACCTGCGTGCCATCGGACTTGTTATTCCGCGTTATCTCCATTTTTTGATAAAAAATAATTATATATGAGCAGATGATAATCTACAGGATACACATAGCAAAACTATTAGCCACGATTCTCGTTTAATATCTTATGGTATGCCGAATACATTTTTGCAATCGAGTGGGTTACAAAAATTTTGAACAATTGTTCCAATTCTGTATTTAATGCATCATTTATAAGCATCTTCATTCAAAAAAAGTAAATTCAACTAATACCGATTTGTTGTATTTCTTTAATAGAACTTTTTCGAACATATATTTATATTATTCAGATTTTCTTATTAATTAGTGTTAGCTTTTGTCAAAATACTGTTGATTCATCTTGTATTAATATAAGATGTATATTATGAACATGTTCCAAAAAAAACAAAGCGTTTTTGAGAGTAATTGTGGTGAAGCACAGCAACAAAAAATTTCATTGCGGGACATAAGTATAATGTTTAGAGATTTTGGATAAACCGTATTTGCAAACATTCATACAATCCTAACTTTAAATAATGAATCCCGTATATATAATTTTTAATTCGTTTAGGGATAGAAACGGAATAAGCATATAATCATGAGTCATGGAAGCATGGAGTTATAAATCTTGGATTGAGTTGGTCTTTACTTGATGTAAATCCATTTTCAATGTGAAATAAAACAAACAAATGTTTAAGATTTACACTGTATTATACAGTGTAAATCTTAAACATTTGTTTGTTTTATTTCACATGGAGTTATATTTTAGATAATTTTATAACTTTCATTGTTCAAGAAGAAATTTCATTGTAGAGTTAGTGATTATAACTTTTGGCATTTATTCAGTAAGAGGAAAGTGTATTAAATGTTCTATTATTGTCATGGAGTATTTACTTAATGTTTTAATAACCATAAATTTTGTGAACTAGTATGTTCGGAGGAGTATTTTAATTTATATATTTAAACCGTTTTGCCTTGTAATTTCCGTAAGATCTGACGGCTCTTACATATAGAAGTGATTTTGTATCTTACCGAGAAGTTTGTGGCTTGCACCTTTGGTACACCTGCTACACCTGCTTTCTTGTAGGCGATAATATATCGGCTAGGAAGGAAGATTTGAAAAAGTTATTATACGGTATTCATAAAATAACCTGGGAATTATAATAATACAAAGTATTATGTATAAGTAAGATATGTAAAAATAATTATTTATCTGGCTGTAGTAATTTCAATAATTTTGTTCTTGGTAATAAGTAGATACGGTACATACAGATAATAAAATATCTAGAATTTAATTATTTTATTAATTGCTGTATTTTTTCTTACCTGAATAGAAGCTAATTTGATTTTCTTATTTACTACTGTAGAAATTTGAATATAAGTATTCTAATAAAGGAATTTTTTGAGAGATTATCGCTCCACCCAGCATTGAAGTCTCCATAGAGGTATATTGGTAGTAGACGCTTAATTCCATCTTATTTAGTGTTTCCAAAAATATTTTCGACATAATCATGTACTTAAGAATATTCAAATTTGATTTCATGTTATAAGATTAATGTTTAATCAAACTGCATAATGTGTGCTTTAATTTGTATTTATATAATTTAAAATAAGATCTTATATTTAGATTTGCTTACAACAGAAATTTTTATTACAAAGAAAGAGTAGGTCTGTAGCAATAAATAAAATACTTTTTCATTTTAAAGAAAATTTCATTATAATTTATATTTTGTCTAATAAGGCAGAACCTCTATGCTTTTTAAGAATGACTGATTCAATAATTCGCTGATTTCCATGGTAGTAATTGATTATGGTATTTAGTTCCGAATTCTTTATTGTTTTATATTTCTTATTCTCACGCGTTTTTCAAGAATTGTTACTGTAAATTTTATTATGTATCTTAGTGATAAATAAATTTATAGATCTCTATATATGTAAATAACTTGTTGATGAAATAAGTATATATTCTTAATAGTTCTAGTTATATTGCCCTTTTTTTATTCTGCTCGGGCAAGTAAACATTAATCTCAAAAGTTTAATTTTGTGAATAGGTAAACACATCACATTTACTCATCAATTTAAAAAAAAATTCTACATAAATAATTTGACCAAAGTAGTAATATAAAATGCTTAAATTATCTTTTTCACCAAATATAATAGGAAGAGGAACATTCGTAGATTTTTCAAGATTCGCTATAGAGGAAAACACTTGCGATCAAGGACCTGTATATAACAATGTTTGCAAGAATAAAACAACCTAAATAATTATTGTAGAGTTAAAATATGCTGGCCTAATTAACTTTCCAAGTATGGAGAGTGTATCCTTATTGAGAAGCTCTTGCTTTTGTTTCAAGAAAATCTCAATTATAAAGTTGTACTATAACATTTAAAAAAAAAAGTTTTCTCAACGTTTATTAAAACTGACAGGAAATAATCTAAAAAACAATGATACGTTTGCACTTATGAATTAGCAAGGGATTTCAATAAGGACAGACATAAAATGGTATAGAGATTAACCCAAATATATATAGTGAAAAGAAGAATAATTCTAAAGAGTGTTGATAATTGAAATAGATTTACAAAACTGGACGTCATTAATGAGACGACGTAAGCAAAAACAATCAAAAGAAGCAAATTATGGAATACTCAAAATAACAAAAACATGCAATTTTATTATCCTGAATATGAACATGTTAGGTATTACAAGAAAAACTAATATTCTCAAAAGTGGAGGATTTTCCATTTCAGAAATGATTTTGTATTTAAAAATGAAAGTGTATTTTATAAAATATAAAATTCTATATGTATCTCAAATTGAAATTAAGGTTATCACTAGACATTGGCAGTATGAGATATATTATTTACAATATATAAATTATGCTTACTGGCTTGTTGGTAATAATTACAAGTCAGTAATTTTTTATTCTGACAACGTACCTCTAAATCGATCCCTAGTTATCACTTAAATAGATTCTAGATAAATCGTTATGCCTATAAAATATTATTAAGGAAACTGTACAAGATGATTGACAAAAAAATATTTGTCAAATATATTTTACAGTTTTATTAACACAATATTTTAATGTTTTAATTAATTGAAAAAGATTTCTGGCCAACATTAAATATTACCTAAACGTGTTTATACCAACAAAAGTCTAAATGAAGATTACTGGTACTTATTGCAATTTTGTCTTGAAGAAAGTCACATTCACATATGTATTATTATAATTAATGCTGTTGAATTGATTTATTTAGTAAATACATATCTATATTGTCCGTAATAATAATATAAACTCTATTCGGCAGACGGCAAAATAGTACTGGATATTCCTTCTCTTTGCAACATGTGCCTTCTGTAAAGCTTGCGATCAGCAGTGCGGGTGTTATAGGTCGACAGACTTTACTGGTCACTGCTCCATCTTTAGCGATGCAAATATAAGCATTGTAATGCAGACGAAGCAAAACGTACACAAATAAGTGCAGAGATACATTTTTTTATTGCATTACACATGCCAAAATACGAGAAAAAGAAAGGTACGGTGGTAAAGATCTATCCGGGAAGTGTAACTAAAATATGCTTGTACTTTAAATAATTCTAATATTATTCGAACCTTACCCAGAAGGTATTAAATTTATCAGGTGTATTCCAAGTTTCTTCTTTCATTTTGTAGTCTTCAATTAACAATAATACACTGAGTAGTAATAACAATAATAATATAATAACAAAAATCACAGATTCACACTCATTAACAGAATTCACAAATTCTATGCACTTCAACGTCGACGAAATATAAAATAATTCCTTGGATGTATCACTTCTTTTGCGTAAAACTTGTTCTTATACGATTCTGCCGTTCGATATCCCACAACTTCAAGTTCACGACGCGGTCGGCGGACGTATAAAGACACCTTCCTCTTTACATTCCTCAGCACGAAACTCGACTAGTTGAAAAACTGGCGAAGAACTTGAGAACTAAAAGAAATCCCCACCATCACTGCGTCTAAGTGCGTCTTTCAGTTAACTGCGCACCCGAAATTCACGGTCTTCAATCTTCAGTCTTGCGAACCTGAAGGCCGAGGATAGAAATCCAGTTTACCTGGTGATGCACGCTAAGAATGGTTGCCGTATAATTGTTCTCGTGACTGTAACGGAGGCAACTTCTTTATATACGCATAGAGCCTAATAACCATGATGATTTTGCGATTTGCATAGGGTCTACAAGTGTTTCTTGTATGGTTATAAACTAGTAATAATAATAATAATGTTGTGGTTCTCGAAATGGTTACGAGTTTTATAAGCGAATTTGTTACCATAAATAAAGTCGAAAACCGGTTTAACAGAATTGTTTTGGAAGGTAAATTTTAAGTCCATAGAAGACTTTTTTGCATTTATTACAAGCTTGTTTTAATAAATGTGATACGAAACTTTAATCTGTAGATTAATTAATAGACAAGATCTAGTCAATTTTAGATACTCCTATGGCATGACAAGAATAACACGCTTGAAAAATTGTTTTTAAAATTAATAACTAAAAAAAATTAAGTAAGTATAAATTTTTAATGCCAATCGCTACTTGAGTTTAAGTGACGTGCTTCGGTCAATGTGAATAATTTAAATCTTTCTTGACGATGTGCTATATAGGTTCATTAGCATATTTCTTTTTACTGTCTAGTCTGTGTGAGATTTAATCCTAATATTAAATTAAATTTACCGAAAAGTTTTTAAGCCTAGGGTTTGCATAATTTAACTTTGTGTTCAATTTTGGAAATAAATGCACTTCAAACTAATAACACTGATGATCAATTAAACATACTTTTTATATGAATATGTAAAAAAATTGACGATCTATAACAGCTTGTACTTTAGTGAAAACCTTTAGTAGTTTAATGTTGAAATATGTACGCTATCTTAACCCAAGGCAACTCTAAAACTAAAATTATGGTTTCTTTTTGTGAAAATTGAAAAATTTAGTATCTATATTTAGCCAAATAGCTGTGTTATACAACCATTGGCTGAAACTCGTAACTTAAAATTATATGTATGTACCCGCGGGCCGAATTTTTTTATAGAATAGTTTTTTTTTTAAATTAATGTTTAAATACTTTTATATCCTTAATAAATCTGCATACAATGAATATAATTCATTACTTTCGGTCCGAATTTTGAAAATTAATTATATTCAGGAATCAGTTATTGCCTCAAAATTTAAATTATTTTGATATCCACTATTTACATTACATATTAGAAACAATGCACAATACAAAATAAGAAATGGTTACCGGATAACTTTCTTATACATGTTCCGAATTTGTTATACAAAAATTGTATAAACTAAGACTCAAATAATTTTTTCCACTCAATAAACCTAGGAATAGAAATGTTACTTACGGTACAAATTTTAATTTTTTTCTTAAAAATTATACCAAATCCAACACTAAATACCTTAATATTCCTAATAAATATGTATAGAATGCATAATTTGCAAATACACTTCTATGATATTAAAGTTGATGTAGTACTACCACAGGTACTACTATCGGTCTGAATTTTGATATTTTTTTTATTCAAACATTATTTATAATCAAGCTTTAAATAGTTTTACACACTCACTATATCTGAACTGTTTTTCGATAAGTGTAAAACACCTCACGTAAGAATTCTTTTTACTTTCTTATACGTAGTATAAGGAAGTATTGTGATGATGAAAATTTTCGACCTCGAGATTTTTGCAGATGTCCACGTTTTGAGATCCCCTGATACCAAAAAAGTGGTTTCTAAAAAAATGTCTGTGTGTGTGTCTGTCTGTCTGTGTGTCTGTCTGTGACCACGATAGCGACCAAACCGCTGTAGATATCAATTCCAAATTTTGTATTTATGTGTATAATCACCCTCTTGAGATCTGATTAGTTTTTCAGTAAAATTGGTAGACCGGAAGTAGCAGTTTATTTCAGCGAAAAAATCGAATTTTGCGAATATTTCGTCAACTACTAAGTTTAAACAAATTTATAAAGAATTCAAATGTACTCAAAATTAAATTCGAGAAAAATTGTTTTAATAAAGTTTTTCGAAATTCCTACCGGAAGTAGGTCTTTCACTCTTATCGAAAATCAGTTTTTTGCGAATATCTCGCAAGTCATGCTTTCTAGGCAGGTACATTACGAGTATAAAAGTATTTAGAACATACTTTTAAATATCTTTTGTATAAAAAAAATTTCAAAATTCAGACCGGAAGTACCACTTTTACTCTTATAGAATAGCGATTTTTTGCAAATATGTCGTAAATTATGCATTCTATATATATTTATGAAGAGTACAAAAGTATTTAGAGTCGGATTTGGAATATTTTTTGTATAAATGAAATTTCAAAATTCGGACCGGAAGTAACACTTTCATACGTATAAGAAAGTCGTGTGGAGGCCACACCTCATTTTTTACTTTCTTATACGTAGTATAAGGAAGTATTGTGATGATGAAAATTTTCGACCTCGAGATTTTTGCAGATGTCCACGTTTTGAAGTCCCCTGATACCGAAAAAGTGGGTTTTAAAAAATGTCTGTGTGTCTGTGTGTGACCACGATAGCGGTCAAACCGCTGTAGATATCAATTCCAAATTTTGTATTTACGTGTATAATCTCCCTCTTGAAATCTGATTAGTTTTTCAGTAAAATCGGTAGACCGGAAGTATCAGTTTACTTCAGTGAAAAATTCGAATTTTGCCAATATTTCGTCAATTACTAAGTTTAAACAAATTTATAAAGCATTGAATTGTACTCAAAATTAAATTTGAGACAAATTATTTTAAAAAGGTTTTTCGAAATTCCAACCGGAAGTAGGTCTTTTAGTCTTATCGAAAATCAGTTTTTTGCGAATATCTCGCAAGTCATGCTTTCTAGGCAGGTACATTACGAGTAGAAAAGTATTTAAATTATAATTTTAAATATCTTTTGTATAAAAAAAATTTCAAAATTCGGACCGGAAGTACCACTTTTACTCTTAGCGAATAGCGATTTTTTGCAGATATGTCGTAAATTATGCATTCTATATATATTTATTAAGAGTACAAAAGTATTTAGAGTTGAATTTGCAATATTTTTGGTATATATTATATTTCAAAATTCGGAACGGAAGTGACACTTTTACTCTTAGCGAGTAGCACTTTTTTTCGAAGATCTTGCAAAGTATGCACTGTATAGCGATTTATTAAGAGAATGAAAGTACTTAGAATAGGATTTTGAATATGTTTTGTATAAAAAAATTTTAAAATTGTATAGTTTGAAACGCTCATACGTATAAGAAAGTCGTGTGGTGGCCACACCTAATTTTTTTAAAAAAAATCAGATCCAGTTTTGAGTACTTTTAGCTTCCCTAGAAATTTGTATAGATGTTTAGATCGGTAAAATTTTTTTTTTTCTGCGGTGAACTACTTGCTATATGTTCCGAACTGAATTTATACTATTTAAAATTTATTCTACTTGAAACATGTGCGTTTGTATATTAGTCGAAAACTCATTTTATAGTTTGACTATTACTTATCGATGTTAATATTATTTAATTTCTTTGATATCGGTTCCTATGGGTCTTAAATCAATCTACTTTCAGTGCATGTTGATGTTATATTACAAAATATAGGGTTTCTCTTATATTTCTAGTATGGCGTGATACTGCTTATTATACAATCCAGCGTAATTAACAATTATTATTATGAACTGAACATTAATCAAAGTGTGAAATTAAACACAATCAAACCATTAAACGTTATATACAAATATGAATTTTATATAAAAATTAAGCATCTAAGATATTATGACTCGATAATTTTAAATAATATAAACAGAACACAACAATAGTAAAAGCAGACTTTTCTCACTGCAATTTTTCAACGAATAAATTTTTGCATTTATTGTTAATTGTTTCAATGTCTTGGATAGGCGAACAGTAACGAGCAGTATAATGTACTGAAGCTGTTTTGCGATGTTTTCGCTAGATTGTTACGGACTTCATAAAAATACGGAGTGGCATGCGGCCCCTCTATTCCATCTTCCTCAAGCGTCTTCTATACCTCCCCGTTGCATCAAGTGAGTGTGAGAATCATCTAAATACATTCAGGTTTGCTAATATGACGTTTAGAAAAAAAGATGTGTAAGAAAATTATTTGGACTGCATTGTGTAAACAGCCCGGATAAGGATACACTTTTCACGATTTCCTGAAAGCTGCTCTGTTCTTCAGAACAGCGAATTTCATCGAAAAGAAGCGGCTATCTAAGCTACATAAAAAATTATACCTAGTACAAGTAAAATAAGAACAACATCTACATGCATTGGTGGCTGATATGTCCAAAAATGAAATAAAAACCAATACATAGTTAATTCTAAACTTAATTTGTAGCATAGTCACTTCTTCAAAGGCCAAAGATTAATTTTATTATTTAAAATTGTTAAATAAATATACTATGTTTAATGTTTAATGACAAGTAGCTTCATTCGCCTTTTTTTCACAAGAAAACGATAATTTTAATATATAAAAATATAGAAAAGACAATGTTCCATCTCACATTTGTATAGCAAGCGTTGACACAGACGAAATACCATCTAAGCAAGTTAAAGATCTACATTGCATGTTATGTAAATGTTTACATATGGAACAAAAACTGTCCTATTTATTTTATTTAAATGTTGCAGCACATATATTCTCTTCCAGCCTAACGCACTGTAACTTATTAGTCATTTACTTTTCACTGCACATGACCGTACATGAAATAGTGAATTTAGTATAGTATATAAAATTAAAACTATATTCTTAGTTATGTCTTCGAGACAGTTGCTTCATCTACCAATAGTCATGAAAGTATTCTTTAGGAAAACGAACAAAATGTCAGCAGAAGAGAAAAGATGATGACCCTATGTCATCCTAGAACCCAAAAAGTGACAACAAATGTATAGTTCAATTAACGAAATAGACTAGTCACGTCATAAAAAGTTACTTCTGGTCAAGTAACATTAAATCACAATAATACCTAGTAATCCTAGTAATTCTCTCGTTTCATTGAATATGTTAGTTTACCCGAAATGTATAGGGTTGCAACATATAAGTTGGAAGCATTTTATTCTGTTAAATGTTTTGGATGTTAACATTTCACATGGAGCTCATTAATAATATTGGCCAAGATGGCAGAAAACTTGACGAATGTATACAACTGTGAAAATGAGGCATAACAGCAAATAACCACAGGCAGTGAATAGCGTTACCCATTGTGAAAATGAAAATCAAAAAGTGTTGGATAGGAAAGTGGGTTCAAAAAGGCAAGAGATATTACCTCTTATAATTAATGTAACTGATTCTGATTCAGAAGAAAGTGTAAATGATGAATACATTTTATCATATGCTTATCACAATGTTATAAGTTCTTTTTTCTACTCCCATACTTTAATTGTACCTATTATTAGATATGCCGAACCTGTACTTTAATGATGTCCATTACGATACAGATTTTGATTATGATACAAGTTTATATCCAATAGGAATGCGACATTCCAATATTCAAACAATATTCAATATGGCGACTGCATATCTGACAGATATACAAATGAAATAAATGTGACAGTTCTCTGCAATTTACAAGTAAGTACTTAAAATTTGTGCTATTTTGAAAATATAAACGGTAAAAATGAGTGATAATGACAGTGAAATGTCAAATTTGAGTCCACCAGAAATTATGGAACAAGCCTTAGTAACCACGAACAATTTATTACGAGCTAAATTCGCAAAGGTGCTTGGAAAATTTTAACCTCAATTTATGAAATGGAATGTTCAAAAAATAATGTTTTATTATGGGGTCGTAGAAAAAATAGTGTATGCAACTCGCATTTAATGGCTTTTAAGACATTCGTATTCATTACAACACTCGGCTTCGCCTCGTATTGTAATTTTCTTACTCGTGTCTTAATATCTATCATTAAATACTCATTGCATAATATACTATAATCACTAATATGCGTAAAATATATAGATCTTTCTTATTTTTGTGAATGTAGTGTAAAATATTTCATTACTTGTATGGATAACCTACTAATTTATAACATATTTATGGTATTTGTTAATATTTTAAAATGTTCAGCTAACCCTAACCTGGGATTATTTATAAACTACAGCTTCCTGAAAGCATTATAATTTATTAACACTATTACGATATCACAGTGACGTTATTTATGACATGACACGTCTGTTTCATTAATTGAACTTCGTATTTTTTAATTTACAAGTCTACCAATGAAAAATTGATTTAGTTTTATCGATAGAATAGAAATCCATAAAAATATTATTAAATAAAAGAAACTGTACATACAGTGGATACATAACTCTGGTTGAATTTAAAATATTACTACGGCATCTCTAACTTCTTAATAAATAGAAAGTATTTTATTAATATTTCAGTAATTTCGTTTGATTATTATAATCGTTATTATAAATTATGTTTGTAGAGTTTGTATTACTATAGAACCATATGAATTTATATATACACGTACAACTTATGTGTGTACGCTTTCGTTATTAGATTAAGTACCGGATATTTAAATCGAAATTATGTTATTTTTCACATAAGTCATGTCGACTCATCCTGAGAAACAGATTTGGAAAGTAAAAAAAAGTATGACAGGAAATATTAAGTGCATTCCATTTACTAGTTCTGAATCAATTCTGGGATAAATTCTCAGACGGTAGTCAGTCATTAACAATTATACCTACATTAATGGCTGAAATACTGAATGGATATTAGGCACCTGAATCCTATATGACCCTTTTTGAATATACAATCAATGAAAGTTATGGCTTTACTTAAACAGATATATTATTTGAATGCGTAGAGTAAGGAGCATTATACAAAAGCAAAGAAGTTTTAAAAGTGAACAGAAAATATACATTACAATACTTTAAAGGTATCATGAGAAAAGAATGATACTTTCAGTATAAATTAAAATGATAACAAAACGATATTAAATGACTTACATAATATAACTTTTAAAGATAATGTTAGGGTGTTAAAAATATATAAAACACGAGGACGAATCCATTATAAATAACAATTTTTATACTAGAACTTTTCAGTAGAGAGTGAACTCTCTTTAGTCAGTAAACAAATCAGTATTATTTATTGTAGTAGAACAAAATGTAAAGGAAAATAATCCCTTAACACAAAAATTAAAAAGATATAAAAAATCTGTATACGTATTTCGGCAACTAAATTGTCCTCTTCAGTAGGAACCTGTAGAAAGATATGCTCTCACCAGTGGGATAACACTCAGTGTTATTCCACTGGTGATTTGGTGAAGAGCAATATCTTCTAAGGTTACACCTTAGCCACCCTTTTCTGTTTTTGTACATGTTTCTACTGGAGATGGCAATTTAGTTGCCGAAATAATAATAATAAAATATATATATAGGTAAAGAATTTAATGGGGTAACTCCGCTGAAAATGCAACTGCAGACACGTGTTTCAAACTACTTGGTTCTCGTCAGTGCAGTGTAGCCAAGGAGTAGGATGGGATAACCTTGGAGCTGAAAAACATCAATCAGAGACATACACAGGGGACAGCCTACCAATGGAGGCTTCAGCCAGAATGTCCTCGATACTGAGGATGAATCTAACGTCGCCGCGAGGATTTCAGCGGACCTACCCCATTAAATTCTTTACTTGATTATTCTATGATCCGCAATATTTTTTTCTTTATCTTTATCATGTGGGTTCAGATGGCGCGCAGGTGGACAATGTCTACCTCACAACGACGTTAGATTCATCCTCAGTATCGAGGACATTCTGGCAGAAGCCACAATTGGTAGGCTGTCCCCTGTATATGTCTCTGATTTATGTTTTTCAGTTCCAAGGTTATCCCATCCTATTCCTTGGCTACACTGCACTGACGAGAACCAAGTAGTTTGAAACACGTGTCTGCAGTTGCATTTTCAGCGGAGTTACCCCATTAAATTCTTTACGTGATTATTCTATAATCCGCAATATTTTTTTTCTTTATCTTTATCCTGTGGGTTCAGATGGCGCACAGGTGGACAATGTCTACCTCGCGGCGACGTTAGATTCATCCTCAGTATCGAGGACATTCTGGCTGAAGCCTCAATTGGTAGGCTGTCCCCTGTGTATGTCTCCGATTGATGTTTTTCAGCTCCAAGGTTATCCCATCCTATTCCTTGGCTACACTGCACTGACAAGAACCAAGTAGTTTGAAACACGAGTCTGCAGTTGCATTTTCAGCGGAGTTATTCCATTAAATTCTTTACTTGATTATTCTATGATCCGCAGTATTCTTTTCTTTATACAGTCTGTTCCAAAAAGTTTTATACAAATGGAGAAAGAGTTTATCTTACATTTCACAAAAAAAAATATTCTTTATAAAAAGCTCTGCATGACCATAATCATGTACAATTTTTTTTCCCAGAAAAAAATTACAAGATATTATTAATTAAATTATTTATTGAATAAAGGAATAAGACATGATAAAAAATTGATAGCCTCTTTATCAATTTATCAACAAAAAATAATACGTAACTAATAAATTTTATTGGGAACATGTTAAATTACTGAAATACTACGGAACTTCAACGTATCTACCGTCCCTTTCAAAACAGGTGATTGTTCGTTGATTAAATTCTTTAATGACATTTCTAATCACATCTGGAGTTATAGCTTCACATGTTTGTCTAATAATTCTTCCTAGATGATCAAGATCTAGAAATGGCCTCTGAAGGTATACCTTTTCTTTTAAGTAGCCCCACAAAAAAAGTCTAGAGGGGTAATGTCTGGAAACCTTAGAGGCCAAAGAAACTCCATGTTTCTCCCGGTTACTTTTCCGTTAAATGTGTGGAGGAGAAATTCCAAATTCCAGAATATTTCTGTTACAGTGACATGGTGCTCCATCCTGTTGGTACCATATTTTTCCTAGTTCATTTAGTGGTAGTTCATCAAGACAGTCAGACAACTGATTATTTAAAAATTGTAGATACATTAGTTTTAAATGAATACTGATCTCTGGTTGGACATGGAAATTTGGATTGACATAGCATCACCATCGACAATTTTGCGAACTTACGGTACCGTTAGACGTAAACGTTGCTTCGTCAGAAAAAAGTACTTGTCGTGTTATAAATCTGTCATCTTCCAATTCTCCTTGGATACGACCACGAAATTCGAACCTTCGTTCAGCATCTCCTTCTCTTAAAGTATGGGTAAATTGGGGATTGTATAATTTAAATTTATTTGACTTTAAAATTCGTGCAACTGTAGTTTTACTTACATTTAATAAATTGAATCGTTTTCGAAGTGAATATTTTGGATTTTCTACGACCGATAGCATCACATCAGTTTCAATATATTCAGTTCTAACCCATGCCCGATGTTTCTTTCTAAATTTATTATTAACATTTCCAGAACTCTTGAATTTACATATTACTCAATTTTACTGGCATTTCTAATTATTGCAAACACACACTGATGTAACATTTGACAATTGTTGACAGTTATTAGATATTCCAAAGCACTCGATCCAGAATGTGTTTAATATGGATGAACAGCACAAAATCAGGCACTTATTATGAACTGGATCTTACGATGTTTCGTACTGTGCATTAATACAACAATTGCTGACGTGTTTATTTAAATAATCTTGTAATTTTTATTTGGGAAAATCACTAATCTGCAAGTGTGCGTAATTTTTTGCTACTTAGTAACAAATAAAATAAACATTTTGCTTTCCACTACAGTTTGAGTGTATTTTACTCTCACTCCAAACAATCATTTTGATTTTGCCTGTATTCTGAATAATGTATTAAAAAAATTGTACTTGATTATGGATCTACAAATCATACAGAGCTTTTTATAAAGAATATTTTTTTTGTGAAATGTAAGATAAACTTTTTCTCCATTTGTATAACACTTTTTGGAACACACTGTATATATATATAGAGCATATTTTTCTACAGAGGGCAATGTAGATGTCCTCTTCAGTAGAAACCTCTAGAAAGATATGCTCTCACCAGGAGGATAACACCAGTGTTATCCCACTGGTGATTCTGTGAAGAGTATATGTTCTAAGGTTACATCTTAGCCAAAAACACTACGTTTAACACCCTCTTCTGTTTTTCTACAGGTTTCTACTGAAGATGGCAACTTAGTTGCCGAAATACGTATATAGATTTTTTATATCTTTTTAATTTTTTGGTAAGGGATTTATCGTTTTGCATTTTTTTTTTCAGATTTTGAGTCGGTCTCCACCCATTATTGGATTATTGTAGTAGAGCTTAAACTATTATAAATGTCGTCAATATAGAAATAATATTAATGCTTACACTGAACTTTTGAAGTTTCCAAATATATACGTGAACATACCAGATTTAAGATGTATATTGCAAATTTTACTCATACTTAACGCATATATAAAAGACAAAGAAAAATAATAACTTTTTTCAACTTAAATTTAAATAAATATGAATTGTTATGTATGAAGAAAGTTTTCGACAAATATGAAAGAAGACATTGTTTGATATGTGTTGATCAGGACTGTTCCAAAAAAAATATCGGTAGCTTGTCGTTTATTTCTTAGCACGAAGGACCAGCACACTTTTATCGATGCATACACCGAGGAATAAGAAACACTTTTACTGAGTTTACTTCCTTCAATTATAACAACTTGAGCTATTTTACCCTAACAAAACAAGCAACTTGTCTAAAGTTACAAAATAATATTTTGCTTCAACAAAGTGATTGAAAAACGCAGTACTTTACATTTTTATTATAAACTTGTGATTGTTATACGAGTTAACTTGAAGTTGATCCCTTGGAGGTCTCAATTAGACTCTGACTCTAGAATACCTATTTCGTACAGAAAAAGATTTAAAGTATGGATACAATAATGCTAGTATATAAAAATCTGTTATCTTTGATGAAAAGAAGATTCTATTAATTCAGGAATTTTTATATGGATTGATTCAGATGTCGTTTCTTCATTTCAATCTTTCCTTTAAGATAAGAAACTCTGGTGTTCAAGGCGACTTGAGACCGTAAAACTAAAAAGAAATGCACACGAGTATGTAAATATGAAATTGTTTGAATAATGGTTATTTTAGGGGACAGGAATGGTCGGTAAATATACACTCAAGCGCTCACGTTTCAATACCGACTTCTATTGAAATTTATCGTGTATATACTGTAAGTACTTAGTTAATAACCCAATAGACCAAATGTTAATTGTGGGAAACTTAATTAAACATCATAAGATTAAACGAGGTAAATTTAACGATCGAAAATATGTATTATACGTGGATTGATTAGCTCGAAATATTAAATTTTAATAACGAACTTTATAGCTCGATATAGATGATTAGTAATTAGAAACCATTAAGTGGCTAGAAGGTATTTAAGGTTAAAACTCATAATTGCTATCTAATAGTCTTACGAGTATGAAAAATGGCCTTACTAATAGGTCAATGTTTAGAAATTGCAATTAATTGCCTTCATTTCAAAGTTTAAACATATTATGGTATTTTATTTCGTTAGCCGATACAGGCAGTATTATGAAGCGCCAGTATGACGAGATGAAGTCTAAGAAAACTTGCTTAAAATAAATACATGTATGTATGTACATATAAACAATACATACTGGAAGTAGTAGAATTGCTCGGGTATCTTTCCGTTTTCTATCACCA
This sequence comes from Amphimallon solstitiale, assembly GCA_963170755.1. NCBI lineage: Eukaryota > Metazoa > Arthropoda > Insecta > Coleoptera > Scarabaeidae > Amphimallon > Amphimallon solstitiale. The sequence goes on from OY720675.1 coordinate 222,562,143, forward strand.
CCAATATATGATTAGACAAAACTGCTTGTTTTGTTGCGCGTAAATTGCAATTTATGTTTAATTACTCATATTTCTCCAACAATCATATTTTACCGTTATTTAACCTGGCGAGTTTTATATTTTCTCAATATCTTAATAATTTTTCCGTTATGGACAATAGCCTTTCAATAGTGTGTTTAATACATTTTCCTATTTTTTTTAATTGTAATACTTACAGTAATATAATTTAATTCATTTTCCTGTTTTTGATACATTTTGGGGCAACTTGATGCGAGTGTACCCTAGACTGACGCCATGGATGGTATTAACTGGCACAAACAATCGTCTACTTCTACACTTTATTTACGTAGCACATTCACTACTACACGAAGTCATCTCTGATAATTCTAGAATAACTTAGAGAGTCTCAAGTGTAGGAAGAGAAAAATCAGAAAACAAACCTCCCCACCGTTACCTATAAAAACTCAGGGGATGCATATTTCACTTTATTGCAGTTGAGAGATTAGAAAAAACACCAACAAAAAGCCCGAAACTGTCTTAATGTGCGGATCAAGGACCCTATCAACATTATAATTAATTATCTTACAAAAGTTCATTCGTGAACCACTGGCTATAAGTAATTTATGTCGATAAAAATAATTTCCGAGCGTGTAGACTCAGACTTTAAGCCAAGTGTTCAACGGAAACCGATGGTATAGCACTGGATATATAAATGTAATTCCGGTGTTCGTCCATGTCGACAAACTTCTTCGGCTAACCTTATTGTTTTCTTCTTGACTACAATTTAAATTCTTTTTTTTTGTTAATTACCTGATTATGTATTACGCGTTACGTCTATTGCATTTCTTTAGTTCTCTAATGATTGAAGTATTTTTGATTATTTAGGTGTCAATAAATATTGATATTGTTATTATAATTATGTACCTAGTTTCCTTGAAAAAACATTTATCAAAACTTAAGTTTATTTTTTGATGTTAAAAACATAAGTGGTCATTTCAAAAACCAGGTGGCGCTTCTATTGGGTTTAGATCTTTTGTTTCAATACAAAGTTCCTGCTATTTCTCATATGTGTTAGAAAGTGAAACAACAAATTGTTGTCATCACTGTCCAAGATGCTACAGAGAACTTTTACAGTGAATAAATAACCAATAAGCAATAAGCAATAAGCAATAAGCATTCTTGAGGTTATAGTTTCTATTCAATGCCATTATCAAAATAATAAATATATGTATAAGTCAATATACAGGATGAGTCATCTAAGCGGGTAAGGCCGACTATGCCTTTATGAGTAAATATATTTCGAAGCGGTTTTTTCCTTGTGATAGCTGTTCATTAGGAGCACATTTTAAAAATATCTTGTATTATACAGAGTGTTCCATAACTTGGTGGCTAACCATAGTTATAGTTTTTTAAATGGAACACTCTATATATTATTGCATTTTTGTATTCCATGTATAATTTTTAGTCAAAAAGTAAAAAAATAGTATAGGCCTAAACTGTAAAGTTTTTGACTTATTCCCATTTTTCTGAAAAATTCAATGTTTGTATAAAATTATATTTCTCGAAAACGACGTATTAGATGGACAAAATTTTTTGCAGTATTGTTTACAATAAGAGGTCCTAATAGAAGCATGTTTTATTTTATTACAGTTACTAACTGCATGTGTAGGAAACTGGATTAAAATTAGATGACACGTTTTTGTATAAAAGTCAATTTCTTTAAATAGAAAACCCTATATATCAGTTCATTTTTGAATTGTTTATTAAATTTCACATCAAAAACATGTAAGACGTTAATACTTTAAATGTGACTATTACCGAGCTACTGTCGTTTTTTGATATGCTTTTGTTAGTTTTTGCAAAAAAGTCAATTTTTTCAAATGGAACACCCTGTATATCAGTTCATTTTTGAATTGTTTATTAAATTTCACATCAAAAACATGTAAGATGTTAACACTTTAAAAGTGACTATTACTGAGCTATTGTCTCTTTTTGATAGAATTTTGTCAGTTTTGTGGTTTTAATTAATATAGTAGGGTAAGTCCGGGAGAGATCGACCACCGGGACAGTCCGACCAGTACGGATAACTCAAGAAAAAAGGAAGAGAGGACTCTGTGTCTCACATATTCGATGGAATTAGGTAGCTTGTTGCAACCAACGTGTAAACACGGGCCGTGACATCAGTGTGAATTTATAAGTTAAGTTTTAAGCTTTTTACGAACTTGAAAGTTTTTTGACTTATTTACTGTGTTAGTGATATTTTAAAGACGGGTAAGTTTATTTAAAATATTTCGATACTGGATGATAAAATATGCATGAATCTGTAACATAACCTCAAAAATGTAGTCGTTCTTCGTTTTTGCTCCAGTTAATAAGGTGGTCCATCTCTCCCGTGACTCTGGTAGAGTTCGACCACATTAATCCGGGAGAGATCGACCACGAAAAAAAATATTTAAAATTTGATTTGAAGTAAATTAGAGAATTAATGAAGCCCAATTTAAACAGTTAAATATATTGTAAAATAATATTCTTACAGATTAACAAAAATGTCCTCAATTTACAAAAGAAAAAATGAAGAAATAGCTAAATGGTGTGCCGATTATTTAAGAAATACAACTAAATGTGTACAAAATCGTACAATGGGTGTAAATGAAACCGCCTGAGAGTTTGGGATTCCTAAAACAACTCTAAAAGATTATATTAAGAAGTCGGAGGGAATAAAACGAAAGGACTGGGTCCGTCATCGGTGTTGGTAGATGATGCAGAACTGAAATTGGTAAGACATATTAAAAAAATGCAAACATTTGGATTTCCACCAGATCGGTAATCCGTCAGAATATGAGCCTTTCAACTTGCCCAACAACTCAAATTGAAGCACACGTTCAATAAAGAAAAAGGCAAAGCCGGCTATGATTGGCTTAACTCTTTTTTGCGACGACATCCATATATATCAATTAGAAAAGCAGAAGGAATTTCGATTGCTGTGCGACTGGAATGAACCGTGACACTATTTACCCCATTAGACAATATTCTCACTGATAACCAACTCCATGACAAACCATCTAATATTTTTAACATGGACGAAAGCGGTTTGCAGTTTAACAATAAGCCAACTGAAGTGTTGGCCGCAAAAGGCTCAAAAAATGTTTCTTCGTTGACATCAGGCGAGAAGGGCGAAGCCATTTCCGTCATAGGTTGCTCCAATGCACAGGGAATTCTCCGACCTTAATTTCAGTTAAATCGGCGTATGTCAACGCTACCATTTTCAAGGATTAGTTGGAATCCCATTTTCTGCTACGAAAACCAGCAGCTTAAATCGCAGAAATTTAAGAATTTCTGTGATTTAAGCGGAAAAATGAAAAGAAAAGTCGTAAAAACTAATTTAATACTATTATTACTATTATGCTGTTCGAAGATATAGGTACGTCTTGTTATTTTTTGAAGTCGATCTCACCCGTAGTTGGTGGTCGGTCTGACCCAGATATCCGGGTGAGATCGCCCAGTTGCAATGTTTGTACTTTTTATTCAAAATAAAAATGTATTTTGCTATGATATCATAAATTATATTTTATATAGTATCTAAACCCTTTGGGCAATGCTTTGACGGTGTAAACAAAATTTTATCTCAGAACACAAGCAAGTTATAATTTTTTCCCCAAAAAGTGGTCGAACTCTCCCGGACTTACCCTATAGTACTGACAAAATTATATCAAAAAGAGACAATAGCTCAGTAATAGTCACTTTTAAAGTATTAACGTCTTACATGTTTTTGATGTGAAATTTAATAAGAAATTCAAAAATTAAATAATATACAGGTGTTCCATTTGAAAAAAATGACTTTTTTGCAAAAACTAACAAAATCATTTTTTTGCAAATATTTCGTAAATAATGCTTTCTAGGCAGGTATATTACGAGTATAAAAGTATTTAGATCAGAATTTTTAATACTTTCTGTATAAAAAAAATTCAACATTCGGACCGGAAGTATCACTTTTACTCTTATCGAAAAGCGATTTTTTGCAAATATGTCGCAAATTATCATTCTATATATATTTTTCTAGAGTACAAAAGTATTTAGAGCTGGATTTGCAATATTTTTTGTATATATGAAATTTCAAAATTTGGACCGGAAGTAACACTTTCACTTTTAGCGAGTAGCACTTTTTTTCGAATATCTTGGAAAGTATGCATTCTATCGAGATTTATTAATAAGAGAATAGAAGTATTGAGAATAGGATTCTGAATAATTTTTGTATAAAAAAATTCTTAAAATTGTATAATTTGAAACACTCATACGTATAAGAAAGTCGTGTGGTGGCCACACCTCCTTATTTAGGTTACTTATAGATTGTCTACATAATTTATTGCTCTATTTACTTTGTGTATAAATCCAAATGATAAAATTATGCATTACAATTAATATCTCTTATATGAGTTCTGCCTTATATCCACATTTGTACATACAGAAACTGAAAATTCCCCTAATAGTTTGGAGCAGTAAGTATATTCTTGGAAAAAGGTGTCGAAAAAAAAGCTGCACAGTGCGGGAACTGCTGCATATTATGACGTATTTCTCCGAAATCCAATCTATTTATTCTTTTTTTGTGGCATGTAATATCATGCCACTAAACCCTTCCTTTCAACGCAAACGTTATTTTGTTCCCCAGCAAAATCACTCCTGACAAGAGTAATTAGTGTCGTGCAGGTTTAATATTTTTAATGAGCAGACGAGTTTTCGATTTTCGTTGTCCACGACCGACGTATAAGTAGATACGGTGATTTTATTATCCCGTACCGGTAGAAACCGATCAGGCAACGCCGCATAACATCAGCGCACTGGACGTAATGTATTCAAAGATTGCAGAATTTATCGCCCCGAAAGGATAAAAAGAGAGGAGTAGAAGTCAACAAGTCGATTCTAACCGGTTACCAACGTTCGTTTGTACTTTTAGCGGGACAGACTGACTCGACGGCCGTCCAAACATATTGTTCCATATATTTAAGTATAGTTATATATAATATATACATTTTTAGAAAAGTTCAGTTTGCAAGACCCAATTTTATTGAAGATAGACGTTTGAAAGGTTAATATAATTACTATAATATTTATAATTACATAAATTGTGACATTTTACTTTCTTATACGTAGTATGTAATGGTACAGCCCATTTCTATATATTAATTTTATAGTTTTACTATATTTAAAGAATTTAATTAATTATATTTTTTATTAATAATTATAAAATATATTTAAAAATCATGTAGTCATGTCATAAGTTGTGCTATGTATTTATGTGTTAGTATAGTGACGCATAAACATCATGTTTATCTAAGATAGGTGTTGTGTTCACGCGTAACTATGTGTGTGAAAAAGCAATAGGAAGGCCCGGACTATATGGAAAGCGGGGAATCAGAGACTTCCTCCTATAAAAGGCAAGAATACGTGTTCAAATGCAAGAGTCGAAAGCTAGACCAGTTAGACTATGTGTCGAAAGGCGAACTCCAAATAGTAGACTCCTGAATGGGTCGACAACAGTCATAAGAATTGTTGTTAATTTTAATTTAAATAAATAATAGACTCCTGTAGTGCCTCACGCAACAATCATAAGTATTGTTGTTTATGTTTATTGTAAAAGAAATAAAACAGTGGTTAAATTTGCATATACATATTGCTGTGACTCTTATAAATTTATATATAAATGAAATAAATTTAATTTATTCAATTAATGTGTAATTGAGAGTCAAGCACGCATCCTAGTACTAGGCCTTATGCTAGACTAAGATACAATGAATTTTCTGCTGAAAAGTGGGTTAAGCAAAACTTTTACATACAACTAGCTCAGTTTAAAATAAATAATTCTCTCAGGGGCAGAAAATATGAGTTGATTCTCCAATCGATTCTCCTGCTCTTTAATTATCTCCAGGTCAGGTAAAGAAAATAAAATGCAAAATAAATCTTAACATCTAATTTATTAAAATAAATTAAAACAAATTCAAAATTTTAAGTTATACAAATATATATATATTTACATACAAAGAAACAATATCTGAAACATTATTCAAATTTATACATCATAATTAATAAAAAAAAAAAAATTATAAGAAATAAAGTAAATGAAGTCATAACGTCGTGAAAAACTTATGTCTTAAAAATGTGAACGTGATTATTATGAATTATATTTGCCATCGATACGTGTAAACAATCAACATCTTTAAATAAAATAAAATAAATTACACATGATGAATTGTATTGGAATATAAATAACCAAAGATTTACGCGATTTACTATTTGCGAACAAAATATAAACATTAAGGAAATGGCTTTGCCCTAATTAGTCCTGCCCGGCGCCTTTTCTCGCTCCCAACACAGTACCATCAGATAGCAAATTCACACAGATGGGTACCCCAAAGTTCCACCCTACGAGTATGTCTTTTCAACTCGTCGGACACAACCCGAACATACACCACAATGTGCTCACTCCTTAAGGTATATATATAAATAAATTTTATATAAATAAAATGAAATAAAGTAATGTCTTTGCGTATTCAATAAATTAACTCAGCCCTGATTAGTTCTGCCTGGTGCCTTTTTTCGCTCCGAAACGCAGTACCACCAAGACCAATTCATGTCTTTCAAATTCACCAGGACTCCATGCTATGAATTAAATAACAACTTAATTCATTTCACACATTCCTGATGTATTATTCAACACGTTAACATTGAACGCACAAGTACAACAAAAATATACTTGATATACAGATAAGAAGAAATAATATATATACATTAAAAATAAAGTTTACCTTCTCGTGAAATTCCAATACAAAACACCACTACAAACAAAGAATTTTGGTATACCACTATACACACATTTATAACAAATATTATTTAATCACCTTAACTCTTCGTACATAATCTCAAACTCATCCATGATAAATTTCAAAAACTTGTTCACATATATATATATATATATACGTGTAGGTAAATTCTTGGTATTAGGCCTTTTTAACGAAATGCAATAAATACTAGGTTTTAACGTTTCGACATTTTTTAATATTAATGTCTTCTTCAGAAAACTGAAATTATAAGTATAAGTTACAATAATGGTTCAAAAAATTAATACAAAACAAGATTACTTACTTAAGAATAGGTATAACAGTTAAAATTGTATAAATAAAATGTTTCTCTTAAAATTTTGTCAAAAGACTTGACATACATCAAAATATAATTGTAAATGTCAGCATATGATTTCTAGATTAACAAATTAACATTGCTGACATATTCTAATAATAATGTCATTACAAAAATTTTTACAATGCAAGTATCAAATAAGCACTAAAAGAACTGATTTTTGAAAATATAGAGGGGAAATATTTGTTTATGTAAGTAATGAAAAATAAATTTTTGAAAGTGCATTAATTTCACTTCGGTCATTCACACAAACTGATTCATTTTTCTTAATTTGGATGAGTTCTAATATTGATCGAGATTTATTGTTAATTTCAATATTTAGAATTTTAGTGTTATCAAAATTGAAATTATGTTTAAATTGTTGACAATGTTTTTTTAAAGCCGTTGAATTTTTGCAATATTTATGACCTTTAATTCTTTCTTCTAAATATTGCATAGATATTGGACAATCTATGCAATATTTAGAAGAAAGAATTAAAGGTCATAAATATTGCAAAAATTCAACGGCTTTAAAAAAACATTGTCAACAATTTAAACATAATTTCAATTTTGATAACACTAAAATTCTAAATATTGAAATTAACAATAAATCTCGATCAATATTAGAACTCATCCAAATTAAGAAAAATGAATCAGTTTGTGTGAATGACCGAAGTGAAATTAATGCACTTTCAAAAATTTATTTTTCATTACTTACATAAACAAATATTTCCCCTCTATATTTTCAAAAATCAGTTCTTTTAGTGCTTATTTGATACTTGCATTGTAAAAATTTTTGTAATGACATTATTATTAGAATATGTCAGCAATGTTAATTTGTTAATCTAGAAATCATATGCTGACATTTACAATTATATTTTGATGTATGTCAAGTCTTTTGACAAAATTTTAAGAGAAACATTTTATTTATACAATTTTAACTGTTATACCTATTCTTAAGTAAGTAATCTTGTTTTGTATTAATTTTTTGAACCATTATTGTAACTTATACTTATAATTTCAGTTTTCTGAAGAAGACATTAATATTAAAAAATGTCGAAACGTTAAAACCTAGTATTTATTGCATTTCGTTAAAAAGGCCTAATACCAAGAATTTACCTACACGAATATAATAAAGGCCAAGAAATAATAGTATTATTAATATAATACTTATTTAAATATATATATATATATATATATCCTATATACACATAAAACAAAATTATTAATTCCAAATCCCTTTGTATGATAAATAAAGTTGAAAAGAAAAAAGTAAATTATACAAAAATAAAATGATTATGCTATCCAAAGTGGTCATTACAATCACTAGAATGTTTTGTCATAATGTATGGCATAGTACCCCTACATGCAAAACAAAACACTCTAGAAAAAGAAAATAGAAACGAAATTAAATAAATTCAAAATCCGAATTCATAAATAAAATTATCTCATACATAAATAATTATTCAAAAATAATTACAAATCTCAATGCAAAACACATTGCATGTTATTACAGAAAATATTACAAGTGTTGAATCTTGTTAAAAATTTTATAAGTGTTGAAAAATCTCAAAAAATATTCTAAGTCCGGATTTTAAGAATAATCCTTTTAAAAGAGGAGGGAGTGGTTTATCACCTACTTTCAAACTGTTTAAAGATAGCGGTTTGCACCAGCTGTCCTGGAAATTTTATCCGTCCATCCTTTTATGCCTAATTTTCTTTATAAAAACGTACGGCAATTTTCGGCATATACCGATACCACCTCCAAAATTGTATATCGACGGTGCTGCTCTTATCGGTCACTTGGGGAAACAGCGCATTAACAATCCCAGAAAAAGGTAAACAAACATGTGAATATAAATTTGTCTACACGTTTATGACTCATCCATGCATCTGGCGAATAATATTGTTTTCGCCGGCCTATAGTCGATCTTTGCCGGTGCCAGTATTCTTCGGACGGGAAATACTTTCTCGTTATTGAAAACGTAGCATTTGATGCGTAACTTAATATTATGACTTTATAAAAATTTTACTAAGATTCTTTTATTGTTTTACTTAAATAAAAATAAAATTTTTGCAAATTATTGATATAGTGAATATTTACATACTCATCATGATAAAAATAAATAAAATAAAAATTAATTTAAATAAAATCTTGAAGTGATCTTGATTATATTTATTTATAATTTACAATCCAACTCAAGATCACTGCAATATGTATTTGGCAGAGCAAGCCGATTCTTCACGTCTTGTTCGTGAACCGAGAAGATTTCGCCGATGATAAACAGCGAAGATGAAAGAAGACAAAAAGAAGTCTTAATATAAGATATTATTTTAAATGATAAAAACTTATTGTATGTGAATGTCATTTTGATAATAAAGAATTAAAGAGTCTAAATCAATTTCAAATAGAGACGAATTAAGTAAATATAATTGTTTAATAAATATCGTCTCTGTAATATAAAGTATAACGAAATTCGATATGTTTTATCTATGGTTTGTACGTATTTAAACATGCATAAATCTTGTATGCACCGTAAGTTGTAATTTCTTGCCTTTATTGTTTACGTTTAAATATGTATAACGAATAATATACGTGAATATTTGTGTTAATGTAATATTTGTAAAAGTGGATTTAACTTATCTATTAATGTGTTTTGATTCTTCTTATATTCAGAGCAGTATATTGTGTGGGATTTTATTTTGTTGGTATGTAAAAATATATAAAATTCATTGATTTTGAATATAAGTATTATTTAAATTACAAAATGGATTTTATTTTATTAACACTAAAAAATGTTTGGGAACCTTTTAATTAATAATTTCTTATTAACCTGAATCGCCCTTGTTAGAGTCCGAACTGAGCTTAGCAGGCAAATCAATTTATTTAAATTTTATTTTAGAATTTAATTTTACATTCAATTTATTAATTTTATTTTGAGTGGTTCCTTTACAAGTATAAGAAAGTATTGTGATTGCGAAAATGTTCGATCTCCAGATTTTTGCAGATGTTCACGTCTTGAAGTCCTCTGATACTGAAAAATTCGCTTTTGAAAATCTCTTTCTCTCTGTGTGTGTATTTTGCTGACTGTCTGTGACCACGATAGCAGTTAACCGGCTACAGGTACCAATACCAAACTTTATATTTAAGAGTATAATCTCCTTCTTGAGATAAATAAAATCGGTAGATAAGTTTCTCAAGAATACAAATGTATTAAAAGGTGAATTTTAGAAAGATTTTATAAAAAAAAGTTTTTCGAAATTCCTACCGGAAGTAAGAGTACGTCTTTTTGTCTTATCGAAAAACGGTTTTTCGCAACAAGTTATGCATTCTAGACAGATTTACCTGAAATACAGAAGCTTAAGGGGGCTTACGCAGAGGTGCCGACTAACTGCCGTGAGGTAGGACGTAAGGGGGTGGCGCCATATACGCTAATGTAAATTCTGGACTTTACAAGGCTTCGTTAAAACAATAGTACCGTCTTTACTTACTAAATATCAAAACGAAATTTAAAACACACATAAACAAAGGCTAATGCCTGCTCGACTGGAATTAGTTTTTAAAATAAAGTTTCTGAAACTGTGTTATGATGTAAATTTTGCCAACTTTGAGAGTGAAATGTAGAAGTAAATAATTTGAATTATAAGAAAGTACTCCCAACGAAGCCTTAATTAATCCCTTGTGTTCAATTCAATGCAAAAACATAATAAGAAAAACAAACATTTCTGCTGTTTGTTTTATTTGAACGAATACCTTACATCGGCGGAATTTACATTAGCGCATATGGCGCCACCCACTTACGTCCTACCTCACGGTAGTTAGTAGGCACCTCTGCGTAAATCCCCTTAAGCTACTATTGAAATATGAACATTCGCAAATGCTATTTCCAAAATTCAAACAATATGGACTTGGGATGCATTTTCAGAGTGAGCTACATTAACATTAAATGACAGACCGTATCAAAAGTTTTTCCCGAATTTTTCTTCAACTCTCCCACTACTTTGTGCTCATGTTGAATATCTTTGATGAAGCCATGTTAACTGAAAAGTTGTATCCTGCTAAATGGAGATGTATACAAGCTTAGACTAAGATGTAAGTGAGATGGAGTCACTTGACAGGGTAGGGATACAGTCCATTGACGGTTACCAAGATTGTGCATGCAGGTCATCTGGACAATTCCTTTTGAGTCTTCTCTTTGTGTTAGGTTAGCGGTTGGTTAACGGATGGGTTTCTGTGTAATGTCTAACGTGAGCCTTGATAACATCCTTCACAAATAGTTTTTGTAGGTTCGCATGTAATGTTAGGTGTGTCACGTACGAAGACATGCTAGCCATCATGTGAAGCATTTTGGATTGGTATGTGTGTAGAATTTTGGCGTTTGACAGTTTTGCGCAATCCCAGAATTCGATTCCTTAACTCCATATTGGCACCAGTATAGTTTTATAGAAAGACTCTTGTTCTTAATGTACCCAATAGCCAGTTCATTTGTTTGTATTTCAATGTAAGCGCCTATTTTTTCGTCTTGATGTAAGCTTTCCTGATTAATCCCTACTCGAAATGAATTCCCAAATACTTCGCAACAGTTTTCACTGGTAATTGCTCGTCGTATAACGTTATTTGTTGGCATAAAGTTCGTTTGGTGGTAAATATGACTTGAATTGACGTGTTTCTATTGACAAGGATAGCTGCAATAACTGACACATCAGCGGTATATAATAGATACAAGTAAGGTCCCAGCACAGTACCCTGTGGTACTCCTGATTGTGAAAGTTGATATGTTGAGAATGTGTTGTTGATTTTAACCTGAACGTATCTTTCAGAGACATAGGATTTCATTATTAAATACTTATATCAATAAATAGCAAAGAAATGAAAATAGGAACAGATGACTCATATCGGCTGCTGTAATAATTATATATTGTTATAATACAATAATCTGATCATGAGTCTCCATGATCTTCTAAATCACACTTCTTAAAACAAATCTAATCCTAATTGCATTTGTTAAAAATATTATTTTAACGAATAGTACGACTTATTTATTAAATCTGGTTTAATCTCAATAACGATAAAGAATTATTAAATTTTAATGTACATAATTATCTGTGTTCAGAAGAATATATATACAATCACATACGCTTAAATATTATACCGGCTTGCTAGATGTATTCAACATTATTTTCATTTCATTGTAATAATTGATATTTCTCATGCACATTGTGTGTCATAAGTGAATAATAAGTATTATTATTCATTTATTATTAAATTTCCTATTACAAATTAAATAGTACAACACAGTTTTTACAATATTGGTTACTGAATAGAAATTGTTTGATTTTGCCCAGTAGTTTATATCTAGTTCTTTAGGAAACGTCAATCAGTCAGAATATTGAACACATCATCAACTCCTTTTATCTGTCCATACGTAATTATACAGGCGAAACATCATTTTGCACACAGCGGAAAACAAAATTTATCTAACTAATAATAAAAGTTCAGACTGATGTGGAACATTTTAACGTAAAAATTACCACCTTCAGTAATTTCCATTTCCCTGCGGCAACGTTCTCGTACCCATAACGCTGATTATTTTCGTGTTAATTACACGCTGGAGGTCATGAACGTATTGGTGAAAAAATACAACAGAAGTAATTGCAAGAGTTTATGTTACGAGGGATCGATATTAGTTTCCTAGAAGGTACAGCACTTCTTCCTATATTCTCAAATTACATTCTAATTTCAAGGTTGTTACGGTGCAGAGTAAAATGTATGCATATAGAAATACGTATAACTAAATTACGATTTTTTAAGTGTTTCATAATTTCTGTTTCAGTAAGTGATAGCATTGTTTTAAAATTTTATTTATTTAATAAATTTCGTACAAACCTTTGGGTGCAGGACTAATACAAATATTGTGTACAACTTATATATTTAATACTCATGTTCTTTCTCGAATCTGGTTTTTCCAATCATTTTTACCGTGCTCCAATCATCTAGTCTCACTTTACTGGATCCATCGCTTCTGAGCCTCTTGCCGTACTTGTTCTTCCCATTTTAGTCGTGGTCGTACTAACTTGTTCTTTCCTTGTACTCTGGTTTCATAGACTTTTGTGCTAATCTATTTTCATTCATCCTAAGTATGTGACCCAGCCAACCCAATTGCCTTTCTCCGGTCACCAAATCTATGGGTTTTATCTTTAATTCGGCCAATACTGACTCAGTTTTTCGATCTCTTCATGTGATTCCTTTTATTCTTCTCAGGAATCTCATCTCAGTAGCTACGATTTTACTTTTGTTCGGTTTTGTTAAGGTCCAGCATTTACTGCCATATATTCTTGATGGCCTGACCACTTTCTGGTGTACCTGTGTTTGCACTTCCCGTGGTATCTCTCTTGTCAAAAAATTATTTTCATGGTGTTAGTCTCCCTGCTTTTCCAACTCTCTGTTTTATTTCTCCGCCAATTTTCCCCGTATCTTCTATGACTGTACCTAGGTGTTTAAAACTTGTGACCTGTTCTAGTTCTTGTCCTTCGATTTTAATTCCATACCGTTTTTTCTTTAGGTACACTAATATGGTATTACTTTTCTCGATGTTTATTCCCATGTTTCCGATTCAGCAATCAGCACAGACAATTTGAGACAATTTTCATTTCAAATTCTGTAGATACTAGATTGTGCATTTTATTTTATTTGTATTATTTCTGTATGTATCTGTCTTATAATTGCTATCATATTCGTTACTACTTTGCTAGGTATGCTCGTTAAAGTGATGGCTCTTTAAAATATAAATATTAAATCATGGGGACTAGATATGTTAACATTTTTATTTTAATGTATTACGTTTTGAGAATCATCTATGAAAAACAAATCACAATAATATATCGGGTTTTAAAATGTTTGAGAGTCATAAATAAGAGAATAGATAATTGATGTGCAAAGTGCATTTTTCGTTACCACCGAAGTATGCATTAAATTAAAAATTAGGTTGCGTTTATGTTTCCTTTACAGCTTTTGTTTTTTACATAATATGATAGTAATGTTTATTTCTTGAAATACACAATTATCATAACAAAAACGAATTTTGAAAGAAAAAATAATTCCTAAATTTAATAAAATTAAGAAATTAAAGCTCATATTTCGTCAGAGATCTGTATAATTCGCATTACACATACTTTTAAATATTTTGAAATAGTGATTCTATATTTTCTTATACGAGTACTGTGCAGGAATTTTAAAGTGTTTATAATTGACGTATCAATTTTTAGTATTCGTATATTAAGCACGTAGCACGTAGCCAAATTAAATCAGTTAATAGAAAAATCTTCCGACGAAATACGTATATGAAATACGGACGGAATTTTCTTGTGCAGTCCTGAGGAAAACATTTTTGTTCAGTAGAATCGGTGGACCGGAAGTTGTTTTATTGAAGTAATCTAGTTTCAGTAAAACAAATAAATTTACTAATATTTCTTCAACTACTAAAACTAAACTACTTTAAAAAGTGACTTTCAGAAAGATTTTATAAAAAAGTACATATTTATAATCCAAATTGAGACAATTCTAGTTTATAAAAATTTTAAAATTTAAATCGGAAGTAATACTTCTACTCTTATCCAATAGCAGTTTGTTTGCAAATATTTCACAAATTTTGCATTTATTAAGAACACAAAAGTATTGAGGCATTTCCTATATTTTTTGTATAAAACAATTTCAAAATTCAGACCGGAATTTACACTTTTACTCTTATCGAATAGCCGTGTTTCGCAAATATTTCTCAAATTACGCATTCTATAGAGGTTTATTAAGAGAATAATTGTATCTTGAGCTGGATTTGAGATAATTTCTGTATAAGAAGAATGTTCAATATTCGAACCGGAAGCAACATTTTTACTCAGAAGTTTATCTTATTAAGAAGATACAGAATTAATTTAATGTGGAACAACTTTTGTATAGACATTTAGGAACATTCACATGTATAAAAAAAGCCGTGTGGTGCCCACACTCATTTTTTCTGTTTATTTTCACTGCGGCATTAGTACTGTAGTCTCCGAATTCTGCTTATTCCACCATCTATTTCTCTTCTATCGCTCGCGTAACTTTGTTTCAAAATATTTTTAATCAATCAGTATAAAATACATTACCTATTACCGACTGTGAGTTTTGTAAATATGTCAAAATTTAATAATTTTGCACAAGTGCAATGGTAACATCAATATCACCAATGTTTTCGCTATAGTTTCTATGAGATTTTCAGAGAGGAAGAAGTGTCTTGTAAATAAAAATACATATATTATAATGTAATTAAGAGTTTAGATTTATACATTTGTCTAAAGTATTAAAATATTCAAAACATAATAAAATTCATTATTGAGTTTAAAATATATACAGGTTGTTTCTTAATAAATGCTAATATTTGAGGGGGTTATTCTTGGGTCTATTTTATGAAAAAAACTTCATATGAATATATGTCCTAAATGTCTTAACTTTTGAACTGTAGAGTGCTAAAATTTTAAAAAAATTCGATCATGTGCATCTCGCTAGACCACAATAATAGTTAATGTTTAACGACTTAAATACGTGACAAGTATACTAGGTAGATAAATGTTAACACTGTTTATGATTTCAAAATAAAATCTGCTTCTTACCTACTAGATCGTTTTTAATCCTTGTTAATACCTAATTTCATAACATCGTGCACATGAATGAATTTTATTTTTTAAGCGAAAACCATACGTCTAACAAAAAAAAAACAAGAAACGAATGGGGATTTAACGAAAGTACTTTAAGAAAAAGCAATGGCGTAACATATGTTTCTTCAAAAAAATTAAAAAAAGAAAAACCGTACAGGCACCAGAGGTAAAAATTATAAAATTGATGCATAAATGGCGTATACAAAATTTCACAAAAATATCTGGGGTAATACCAAAGTTTTAATAAAAAAAAATTTTTTTTTAAACTTTAGCACCCTACATTTCAAAAGTTAAGACATTTAGGACATATGTTCATAAGAAGTTTTTTTCACTAAATGGACCCAAGAATAAACCCCTTAAATATTAGCATGTTATTAAGAAACATATGATATACCGAAATAAGCTCTAACTGATCTTTGGTATTTTAAATTGTGATTGATAAAAAATGGTTTTACATCATAAATTACACAATTATTGCAAACGCTCGGAAGAAAATTAAACGGATTTAATAAGCACTGTATATACCTGCATTACATCATGTGATGTTTCAGAACTCACATGAAGGGCTGAATAAAGTAATTTTATTGAAACCGTTATGTATGTCATGAAACCACATGTTCATGAGTCATACAGGAAGATGAATGTCTTGTACTTTCGATATTAAAGGTTACTTCCACGCCTTCCTTTATAGGTATTGATAAAACAAAAATAAAATTTGTAATCATATATCTGAATCGTGAAGAACATTAACTTAAATGGTATAATGTATTACGAGAGTAATTACATTATTTAATTGAAATTGTATAGGCGATTTCCAGGATTATATTTTTTTCAAGAAGCAGACCTCAACGAGTATTTTTAAAATCATAAATTCAACTTGAGTGAAGTGCTGGAGTTTTGTGTAGTTTTACTGAAATATAATTTTGTTCTGGGTATTCACGCATATTTTCCTTTTCTGTGAAAGGCACAAAACCGGTAAGGGCTTCTCGGAAGTACTGCAATAAGGTAGGATGATGACAGAAGTGATGTAATTTATTTTAACAATGAGAATAAAATTTGCTGGTACTTGATATAAATGGGGGTCTGCATAAATTCTTATTTAGATTGCAAGGAAAGTATTATTATAATTTGTTTTTATTTATAATTGTGTTTGAAAAGGCATATACAGAATTTGATTAAATTCAATTGTCAATAAATAATACCACATTCTTGTGTTGAGATGAATGAAAATACTCTTTTTCGGTAAATAAGTGTCCATTCTGTTCACATTGATTCCTGAAATTTAGAAATATGTTTAAGAAAGTAATTTAAAAATGCTGTTTGATATACTGAATGTCACATTTAAATTAAACCATAAATCATATGATGTATGTATTTTATTTAAATAGATGATATTAGCAAATTAATTAATTTGGAATATAAATTGGGATGTTTTAGTACTTCCAGGAAATATTACCTATTGTTATGTAATTAATAACAAATTGATACAAATATTTATATTTAGATAATTATTTTAGTTTAATCTTATATGGCAAATGACATTTATTCCAATAATCACTTTAAGGTTCTAATGTTTAATATAATTTCCTCCTGTCTGAATGTATCCGAAATATGTCTCCTCCTATTTGTCCCATTTATAACGAAATATATTTAATATAATGAATCCATATCATCGCTTTCATTGTTAAATTTGTTAACTACTAATTTGGATGCTTCTCAAAACTTCGAAATCGTCTTTTAAATTAAATTTTACATTCCATCCGATATTCTTACGTTTAAGAATACTCTTGACCTATTTATAACCTTTTTACTTAAATAATTCTAATATATTTTGACTGACTATTCATTAATCGTGAAACCTACATTTTTATGAGTTTTTACCCACATTAAAAATTATCACACAATAATATCTTTTTGTTAATTACTATCTATGTTACTATATATCTATATATATATCTGACATCAAGTATATATATGAGAGAGAGAACAATACGGATTTATAGGGTTTTATTATGCGTGGATCTTTGATTCTGGGAAGAACCTCTGTCTATCTGACGTTTCGACGATATCTAATTCGTCTTCCTCTGGAGCTAGTTAGAACTGTAATTAAAATAGTCTGTCATTTTGCCGTAGCAGCTACATTGATTCAATAATAATTAATAACAAAAATGACGATAGGAGCAGCTATCCAAACAGTGTATTGTATTGTATAATTGTATAAGATTGATTAAAAATAGCAATTAATAACAAAAATAACCATTAGGAAAGTAAGTCAATTAAGTGGAATCATTAGATTTATCAAAAACGACATCCAATAACAACAAAATATTTGTCAAATACATGTTATAGTTCTATTATCGATTTTTTCTTTAAAAGAGATACTTTGTTAACTAGTTGTTGTTTCTTTATTTGTAGTTGACTCCTGAAGAAGATATTAAATAAATATTGAAGATCGCTTTCTTGAAAAACTTCCCTCTTTACATTGAATTGTTCGGAGTTTATCATTTTAGCAATATATATGACTAATTGGATATACCGTAGTCGTCAAATTTTAATTTCGGTTTATACTTCTATACCATGCAGAAGATGACCTTATAATATGCAATGATGCCTGCTTGCTAACAGTGGTGGGAGAGCAACGCCGTGTCGGGTGACCCTCACGCCTTACATTTCATAGGAAACGTTTGTCGAGTGTACTGTCTTGGCAGCCTCGCTTATGTTTATCTTTAGTTTATTTCGTCACGCTCTTTTCCTCTTTCTACTTTCGTATCAGAAATTAAAATATGTCGACTACGGTATACACTTGTATGTTATTTATGATTTAAATAAAAATTAGTTAGAATTATGACATAATTTTACAATAGTTTTTTACAAATGTTTAATACCTCCAAATTTTATAAAATGTTCAAATTAAATTACTTGCAGTTATGATGTTAGAGAGTGTTTTTTGTGTAGGTAACTTCTTTCCCAAATATATTTCTTCTTTTCCTTCTACTTCCTCTTTTTTCCTTGTTATTGCTTTATGTTCCCAATATATTATGTGTTATAATATTTAGCACAAATATAAATTTAACACTATAAATACCTTTTAATTCAGTGTGTTTTTTTCTGACATCTGCATTGACTTATTATTCTATATTTCTTTTTTGACAACCCTGCCAAAACAAACGTCTATGGTTACCGTAGAAATTTTTCATTGCCAACTTGAACTACTTAAAATTTTCATGTATGTGATTTTTCTGAAATCTCCGTCTCTGCATTGTTTTTCTTTAAATTTTCACTGGATTACATTGGTAATGTGTTTGTATAGTGTTCTTTGTTACATAAAATTTGATTTCTTTTTAATTGATATATGTTTAACTATAAGTAGTAACTTTAATTATTTCTCTTTATATCTGACTGAACATAACACAGAAAGAGTCTTCTACAACCACCCAAAGAATTTAACTTTTCTATATTGGTAGGTATAGCAAGCTAAAAAGACATTAACGTGAAATAAACTGATATTAGTCAAATATAGAATACACTAGATAAACTACTTATTTCAAATAAAACTATATTCAAAATAAATTGGTGACTTGTAATATTGTTAGAAAGAACAGAAAAAACATATTATATTCGTACATGCAAAACACTTCCTGAGATGTACTTACATAACAATATACTTGACGTCAAATATATATATACACTTGACGTTTCGACGACATCCAATTTGTCATCATCTGGAGGTCGTTGGCGTTTGATTGCTCTGTGAATCAGTGTAAGGGCTATAAGAAAGTAGGTACTTATAAATAGTAAATTTTTAGTACTTCTCACTGTCACGTAAATATACAGGATGATCAATTTAATTTCTTATAAAATTTAATAAGTAATAAAAAGTTCAACGAATGGTATGAAATTTTAAAAAATGTGCGCTGAATTGTCCAAATGAACATTAAATTCACGTAGTTGAATGACATATTTACTAATTGAGCCCAGATATTTCTTTCATCGTTACTCATTATTTCACATGACTTTTTCAATTGCTGCACACTTTTCGCCGTTGATAAACGGTTAATACAAATTCATGTTAATTTGATCGACTCTATAAGATATAATAAAATGCATAGCATTCCATTGAAAACATAATGGTTTCTCTTGGTTCGTAGTTTTGAAACACTCTGTATATAGAATACATTATGATTATCTACAATTTATGAATTAAACATTCGCTATTTATTTTGTCGCTTCGTCGGAACAGCCTGTATCTAACGAATTGCATATTGTGAATGAGTGAAAATTAAATTGGTTTGCTTTTTTTTTTTGAGTAATACAACATATAAAAACTACATAATTAAACACAAATTTAAAGATTTCAAAAATGGCAATCACTGCTTTGCAATTTTAATTTCAACTTGAAATTATTATAACCATAACATAATAAACCGCTTTCTCGTAACAGTATAGTACCAGAATTTGATGTCAATTAATTCAGTATATTATTAGTAATTTCTAATTAAGCCCCTTACACATGTTACTTATTAGACGTTTCGGTTTATTACTTCCGCTTTACAAAACTAGAACACAACGAATTGTTTTTTCCTTTGGCTATAATCCGCTGTTCATTGCGATTTTATGGCTCGATGACCAACAATCGACGATAGGTGTCATTACATACACGCCGGATGTTATGGATTTCGACAGGTTCTACACAAACAATTAATACTTTCGTCACATAATAAATATACGGTTATATATCTGCTCCTTCCTATACTGTAACGGAGAAAACATTATTGAAAAAGCCAAGAGCAAAGTTTTTAACAATTTTGACGCTGGCGCGAGCGTCCTTTCTAATGTCTTCACGCTTAAAAAGGGAAAGGTTCGTTTAATGCACTATGAATGTGTGACACAGATTACAATAAGTATGCATGCAAATACTAAACACATGTATTTCGGTCTAGAAGGTAGACTAATAAAGCGTGTGTCTTAATTTCGTTTGTAAAATGAACATACCTGCAATGCATGTGTGTATATAAGTTTGAAAGGATGTAAATCAAAATAGCTAATAACTGGGTTAACTGTCTCGTAAAGGAAGAAAAAGAGGAAATTTAATTACGTCTATTTTAGTGAAAATGTAACGGATGTCGACATAATCATGTACCGAATAAAGTCACTTTTTGGCAATAAATAATTAGAAACTGACTTTAAACTATTAATACAATATAAATATAAACAACCTGGTCAAAATTTTTTTTATATAAGTGACCAAGGGATTTTCAGCAAAAAAAATGTTTAAGGGTTCAAAATGATCTCGAGGGGGCGTAATTCTTCCGATTAATAGAAAATTTGTCAATTTCAAAGTCGCCTGAACTTCGTATACGGTGCTAAACCAAACCCCTTTGTAAAGGAATTATTGTATAACAACAATTTGTGTTGATTAAAATTTAAGCTTTTAAAACAGTGTATAACATAATCAATCAATTTGGAAATTTCGCTAAAAAATGTAATTTTTTGAAAGTTGAATAAGTAAATAGTTTATGTGTACATACGTATTGCTGTGGATGCAACATTTAATATAAATAATAAATATATTTAGAATGTAAATATAACATTGCCTCACGTTGGCTTGAGCCATTAAAATATATGCTGTGATACCTACTCATATAACTGATACAAATGATGTAACACTTTCATATTCGATTTGTTCATAACAGCGTAAATTATTAGATTTTATTCGTGAATTCATACAGTGATTTCTTGATTTCTGGTCTTTCTCTTATTTAGTATATTTTGGGATAAGGTGAGGAAATTAAATACAATATCTATGTTTTATACTAACATCAGATATATTTTGAATTATAGTTACTAACAACATCAACATCTTATAAAATTTTGTTCTTAATTGAAATTATCTATACTCCTTTTTGTATTGTAATATGTGTGAGATAGTTATATATAATAATGTTTAAATGGATGTTCACTATGTTCCTTTGATTTTGAAAGAATGACTCTTTTAAAAATTATTAATACGATGCCGTCACTATTTTACTAAAACAAACATTCACACGTAGTGCTTTAGTAATCTAGTCTTGCTACTTAAATGATCTGAAATTGGTTCACACTAACGCTAGCCGCAAATATTTTCACATAGTACTTCTAGCCATTAGTGTTTACCCATCAAAAACATCCTCGCATGTTCGTATTAAGTTGTTTGAAATTTTATTAAATGATTTTTCAATACTTAATAATGCCCAACAATCTACTTAAGGCAAATATTCGCACATAGTACCTTTGTAGCATGTTCAACGCCATTAAATACATTTATAATTGAAAATGACTAAACAAAATATTTAAAATCAAGTCAACATTCATTTGATATTAGATAAATTAAAATATTTTCATATTATAACTCGCTTCATTCGATCGTACAATTGATCAAACTCCATTTTATTAATGTCTTTCCATTTTATTTTTATAAAACAATTAATTAAACGAATTTATCTCGTTTTTATATATACGAGATATCGTGCTGTGCAGATATCTATTTGTTTAATAATTATGATATCTTAGAAACCTAGTTAAATAAACTCTTGGAGGTTTCTTGTATTACCCATTGTTTACAGAGAGGAAAACAAATATGTGCATAAGTTTTATGAGAAATCAT
Source organism: Amphimallon solstitiale (assembly GCA_963170755.1). Lineage (NCBI taxonomy): Eukaryota > Metazoa > Arthropoda > Insecta > Coleoptera > Scarabaeidae > Amphimallon > Amphimallon solstitiale. The sequence continues at coordinate 222,584,644 of OY720675.1, forward strand.
ACAAAATGTAATAAATTTTATAACAGTACTATTTCTTGTGTAAATTATTTCAATAATAAATAATGTTAATTTTCAACGGAATGTTTGATCATTATATTCGATCACATTCACTATTTTCTTTTCAGATAAATCTCTAGTAATTACAAATACCATTAAAAAGGCTGTAAATCAAACTACTTGCGGTATATATTAATACTTAAATAGAACATCATAAAATCTTAATTAGACTAGGCTTAAGATTAAATTTATTATGAAGGAAAGTATAATATTATTATATTCAAATTAAGATAACGGCCTATTTATCTTTTTATAAACACGAGTGTAACATGAAGTCTAGATATAGTGCACAACCTTGTTTTGACATATAAAAATGAGGTGTGGCCACCACACGACTTTCTTATACGTATGAAAGTGTTACTTCCGGTCCGAATTTTGAAATTTCATTTATATAAAAAATATTCCAAATCCAACTTTAAGTACTTATAGAATGCATAATTTACGACATAATTGCAAAAAACCGATTTTCGATAAGAGTAAAAAGCCTACTTCCGGCAGGAATTTCGAAAAAATTTTTTAATAAAATTCTTCTTAAATTTAATTTTAAGTACATATGAATTCTTTATAAATTTGTCTAAACTTAGTAGTTGACGAAATATTGGCAAAATTCGAGTTTTTCACTGAAGTAAACTACTACTTCCGGTCGACCTAATTTAATGAAAATCTAATCAGTTCCCAAGAGGGAGGTTATACACGTAAATACAAAATTTGTAATTGATATCTCCAGCGGTTTGACCGCTATCGTGGTCACAGACAGACAGACAGACAGACAGACACACACACAGACAGACACACACACAGAGACATTTTTTAAAAACCACTTTTTTGGTATCAGGGGACCTCAAAACGTGGACATCTGCAAAAATCTCGAGGTCGAAAATTTTCATCATCACAATACTTCCTTATACTACGTATAAGAAAGTAAAAATGATACCTACTGAAACAGAATTACCCCTTTAACCTTTGACAGTACTTTTCAAAATAAGGGTGATACAAACCCATCAATTGCTCTAAAGTTAATATGTTAAAAAAAATTAACAATAATATCACCACCTCAACAATTCATCTCCCTATCGTCAAAAATTTGAATTTTTCACTTCATAGTTACTTGTCATTATTAATTGGAACCATAGTGAATAGGGCGGGTGTTGTTTAGTAATGAATACAAATTTAGGTTGAGGTCAGACAATAAATATGATTTGAAGTAAATTCGGCAAACGTAATAACCCATAATTTGTCCGAGAAGGACTTTAATTTCTCAAAGCGAGAGAATTATTTGAAATTTTTTCCAATTTACACTGACAATGTTAATCTAATTACTTATTCAATTAACTTTTCCTTTTAGTTCTAGTAACATAGGATTAAATTTCTTTCTGTCCCATTTTGTATCTTCTTTTACATTTTGAGTCAGATGAATTATTTCGTCATTATGATATTAAAAGGTAATGAGTTCACTGAGCAACTGGTATTCGTTATGTTAATTCAGCTGTACTTTAGCTTTATTGTGGTGAAGTTATTGGTATATATGTCCTCTATTAGTCAGACTAGTTCGCTGGAGGCATTGATTTCAATCATAATTCATTATGCGTGTCTTAGCTGAAGGTGATAAAATGCTTTTTCTATGTGTATAAAACAAAAAAATATAGGCTTTTTAAATTCTAATGGTTTTCACAAATTTGTCTCCCGACGTATATAGATAGCATCGGCACAGGATCGATTTTTCCTGAATCCTTTCTGTTCTTCTGGAAATACCACCATTTGTTAACTTTCTCCAATATATCTTAGTAGTCATTATTAGCATGGCATTAAGCAAGTTTCACGTCTATCGCTTTTCTTAAATATGGTTCCTTCTATGCCTTTGGTACTGTTAATGTATTTATAATCTTATGTATGAAGTATATAGGTTATTCTTTTTAGTGAGGTCTTTTCCACCATACTTTATTAGTTTTTTTGGATTCGGTCATATCCTGGAGAGTTTCTGATTTTTAAGTTCATTATTGCCTTTTGAATATCTTCCCGTTGTGCATCTACAACAATTATTCTAGTTGTTGTTCTTGGATATACATCTAGGCGGTTGTTGTTCCAAATAGAATTTTTTTACCACTTAATCGTGTCGCGTCTATGCATTCCGTAATTTTTTTTCTCTGATTCCGTATCATCCTTCATATTTGCTTTTGTTGTTCATACAGATTTCTTTGTAGTTGATTATGTAGGCCTCCCAGTAGTCTGTTTTTACTTGTATGATTTTTTTGTTTACTTCATTTCTAACTTTCTTGTATTCTTCACATTCATTCGGTGTCTTGTTTCCCATAAATTTCAAATACGTCTTTCGTTGTTGGTCTGCTATATCTTTTATTTCTTGACAGTACCATAGTTAATACCAATTTCTCATGAAATCTTAAACAATGTAGCTTTTTGAATATTAAATGATGGTGAAGAGAGTCGAAGGCTCGTGTATCACCTGTGTAAATGTGACCTCAATCATTCAGCACCGAGATAATTTCCTTAGTGATACAAACTAGGTAAGCTACTGTCGATCTACCGTAAATAAAACCATGTGTAGAGGAGATCTTTTGTTCGCCGAATAATAAATTATGTCATATAGAATCTCCTCCAGTACTTCAAAGAGGTTTGACTGCAAGGATTCGGTCTGGAATTCAGTTCTGTCATTTTTTTCTAAAAACATGACTTATCCGAGTTCTCTTCCAAGTAAACGGAAACACGGATAGAATATTCTGACAGTATCTTTCTCCAGGCATTCCATTTTCAATATATTAAAATATAATTTTCAACTTCAAATATTGCTTTTAAAAATATGTGAAATTTTGAACAAAATTACCTCGTCTTCGTTCACTGTGCATTTGTAGCTTAAATTTTCGAACTCGAGACTTTTGCAGATGTCCACGCACTGAAGTTCCCTGATACCAAAAAGGTGGTTTTTGCAAATATATATCTCTCTCTCTCCTTCTCTGTGTACTACGATAACAACTAAAAGGCTACAGGTACAAATACTAAACTTTATATTCTTGAGTATAATCTTCCTCTTGAGATCTGATTAGATTTTTAGTTTAATCAGTGGACCGGAAATCAAAATTTACTAATATCTCGTCACCTAATACAAATATATTAAAAAGTGAAATCTACAATGAGTTTATAAAAAAGGTTTTTGGAATTTTTTTTCCTTTTTTTCTCATTGACAAAAGGTTTTTTTTGCAAATATCTTGCAAACTGGCATTCGATACAGATTTGTCTGAAATACAAAAGTATTTAGAAGTAGATTTAGAACAATCTTTGTATAAAAGAAATTTTAAAATTCGGACCGGAAGTAACACTTTAGTCTTATGGAATAGCAGTTTTTTGCAAATATTTCTCAAATTATATTTCTATAAAGATTTATTAAGAGAATAAAAGTACTTTGAGCTGGATTTGGTATAATTTCTGTATAAAAAAAGTCCAAAATTCGGGCCGTAAGTAATACTTTTACTCAAAGGTTTATTTTATTAAGGAATACAGAATTTTAAGTTTAATTTTGCAGATGACCAAATAATAGTTGCGGAGGATCAACAGGATATGTTACATGTTGAACAAGCTCATAGAAGAATATACTAAGTGGGGCCTGAAGTTAAACATGGAGAAACCCCAATATATGGCCATAGGAGGGAAAGGACGGGATATAGAGTTCGACAGCGGAACAATAAAAAATGTAAACCAGTATGAATACCTGGGGGTCACAATAGACGAGGACGGAAGAGACGACAAGGACATAATGAAGAAAATAGGCAGGGCAAAGAATATGACGAAAGCATTACATCCTACTCTGTGGAACAAGAACCTGACAAAAAAAGACAAAAACGAACATATTTAAAGCAATCATTGAACCATTTATGACATATGGGTCAGAGATATGGGTGATAGACAAAAGAATGAATCAAAGGTTGCTTTCGGCGGAAATGACATATTGGAGAAGATGCTGCGGAATAACTTTATAGGACCATGTCAGAAATGAGAACATCAGAGATAGAATGGGGGTGAAGGAGACTATTATAGATGCTATAAATGGGAGGCAGCTGAGGTGGTATGGACATCTGCGTCGAATGGAGGAAGAAAGATTACCAAGAAGAGTATGGAATTGGAATCCACCTCAAAGGAATAAACGAGGCAGACCAAGAAGGAGATGGATGGAAAAATAAAAAAAGAAATGAAAAAGAGAGGTCTACGGGAGGAAGAGTGGAGCGATAGAGATAAATGGCGCTTACGATGCGAGAAGCGGAAATAACTGCAAAAACTCGCTATATATATAATTTTAAATAAAAGGAATATCGCGGATACATGAAATACAAGAAAGAGAAAGATATTGGGTAAATTCCGCTGTAGAGCAACCGTAGACACGTGTTTCTGACTCATTGGTGGTCTGTCTCCTGATGGTCTTCCGTATATGCATCATCTCCAAGGTTATCCCACCTTATTCCTTGGCTACACCGTACCGATGACGACCAATGAGTCAGAAACACGTGTCTACGGTTGCTCTACAGCGGAATTTACCCAATATTTTTCTCTTTCTTGTATATAATTTTAAACAACTTCTGTATACACATTTAGGAACGCACGTACGTATCGTGTGGTGCTCACACTTGATTTTTACTTTTCTTGTGTGCGTTTTATTGCATCCTACAGACTTGCTTTCCTTGAATTCCTTATTTTAATTCTCTTCTGTAATTGTGTTTAGAGGCACAGCGGCAGTTTATCATTCAAAGTCATAAATCTGAGGAATATAAAATCATGTCTCATGCTTTCGTTTTATGTGTGGGTTGATTTGACTCCAACATCAACGTAAAGACGGACGATGTGTTCTTGTAGATACATTATTTGTATGCAGAAAATAACGTTATACAGTAGCAAAGACGACGACAAAAATGGATGATACCAAACTATGCCCGTCACATTCTAGATAATTGATATAATTTATTGCAACCGAATACGATACACGTGCAAAAAATGATGAACTTCCAGTATGATTAACCTTCATTTCATGAACTTTAACTACATTTTAAGCGAATTTAGATACGGATCAGGACTACCTTTAGTGAATATAACCGTATCTTTCTACACAATTGTCATTAAAAATGACAGAACATAAATAAAATCAGTGTATACCTATACTTCCTGGTAATTTTTTTGTTTGCAATGTGGTATAACTACATGTATTAGTGTATATATTTAGTTGAATATATACATTTTATCCTAGATCTACACCGTTCTACATTCGGTTTGTCACAAAAATTAATTTTTTCACGGACTTTATCTGATTGCACCCACATTTCTTGAGGCGATAACAATTCTATTTTCCAATGTGTTATGTGGCGTATGCTAGAGCAAGAGTTCGTTCTCTTGGTAAATAACAGCATTTTTTCGCCTTGAATGACGACGATCGCATTGAAAATAGAGAAAGGACACGTTAAAGCCGGCAGTAGCCGTAAGCTGTGACTTTAAAATTACTCATTGGTTGGCCATTGCAGGCTACTGCTGAGTTGATCGCATTTTATCTTAACGAGTCCGGTGATTTCAATACACACGCAGTTAGAAGAGATCAGTGCCGGTTTTAGACCTTGTATTGCTCACCAAGAAAGCTAACGGGATAGAAAAATATGACGAAGAACATGAAGTATACTATCGTTTATCCACAAAAAATTATAACGTATAATATAATATTTTCGCATGTAACAATAATATACATATATGTAAAGTAGATTATAGAATTTCTAAATATATTTTCTATATTTAACAGTTGATTGCAATAATTGTGGGCGTACAATTTTATTTATTTATTCTTGGAACCAATTTGCAGGTTTTCACCTAATTCCATGTTATCTCAAAAGAGTTTAAAAATGTATTAAAAATTGACCATGGTATTAAAAAAATGATTCAAAAGAATCACACTAATAATAAAAAATAGTAATGATATATTTCAAATAGGTAATACAAACAAGTATGAAAGCGGTCCAGGTATAACTCGTCACTAATTCTAAATCTGCATTTAAACTGACAGGCCAACTCATAAATTTACAGGTAGTTTTAAATCGACTCCCGAAGAATAAAGGAACTCATTACCAGCCACCGGCCCAAATAATCCGATTAATGATTAAAGCTGAGATAATTTAATTAAATCAGATGTTTGGCGTTCTTTATTTAAGATTGACAACATATGATACATAAGGGTTGGGTACAATTGTTGTCATTCATATTTCATTTGAATTTAAAATTCTACCTAATTCAATTTTTATTTATTTATCTTTTTAAACATATCGCGCCATCTTCCGTGATGCCCTACAGTTTGTTCTTCTTTCTTATCAACAATCAGTAGATTTTTCTATTTCATCTGTACTTCCCTATTTAATGGTCTTATTGTTCGGCATTTGTTTCTAAGATTTCTTGGTTAATTTTTTTAGTATAGTAATTTCCTTAATCTTCATTTTTCTTTTTGAAGTAATTATGAAATTTTGAACATATAATTACGGTTTTGCACAAGGCATCTGTGCGCATACATGACTGTCAAGTTGAATCAGAGAGTGTTAAGTATCACTTTATCGCTAGATATTTTCATACGAACACCAATTTTTCGTACCGTTCACTGTTTATTAGTTGCATAGTTGATTTTAGGCGGTATGCCATTGGATTAAAAGTGGAAGAAAAAAATTATCGTATTGGATTTTGTTGAAAGATTATTTGAGTAGGGTTCGATAAACGTTAATTGGGCAAGCTACTGTTTTAATTACACCTCGTGAGCACCTTTTACCTTTTCTTGTGCTAATTGTCTACTTTTTCTTAGTATTTTGTTTTACTCCCAGTTGTCCGATTACCATTATGATAATTAAGCTATTAGATGGTGTACTCGGGCGGTCCTGGGTTCCACTATCAGTCGTGAGTAATTTTTAAAAATTAAAAATTTTGCTAATTAAATAATTATCAGTGCTAAAAGCGGAAAATTAAAATTATAAATTTCAACGCTGAGAAAAACTAATTTTAAAGTAATTTAAAATTTACTGATTAGAGGGTGTATTTGGTGGATAAAAAAATATCGTGAGGTTGCATGTGAAACGCTGTTCAGCAAAATCCCAGAATATAAGTTTAATTATACGTATATAATACTACATTCCGTAATTTAACTAAACTAATAATAGAAATAAGAAATACGTTGTCATTTGTAGTTTCTGTGAGCAAAACCTCAATTTATTCGGGAACATAATCAACTTTACAGCATCGTAGACAACGCGTTAAATGAGTGACAAAACATAAAAACATGGTAACGGTGAAATGTGTAATTAGATATGAATTATAGAACATTTCTAAGTAATGTACAACCGCAGACAAGTGCTTCGGAATTATTAGTCTTCCTCAGTACGGTATAGCACAGAGTAATATGTGTTTACCTAAAATTTTACCATCAATAATTCCAAATTCCAAAACGCCGTCCATGTTCAATGTATTCACCACAGCAGTTAGCAATTGATTTTGTATAGCGAAAAAGCCATACTTTTCTCCAGGCATATTATTATACGTAGTGACGGTCATTAATTTGGAAGGGGCTCGTTCTACATATACATGAACCGAAATCGCGGGAACATCATGCCGACGAACGCAGAGAACATTAATGAAGTCCACAAAGTTTTGAGTTCTATAAATTCGGAAACCGATCGAGAAGCATTTTTCTTTTGGACCAAGATACTGTAAATGTTATCATTGTGTTTGGTTGTTTTTCAAATTTGTAAAAGCCAACATTTATTATATGGACGGAATGTTTAAATATCCTCGCAAATTCTTCTTCCAACTATTTATCACTTACCACTCAAATTTTGCTTCCTTCTGAATAAATGCGTCCAAATGTACATAAAAACACTTGAAGTTTAAAAAAGCACCGCAGAATATTAGATTTTAAACTATCTATCCAAAACGTCTTCAATGATGTTTGGCAACTTACCAATATGCTTTGATGTCGTTTTCACTTAGCTCAGATAATTTAAGGTTTGTATTATTTATTTCTTCAATAGTAATTCTTTATAGGGAAGAGTATATAATGGGTGATAATATTTTACTTCGTTTTATTATACTTGTTTCTATATTTGCTATATCAATGATGTTATTGATTATTAGACCCAATTCCATTAGTATCTTACTATGGTGAGATCTGTTCGAGCTAGTTTTCTATTGTTTAGTGATTTATTATCAAAATATTAAATCTTATAATCCTGGTATAATTACGGCATTAAGGAATCGTTAAGAGCTATTGCTTGAATGTTTAATTATGGTGGCTTTATTTATATTTTTTATGTTGATTATATGATAGGGTCATATGAAATAACTATTATTACTAGGTTAGTCATATTAGCAGCTATAACTAACAGAGCTCAGATCACCCTTTCTCAGAAAAATCTAGCAACTGCGATTCCTTATCTATTCATAAAGAGTCTCACTTAAACGTTTGACCATTGCAACTTTGGCTGAACTTAAAGTTAGGATAAGGTGATTTTTAAGACTTGGGATTATCCTGGTAGATTGACCGAACTACACTGCTCAAAAAAATTAGGGGAAAACTTTTTTCAAAACCTGTAACTTTTTAAATAATTGTTCTAGGCAAATCAAATTTCATATGTTTCAACGTTATATATTTAACTTTAACAAAATACTCAAAAAAAGTTACAACTCTAAGTTACTTCTAAGTTACACTTAAAATGTAAATTAATAACGCAAAATAAAATGGAAACAATTTCAAGTATGCTTGGAATTGACGTATGAAAGTCTACTAAAGATGATAGATGAATTCAGTTGTCAATCTTTATTGATTAGAAGTAAAATGAGGCATCTTTAGTGATGTGCAAGTTGCCCGTGCTATCGCCCTTATTCAGCACGGCCACTCTATCCGACATGTTAGCAGGACCCTGGAGTTTCCCCTTCTATTATTCAGCGTTTATGGAATCGGTTTCGAGAGACTGTCAGAAGAGTTGGACAAGGTCGAAATCGAAAAACTACTCAAAATCAAGACCGATTTCTTCTCCTGTCTTCTCCACGTAAGCGTATTGCCACAGCAAGAGATCTCCTAAACGACCTAAGACGAGCACATTGAATAGAAATTTCTGATCATATTGTTAGAAACAGGTTAAAAGAAGCGAATTTGACACCAAGAAGACCTGTTCGCGCACCACGCCTTACGCAGCATCACAAAGCAGCGCGAATGAGGTTTGGTCTGGATCACAGTGATTGGCAACTACGTCACTGGACGCCTGTACTGTTTATAGACGAGTCCAGATTTCGTTTAATTCCTTGCGACGGTCGAGTACGTGTATATAGATGGTTAACGCCACTCAGCCGCTACTATACAGGAAGAGGATAGATTTGGTCTTGGATCTGTGATGGTTTGGGCTGGAATCGGTGCAGACAACAGAACTGATCTTGTTGTGGTTCCAACTAGACTAAATGCAATGAATAACATCGAAAATGTCTTGAAGGACTATGTGGTACCTGCTTATGGCGTCGATCCCAATTTCATCCTAATCTAGGACAATGCAAAGCCACATTCCGCCGGCATTACCAAAATTTTTTTACAAGAACGTGGAATTTAGGTTATGGAATGGCCGGCGTTAAGTCCTGATCTGAATCCTATTGAACACGTGTGGGATCTGCTTGACCGATGTGTTCGCAAGTGCCCTTATCCACCACTAACCATACAGGAGCTGATACAAACCCTGATTGAGGAACGGGAAAGCATACCCCAAGAATATCTTCGCAGACAGGTGTGAGGAAGTGATTCGTGGTCGTGGAGGGCATACACAGTATCAAACCTTACCAATCCACAGAAAATCTTACTCTCCTCGATACTATGACAGTTATTTCCATTTTGTTTTGCGTTATTAATTTGTATATTTAAGTGTAACTTAGAAGTAATTAAGAGTTGTAAAATTGTTTTTGTAATTTTCTTTAGTTAAATATATGCCGGCCTTGAAGTATACCAAATTTGATTTTCCTTAACCTCTTATTTAAAAAGCTACAAGTTTTGAAAAAAGTGTTCTCCTAATTTTGTAGTATGTTTATCTTCAGTCAGTACTTAAATAGATGGGAGATTTTATTTGACAGATTTACTTTCATTACATTTCACTAAAACATTTCTTTTTTCTACACAAAATATTAATGCGTGCAGGGACTGGCACACTTTTAATCTTCCTTTAACATGTCTTCCTGTAGAGTGTGGAATTACACTGATCATCTGGTATATTTGGACTCATTACCTATATAAACAATATTAACATTTCATTATATAAGATTACAAATACACTCTTTAACAAATTCAATTTGCCTCCAACCAAATTACAACACTGAATAATTACAACCGTGGGAAAATAAATACTTTCTAAGATAAATAAAGAATACATTTCATTGAGTTATATAGTATCATTACAGATATTCAAACTAATATCACGCATATAATTTTTTCATTAGGTTAATAATTCTCATATTAGGTTACAAGTAATGAAACTATTAAGAGACAAGAATAATAATAAAACTAAATTAACGCAGATTTTACGTTCATAATATTATAGTTATATCAATTAAAGTTAACGTTAGCATGGAAGACATAATGAAATCTAACATCGAAACCGCATTCCTCATCTCTACTTACTAGCCGAGTCAGTTTATATGCACAGATATAATTAGCACAGAGTCTAATTAATGTGAAAATTGTGGTATAGGTCCATTGTTTTTCTTATATTTTTCTTACCGGTTATTATGTATATAGTTATAAGCTATGATTACAATTGGCATGCTATGAATGTACGTATTGTGCGTAAGTGCGATCAAATTCAACATAATGCTATTCGCAAACAAATCCGAATATAAAGAAATATGCTTTTTAGAGATGATTTCAGACTGAACAATAGGGAAACTTTTTTATTTGGGCCTTTACGCAAAAATGTCATTCCTTAAAATGTTTACCTGCCTCAAAACCACCAATTCTGAAACAATAATCTAAATATTATTTTTAGAAGCTGAGAAAATTACAATAACAGAAAAATTTAAGCAATATTTCATGTTTTGGTTTAATCATATCGACGCCGTCACGACAAAAAGGCGTAAGCGACAGAAATCGTAAAATAAGGTTATTGTAGATAATGAAATCGTTGGAGTTCATTCTATTGACTAACTTAAAGTTGAATCTGTCAGAAATTCTGAAATGATTTTATTTGAGATCGAAGTGGCGTAAGCGACAATTTTACGTTTGACAAAATTAAGATTACATTAGTATAAGCGTCATAATCACGGTGGAAGGTGCTGTTACGCCTAGCTGTCAACATTCCCAAAATTGACAAGGTAAAATTGATTTCAAACAACTAATAAGTTTATTGGTTAACTATAGTACTAATTGTGCATGAGGTTTGACATTTGGATATGAAGTAATAGTGATAAATCAGCGAAAATTAATTTGGTCGTTTACGCCTTTTATATATATAATTTTTGTTGGGCTTAAACGCCAACGTCTAATGGGTGCCTAATGTAAAATTTAATCCGATTTTTCAATATTATCTTTGCAATTAAGTCCAAATATGTTATGAAATATAATGAAATGCTATTTATTCAATTTAAAAATTATTATTGCACTAATAACAGTTAACGTGGGGACCCTTAATTTTTGTTTAAATTGTCGTTTTAATGTGTCGCTTACGCCTTTTATTCTTGCTAGATGTCTCGTGGCCAAAGAATGGTAGAGTTGGCAAAAAATGTTCGTCGTGCAGAAGAAGTTGATGGAAATGTTGAGAATATTACTAACAATGTGATATTGAACGAAGCTTTGCAACATGTTCTTATCTTCATGGACCGTGAAGTTTTAGATTGTTCTTCCATCAACCAACTTAGTGATAGGGACATTTTTCAAGAAGAAGGAGACAGTTGCGTTGAGAGTACTAAATCTGAAAGTAAAATTACCTCGGAAATGGTAATCATGGATAACATTACTACCAAAGAAAATAGTTCTGCTAAGCAACAAGCAGTTAATAGGACACGGATAGTAGACTATACAGATAGCGAAGAAGATACTAATAATATAGAATATAAACCGACAGAATACGCATCTTACTTCGTACAAAATGAGAATAATAGCTATCATTTTGCTGAAAATGGTAGTACATTTGATACATTCAGTAGCGAATTTACTAAGGATGTCAGTGATGGAACCATCTCATCTTCCTCAAGTGAAACAAATGTATGCTTGAAAGGAAAGAAAAGTAAGTTGAAACAAAACAGGTTGGAAAAAAATCGTAAACGCCGACATTCAGGTCGAACATATTTGAATTACAAACAACAGAGAAAAGAAGCTAAAAGCGTATTGCCAAATCCATGCCTTAATAAAAACTGCATCAATGGATGTAATACATTTTCTGAAGAAGAAAGAAGTCAGATTTTTTCTCTATTTTGGAATATGAAAAACAATTTGGAGAAAAAAGGTTTTATTAACGGTTGTGTTAATATAATTCCAGTGAAAAGAAAAAGAACTCTAGTTGAAGAGTCTAGAAGGAACCTAACATATCAATATTTTTTTATGAAAGGAGATATTCAAATACGAGTATGCCTTCAGTTTTTCTTAAGTACCTTAAATATAACTCAGAAATTGGTTAGAAGCTCAGTTCTGGGAAAAATAAGAGAAAATAAAGATAATAGAGGAAAACATGAACCGAAGCATAAAGCGACTGATAAACAGGTGAATGAATTTAAAAGATTTATTGAGAGTTTACCATCCGTACCCTCACACTATTGCCGTTCGTCTAGCGCAAAATTATATCTTCCGTCAGAAGTTAAAAGTATCACTAATCTCTATAGAATGTACACAAAAGAGATGACAGAGAATGGAAACAGTCCTCTCAAAATTTCTACTTTCAAAAAATTTTTCAAACGTGATTACAATATTGGAATCCACGTGCCAAAAAAAGACAAATGTGTTAGATGTGAACGATTCAAAAACATTCCAGAAGAAGAACAGACAGAAAAAGACAAAAATGATTACTTAAATCATCAAAAGGAAAAAGACGATGCTAAGCAAGTTTTTCTCAAAGAACAAACTAGGTCTTCACAAGATGGTTTCATTGTTGTATCTTTTGACTTGCAAAAGGTTTTGAGCACTCCTCATGGGCCCAGTATGATGTTTGGATTCACAAGAAAATATGCGGTATACAATTTTACAGTATACGAAAGCAAGTCACAAAATGGGTATTGTTACATTTGGGAAGAGAAGGCTGGAAAGAGAGGTGTAAACGAAATTTGCACTAATTTATTTAAATATTTAGTTAAACTGGATCAAGAAGGCCAATATCACTCACTATCACTATTTTGTGATAACTGCCCCGGACAAAATAAAAACAGATTTGTTTTGTCGATGTTATTATATTTTTTAAGAAACTCAAACTCAGTGGTAGATATTTCAATAACGTATTTAGTGGCAGGGCATACATACATGCCAGTAGATAGCGTTCATGCTGTCATTGAAAAATATACGTCCAAAATGAATATACAAGCACCTTCCGAATGGCATACCTTAATACGAAATGCTAGAAAGCGCCCTAAACCTTATGAGGTTATTCCTGTATATTACAATGAGTTTTTGGATTGGAAATCTCTGAGCGTGCCCAAAAAGCTAAAAACGGCTGAAGGACAAGAAATAGCAATCCAAAACGTTCGAAGAGCAAAGCTTTCGAAAAATTCTTTGAACTGCATTGATATGTCTACAAGTTACGCTCCAGATGCTACCATTTACAAAATTGATTGGTTAATCAGAAAAAATCAATATCCCCCTCAACTCTATTCATCGGAGTTGCCAATCAGCAAAGAGAAAATGAAAAATTTACGGGACATGTGCCAAAATTTAACAATTAAGAAACAGTATCACGCTGAGTATTTTAATCTTTCTTCAAATGCGAGTGTTCGAGACGAGCTTCCTGAAACGGACGTTGAAGATAACGCAGAATAGTTGAAATTCCCCGAGGTTAATTATATTACTATCGACAATCTTATTATTAACATAAACAATTTCTCGAAAAATTTTTTGTGTCCAATAATAGTAAAACTGATTTTGTTTTTGAAAACTTTAATTTTATTTTATTTTGTTGTTTCTTTTTATAAATGTTTTACTAGAAATGTGACATACTTTAATAATAAATAATATTATAAATCTTTTTTCTTAATAAATGGCGTATATCCATCAAACAAATTAATTTAACAAACATGTGGGGCGTATGCGGAATGTAACCGCCACTTTTAAACTAATTTTTTTTTGAATAAAGGGCTTAAGTGTCTGAAAAAAGGCGTAAGCACCAATTGTTAGGATACGAAAGGCTTAAGCGACAAAATGCTGATAAAATGAATTATACAGGCTATTATTGCGTTGAATTTGATTAAGAACGAAGAAATCATTATCATTATTGATATATATTTCAAAGACATGGCTTTTTGAAAAACATTCTATAGATTGTATTCTAATTTCCATCTTCTGTAAAAATTAGTAAAAGCCGCTTACGCCTTTTTGTCGTGACGGCATCGATATTATCTTGTTATCTGCCATGGCAACCTAACATGTAAGTCAAGTTTCTTGGCATTTGTCATTTACATTACGTATTTGTGAATCTTTAATGAGACTTACTTAATAGTAATGCTAACTTTAAAACAAAAAGTTTACCTCGTTCAGTATAGATATAGATGCTGCTACAATATTGGCTCTAGATTATGCAGAAACATATCCGAAATTATCCTTACAAAAAAGGTCTGCACAGTTAAATCATTTAATTGGCAAATCACATTTACAATGATTTTTAAAGAAAACAAAATTAACCCTAATAAACCGATTTTTGTACATAAATTAAGAAATGGTGATGATGCATTGCCTTTAGACTTTTGCTTATGGGTAGGAGAAAATCATTTTGTAAATCGTAGTTGCTGCTAAAACATTATTTTTTCGGACGAATCGACATTTACAACCAATGGGATAGTTGCAAAGCAAAACTGTAGATTTTGGTCGAGAGAAAATCCTAATTTCACAATTGCAAATAGATAGAAGTCAGTATTATAAAAAGGTTAATGTGTGGTGTGGTGTTATGTATGAAAAAATCATCGGTCCGTATTTTTTTAATGAAAATGTGAATCAACATACGTATTTGGTGTTGCTTCAAAATTTTTTAATGCCCGCAATAAGAGATGAATCTAACTTGGAAAGTGTATTTTTTCAATGAGATGAGCGCCCTTGCTCACTCAACAGCGCTGGTTAGAAATTATCTGCAAGAAAATTTTGGAAACAGATGGATAAGTCGTTACGGACTCGTTCCCTTGATTTAAGCCCATTGCATTTCTTTTTATGGGGATATGTTAAACAGTATGTTTATAATACTAATTTATACAAGGTGTGTATACATTGGCGGACCCACTACACGTGGCGACATTCTTGGTCAAATTTTGAGTTAAAAGTCCTAATCCTAAAACGATGTATCAGGCTTCCTTTGTCTTCAGAATGAATTTGAAAGAAACATACATTTGGCAACATTGAACACGCATGTGCTAGTTATAATCTTCGGAACATTTTTACACGTCGTCATGTGAACCTTACATTTTAAATTTAAAAAAGAAACAAACGAAATAAAATTGGTTTCAAAGTTTAAAATTTTTTTGATAATATTGACTAATTTTTGTACATCTTCTTGATAGAAATCAATGTAATTTTTACCTACATAATTGTTCGAATTGAAATCCATCAGTTTGTAGACATAGCTGCAATCTTTGTGGTATCGTTTGTACTATTCGCTCAAGTCTTTCTGGTGTGATTTCTAATACTGCGGCTTCAATTCGGGCTCTAACTTCGTCAGCGTCCTGTGGAGGTGTAGCGTAAACTTTACCTTTAATGAAACCCCAAACAAAAAAATTTAATGGATTGAGATCGGGGGATCTCGCAGGCCACAAAAGGGGACCACCACGACCAATCCATTTGTCTGGGAAGTGTTCAGTCAACCAGTTTCTCATATTACGAGCAAAGTGCGCAGGAGCTCCATCATGCATGTAAATCATATTACGGCGTACGATCAGCGGTATCTCATCAATAACTTGTTCTAAAACATTTAAATATTCACCGGCATCTAGGCGATTTGGTAAGTAAATTGGTCCAACTACCCTGTGGTTTATTATACCCAGCCAAATGTTAACAGAAAACCTTCTTTGGTGACCGTATTCGCGAAATTCATGTGGATTTTCATCTGCCCAATGATGAAAATTATGAGTATTAAACACACCATCTCTGGTAAACGTGCACTCATCACTCCAAAGAATACGTCTTAAAATGTCACCTTCTTCCTGAATTCTATTTAATATTGTATTGCAATAATTGATTCGAAATAAGTTATCATTTCCGTAAAGAGGCTGATCTTTAGAAACATGGTATGGATGAAGCAAGTTTTCTCGTAGAACCAAATGAACAGTCTTATTACTGGGAATATTTAGTGTAGAAGCTAATTGACGGGTACTCGCAGAGGGATCTTCCTGTATTGTGGTTAGAACTTGCTCTTCTAGTTGGACAACAATTCTTCTTTCTTCTAAATTGTAGCTCTTTCTGTCAACAAATATCAAGTAATAGTGCTTATTTTAAGACTGAAAGTCCGAACTTTAGGAACCTCGTGCAAAGATATGGAGCATGGTACAACATTTTCGTATTAGGATTTTGGACTCCGAATTTAACGAAGAACATCGCCGCGTGTAGTGGGTACGCCTTTGCCTTGGTCGACCTGCGTTCGCATTTCTTGGAATAAACGAACCTGTTTCACGACGTCGTTGGTCCAGCCTTCGAAATACATTTTTACTTGGATGCCTCCGATTTGGAAAACGCACTCGATATTCCTGCCCTGCCATGCTAGCATTTCCACGACAGAAACCGTATATCATGTACATATCGGCATATTCGTTGAACGTAAAATTCATAATAAACAAACAGAACAACTAGTAAACACGAAAACCCGAAAACTGATTAAAACTATACAAATAAACACGAAAAATAAGCAAGTCGAATGAAATAGGTAGATTACAAAGTGTCAAAATTTGACAGTAGTAATGTATTTGACTAGAACAGCATTAGGCTGTCTACTTATTGTTTTACAACGTTGTCAGATGTGTTTTTCGTCAAAATAAGTTAATAAACAAATATTAAAAACAAACTTTAAAATCAAAAAGAAAACTTTAACGAAAGGATAATAACAACAATTTTTCTTTCTTCTAAATTGTAGCTCTTTCTGTCAACAAATATCAAGTAATAGTGCTTATTTTAAGACTGAAAGTCCGAACTTTAGGAACCTCGTGCAAAGATATGGAGCATGGTACAACATTTTCGTATTAGGATTTTGGACTCCGAATTTAACGAAGAACATCGCCGCGTGTAGTGGGTCCGCCAATTTATACACACCTTGTATAACAATATCGGAAGGTTTTCTTCCCCCATGTGCTGTAGCGGCGGTAGACAGGGTGGGTGGCAGCGGACAGGGGGGCTAATCGAATCAAATCGACGGCGTCATGATTTAAGATTCATAATGCCCCCCCCCCCCCCGTCTACCGCCGCCGCATCAGCTGGGGGAAGAAAACCTTCGGTTTTGAGACTTTTACAAATGCGAAAATTAACGAGAACAACTGACAAATGTTACGGTAACCGAACACGGTATCAGCCGCACACCTTTCTATGATGTGTATATTACAATGTTGCTGTTGTGGTAGGTATAAAAGAGTAGATTTTCAAAATCTACTCTTTGAAGTTCGCTTCGCTAATAAATATCAAATGAACAGAAATAGTTGGCCAAGTATCGACCGTATATATGATCGATGGAATTTTATGCCTAGAATTGGTGAACAAGTAATTGATTACAATTATACACCAGTTAACGGTCTAATTTGGTTTAAAAATCACTATATGTCATACAATGCTAGTGACTCTGATACAACATGGAATTCAACGTCATACTTTTTAGGAAGTATATTGAAAGTACAAAATCAATATGTAGCAGATTCTAAAAAAGTGGAAGCTGCTATAGCTGCTTCTGTGGATACTCGTACTTACATTAATGTTAATTATAATAAGGAACCACATATTGTAAATATTTTAACATCCCACAAAACAGTATGATGTTCACAATCGTCAGGCACGTAATACAACGAATCCGTTAGCATATTTTGGTATCTTACCTGTACCACAATTATATCCGGCTACAGATAATTTCAAAATATTTGTGCTTATTGGTCAGCCTTTGCACGACAATACGATGAAGAAGTAAAGGATGTAGTTTCAGCGTAGTTTTTAGACGCAAATATAACATATTTTTATGAAAGCATATACATACTAACTGTAATATCTAAAGAATATATTAGGGTTGGCGATGAATATATTGAAAAAAAGATATTTTGTATCTTTGATTTGTCCTTTTCCCCCATTCCGAAAACTTAAAAGCGCTGCCCCATATATCAAAAACAAAATCAGACCTAAAATCCTGCAATGAGGTATTCCACATGTTTCCAAATTCTCGAGTTCGTCATCTATTATAGTAAGCTGTGGCCATTCTATTAAATAATCTGACATGAAACAACATATACAAACTTCTTCCTTATTTTGTAATACTCTACTGTCGCAAACTGAGTTAAACGCTTTCGCCAAATCGAAAATCACGCTATTGTTCTTTTTTGCGGCACCTATGGTAAAGAGAATTAATTAAAACGTATTTGCAAATTACTGACATATCAAATACTTAAATATCTCTCAAACTTTTAGCTACACAAAGTGTATAGACATTCAAAGGTTATAAAAACTAAAAAGTTTTAATAGTAGATTAAATATGTAAAATCAAAAGAAAATTATACTTTGATATTTTTAAGAACCAGAAGTATATTTTGCTATAGTATCTGGGCAATTTACTTTTCAGATTTTAATATTTAGTTTATAATTTTTTTTCACTCAGTGCAGAATTATTTGAAATTTCTTTCTTTCAGATATTAATTAGTAAAACTCTTTAAACAAATTTGTTGAGTTGTTCAAAATATTTTGTTCCGCCACTGTCTACAGCTTGTTTGCGATTTATTCTATAAATACATCCAATCTTACGTATCTTCAAAACTTTCGCTTTTCTCTGAAACACAACAAATAAAATCACAAGGTCTGCTAGAAATGCCAACAAGTATCTGGTTACCGAAAAAACTACAAAATTATTCAGACAAAGCAGATAATCGAAGACACATGACCGCAGCTTGAATAACAAATGCAGATGTCAGACGATTTATATGTCGATTGCTGACCGTGTTGAATAAAGCCCGTGCGGTTATAGGAAGGCGGGTTAGGTTGGTTTGCTTGGCTATTCTTGGAACCTCTTCGTCTTTCTGGTATCGCGGGCGACGTCGCTGCCACCAGTGTCAAACCTCCGCATTGCGTATATCAAATCAAACCGCATTCCGCTGTCCACTTCCTACCAGTTTGCAAAATAACTGCCCGGTCAAAAGCGAATGGTAGTTCCTTTGGATTTGTCCCAGGTAAGGAACAACAAGTCATGCTTTAATGTATACGTAAGAATTTGAATTACATGGTGTACAATATACATATATTATAATGAGTGTTTTAAAATCTCAGTGTTCATATCATCGCAGGAGGAAAAGTGAATTTCTTATTTAGATTAAATATTTTCATTTTTCGAATTAGGAATGTATATATAATTCTTTACATAAATTAAAACATTAATAGCCCATCTTAAATTTTAAGCAACACTTAAAGTATGTACTAAGTTCTATATATTCAGTTGCACGGTATGTTTAAGGAATGTTTTAACATAAAATGGAATCTTGAATTTAAGACCGTTGGTTTATAAATCTACTTAACCTCTACGAATATTTTATTTTATTAAAAATGTATACATTGTTGTTAATATGTCTTTATTTCGAATGTTTTTTTTCCTTTTACTTTCTTATACGTAGTATAAGGAAGTATTGTTATGATGAAAATTTTCGACCTCGAGATTTTTGCAGATGTCCACGTTTTGAGGTCCCCTGATACCAAAAAAGTGGTTTTTAAAAAATGTCTGTGTCTGCCTGTCTGTGTGTGTGTGTCTGTGTGTGACCACGATAGCGGTCAAACTGCTATAGCTATCAATTCCAAATTTTGCATTTAGTAGTATAATCTTCCTCGTGAGAACTGATTAAATTTTCAGTAAAATCGGCAGACTGGAAGTAGTAATTTACTTCAGTGAAAAAATCGAATTTTGCCAATCAATATTTCGTCAACTAAAAAGTTTAAGCAAATTTATAAAGAATTCAAATATACTCAATATAAAGTTTGAGAAAAATTTTATTAAATAACTTCTTTGAAATTCCTACCGAAAGTAGGTCGTTTACTCTTATCGAAAATCAGTCATGCTTTCTAGGCAAGTACATTGCGACTGTAAAAATACTTAAAACATAATTTTTAATACCTTTTCTTTAGAAAAAATATGAAAATTCGGACCAGAAGTACCACTTTTAATCTTGCCGAATAGCGATTTTATGCAAATACGTCGTAAATTATGGATTCTATATATATTTATCAAGAGTACAACAGTCTTTAGAACTGGATTTGCAATATTTTTGGTGTACATGAAATTTGAAAATTCGAACCGGAAGTAACGCTTTTACTCTTAGCGAGTACCTAGCACACTTTTTTAGAATATGTTGCAAAGTATGCATTCTATAAATATTTATTAGAGAATCGAAGTACTTAGAATAGGATTTTGGACAATATTTTTATAAAAAAATTCATAAAATTGTATAGTTTGAAACGCTCATACGTATAAGAAAGCTGTGTGGTGGTCACACCTCATTTTTTTATATAACATACAAGATGATTTATTATAGATGGGCGTTAGAAAATGTTAATTTGACATAAAGCTAGGAATTCGAAATTTAGCATACGGCTATAATCCGCCATTGTGATTCTAAGCAAAATATTTTCAACAAGAAGGCATTTCGGAAAATACCGGAAGTTGAAATCATCTTTGATGTTTTAAATGGCACCCTAATATTTTTATTTAATTCTGAGCACAACTGATCCAAGTTACCAATATCTATCATAATTTTTGATATATGACAATTTTTGAAAAAAGAATTTGAAGTGAAAGGGTTAGAAAGAAAATTAATAACACTCAAATCACTTAAAATATTTTATTTTTGTAGTTTCATTATAGTTAAGGGAAGCTGATAAAACCAAAGTGTCAATTAAGTTTGCATTTGCTCTGTATTGAAGAAAGTTGCTTGAAAAAACACTGGTTCATTCCCAGGTAAAGATCAGATCAGGTCAAAAAATAAGTAAAGATCGTTTGGATCGCACTATGCCATGAAACTCAAAGTCTTTGGCCTCAGTGATGCTCTTGTTAACCTTATGCTATCCTATGCAAGTAATCGTTCTCAGTACATTTTTTACACTGGATCCTCTTCTTTCACTTATATCGCTACGTCTGGGACCCCCAAAATTTCTAATCTAGGTCGCTTAATATTCAATATGTTTATTAATGCGACATTACTTCTGTGATCAGTTGTAATACGCTGCTTTTCGCGGATGATTTAAAGATCTTTTGTAGTATTTCTTCGATTTCAGATTATATCCGTATTCAGGCTGACCTGGATAGCATCTTTCATTGGTGTACTACGAATAGCTTACCACTAAATGTATCGAAATGTAAATCTATGTCCTTTTCGCGTTGTGCGGAACCATGTACTTTTGTCTATAGTTTAAATGGCGCTGATTTGAATCGTGTTCAGACAACGTGGGACTTGGGCGTGATTTTTGCCGTGAGACTCACGTTCGTTGACCACATAAATAATGTCACTTCAGCTGTTTTGAGAATGCTGGGATTTATCGCCCGCAATTGTAGATCTTTTGCCAATCCTGAATCAATAAAGGCGTTGTACTTCTCGTTGATTCGCTCACGTCTTAAGTATGCTTCTTTGGTGTGGTATTCACTTTATCACTGTCATATGCGGCAGCTTGAATTGGTTCAGCGCAAATTTGTTAAATTCTAATGGAGTCGGGTTGACGGAGTTTATCCGTATAGGAATGCTGACCACTGTCTATTATTAACCCGTTTCGAATTAACTTCTCTTCATTTCAGGGGTATTGCCTCGAGTATATATATTTTGTTTAAGTTGCGCTGTGCCCCGTCCTGCGTCGCGTCATGCCCTTGCTTTCAATTTACCTTTTCCGAAAACTAATGTCGCGGTTATATCACCTATTTATTCAATGTGCTCCAACTTTAACAAAATAGCGTTCATTGTGATATCAACTACTCCAGCATCGTGTTCGTGAAGGCAGTAATCGCTGAACACTTCAACAGATATTCTTGATGTTAATTGTCATTGCATGCTATGTTATACTAATTTCTTCTTCGCTATTATATACCTCTTACTTAATTTATAATATTGACTTTTCTTTGCGTTCTAAGATATACTATGTCTATTTCATATATTGGTTGATTACATAGTCGCATATTGTAATAAATTGTCCTGTAACTGGTTGTAAACTGTTGGGCAATAGATATTATTATTATTATTATATATAAACAGTTGCAAAGGTCTGATATACTCCTAATATTAAATAAAATATCGGGCTACCATATCGTTGAAGATCTATAGACTCCTGTACCCGGATATATAGACACATAAGTATGTATTTATACGAGGGCGAATCAAATATGAACAGAATTTGTTACAATTTATTTTTAGTTTCTAACGCATATCCTCTTGTACAGATTATTTTGAGGTACCCAGTATCTATATATTTCGTTCACGTAACCTTTAGTAATGCTAGATTCCTTTGTGCACTGTTTATTTGAGCATTTCTCTTTTTCAGTTCCGTAGTATTAATTCTTGTCTTGTTTATTTCCTTATTTAGGAGAACGTTTAGTCTTGTCAAGAGGGCGCTTTACGTCAAACTTCACATTCCTTCTAGAACAAAAGTTGGATTGGCGTCTTCTTTCTTTTTCTTCTTGAAGCTTGGTAGACTAACATCAAACAACGCAAAAGTGGAGTATTGGTTCTCAATCAGACCTGAGCAGATTCAATTCAGTTAGTAAATTTTACCGTAGTTTTTACCTCGAAGAGTGAGGGATTTTTTTTTATGATGATTTGCCAGGACTTATAAGTATTTTGACGATTTTTAAATCTCTAATAGAGGATGGAAGCATAGATTGGAAGCAATCTCGCTGCTGTAAGTACATTTAACGTTGGTTTCATTGATCCTAATTGCGTTGTTATCTTTCTTTTTCCGCCCTTATAGTTTGCGTTTTATCTACGGCAATAGTTCCGATATCATCGGCCATTTTGTAATAGCAGAACATGTGCCGCCTTTCTGAAGATATTTTGTGGATCTTCCTGTGATGTTTTTAATGTAATATCCTGTCGATAACCAGCTTCCGAACGTGCCCTTGCAGCCTTGAATACCAGGGAATTTTCCTAAAGCTTATACATCGGAAAACTGTGTGTCAGACCTATTAGGACGTAAATTTGTTCATGTATGCAGGTATTTCGAACCATTTTATTGTTAATTTCTTGTATTTCGTGTGCACAGTATAATTTTTAACAATTTAATTAGGCACAGCCACCTGTGTGCATTTGATTTGATGTCCAAAAGGGTCATCTGATCGTTAGAGTTTTGTTTTGCTGTCAGATCACAAACTAAGTCATCCAAATTAAACAATTTACATTTTATGGCAATTAGACCTGGGTAACCTCCAAAAGGAGGTTACCCAGTAGTTTTACAGTGTTATATGGTCAATTTTTTTTCAAGTTTGAATAATTATTGTGTTTCTGTGTGCAACGTGACTTGTCGCACTCTGAAGATTATTGTGTAAATTTATATCGCCTTGACCTTAGTAATTTTGTTTATATTTTAGATTTAAGTGTAGAAATTTTGCACGATGATATTCGTGTTGATTTTTAAATAAGTGATTATTAGCTTGTAACGCAAGGATATCCGAGCTATAATATATATATATATACCATATAGAGATTAGTGCTTGATGGTTCCACAGCTTGGCGTTTGCCCCTGTTATACAGGTTGGTTCATGTTATACGGGTTTATGTGCTGCAATTGCGACCAGGCTGTGCGGCGACGATAGCTCTAACTCGGCTAGCTTTTTAAGTGTCACTTGTGGACCTCTTTGACTTATATTGTTTTGTTTGTGGTTGTTTAAAATTTAAGAGAAGCTTTTGAACTAAATTTTAATTATCAATTTGTTTTGGTGGGCTAAAATTAGATCAAGACTATTCCGTACTTGCGTTATTGATGTTACTGAAATGCATTGTTTTTTTTTTAAATTTTCTTTTTCTTGTGACCTGATGTGTGGGATGTATGTTCTTGGATCTTGTAATGAATATTGCTATTAAATTTGAATGTGTGTGTGTTTGGTTTTGCCAATCATTTTACCTGGGGTTTGAATATTGAACGTTGTCCGGAGTTTAAAGTATCAGGTTGGTAGACAGTAGATTACTACGGATTGGCGCCCTGAAATCTTATAACCTTCGACTTGTACAATGATACGAACCTGCGCTCGCGACTGTAGCTAGAGGCACAACTGTTTGATCATATTCAACACCGATCCCTGGGAAGTGTGTAAGGTAAGACCATAAGTGACGTAAAAGCTCGCATTAAATAAATAGACAAGCATCTCTTAAAATATTTTGATTTAGTCTCTGATAATTTTTGAATAGAAGGTTAGTATCGTGGTGGTGTCATACTTTCTGCCTCCTTGTATTTTAGAACAAGAGGGTAGCAGACTTTTCCTTTAAGTTTTTGTCGAAGGAGGGCGCAAAACCTGACGAAATTTTGCGTCAGCACAGTTCGCTAGTAAAACGCTTTCAAGGACCCAAGTCTACGACTGGCACAAAACTTTTTCTGATGGCCACAACTTAGTGCAAAATGCGACCCATGCACGCCGACCGCGGACAAGCACCAGTGAAACGAATATTCTTGCGATCCGTCAGATGAATGAAGAAGACCGCCGCCTTAAAATATGGGAATTTGCTGCACACGTCGGAATATCGTGTGGAAGTGCTCATACAATCATTTCAGGTGATTTGGGTTACCGAAAAATGTCGGCAAGGTTGGGCTTCCCGCCTCTTGACGGAAGATCAGAAAAGCAAACCGTCTTGTGTGTGAAAGACTTTTGGCACGATATCAAACAGAGGGGGATGATTTATTGAGGCACATTGTCACCTGTGATGAGACGTGGGAGCATCACTAGACCCTGGAGTCTAAGCAGGTAAGCAAAATCTGGAGAAGCAGCTCCGCGGAAAGCGAATACCCGTCTTTCTTCTGGGAAAGTTTTCGCAATGATTTTTGGGATTGCAAAGGCATATTGCTTGTTGATTTTCTCCATGAACGGCGTACAGTTAATGCTTCGTATTACTGCCAACTGCATGATGAAGTGAAAGTGGTCTATCGATGAAAAAGGCGAGACATGTCTATTTGAAGTGTGACTGCTCCATGATAAGCTCCGCCATACATCCGCTGCATTAATCCAAGCAAAATTGGACAAAATTTATTGGAAAACACAGGAACATCCCGCCCTAAAGTCCGAAACTGTCGCCGTGTGACTACCATATATTTGGGCTACTCAAAAACGAACTTGGAGGTCCTCACTTTGATGACGACGAAGGTGTGGAAACGTTCGTGCGCAATTTGTTACAGAAGCGGCCAGATTCATTCTTTGATGATGGGATTAAAAAACTTCCGATTCGGTGGAAAAAATGTGTGATAAAAGAGGAGATTATATAGAAAAATAAGGTGTATTCAATATTTTATTACTGTACCAATAAATGTTATAAAACAAAAGTCCGGTTCATATTTGATTCGCCCTTGTACATAAACCACAGTTCATACGAAACCTAGGTATTGATAATTACGAGACCCAAGTATCAGAAATATTTTCGGATGAAAATACCTTATAAAAACATTCACTGATTATTTAGAACCACCATCCAAAATTTACTTTGATTCTGGTTCTAAATAACAAATGAAGAGTATTGAATAAATTCCAAATTCCTCCGGACCTCCTTAGTATTTACCCACACGCATTTCTATTACTTAGGTACTTACTTATACCGGATAAGTACGAAATATCTTACCGGAGCATGTTCGGTATTCTAAAAACTTTATTAAATCGTCGTAATGCCGTGTGTGCACCTCGCCATGCCTTAGATCTAAATCGCCCACAGTGTCGTATTGCAACGAGTACAGCACCAGAGGAACGTCAAATAAATTCGAAGGTCAGAATCCCAACCGCGACACGACTTTTAAATTCTTAGTTAGCGTCATTTTTAATTGACTAACAAATATTTTGTCGGACATCCGTATGGACGCAATAAACAACGTGAAAGGATAAATACACAACCACAACAAGGTACGGTTTCTCCCCTTCTTCACACGTTAGGCTCTATACGAACAACGACTCGAGTGTGCTTGCCTCACTACTATTTCTACTATTTCTTATTTCGTTCCACGGTTTAGTCGTCGCACATAAATTGAAGCAATAAAAGACCATAATTTACAAAGGGGAAGAATTAATACCACACTGCACCGCGTGGAGAGTTTCTTGTAGGAGAAAGAAAGGTATTGTGTGTAGTAGTGTGGTAGATTCTTAAAATAACTTCTTTAAATAATTTATCCTCGCTTACCACTGCGTTCAATTAATGAAATAAGAAGCAATATACATTAAGAAAATTCTTCTTTTTTTCCCTCTTACAGTATTACACGCATTATCTAACTGCATAAATAACGTAACAGTAATTTATGAAATTGAATTGAATGAATAGAGGTTCCTATTTAAGATTATTCGGATATTACGTTTCAATTTATTATTTTCATTCCGGGTATTCTCGGTTGGTTCGTAAAGTACATATTTCCAATAATCGCTTTGAAACAATGATACTGCTTTACAATAATCACCGTACAACAACATGCATTAGCTACATATGTATATGAAAGTCTAATCTTATTTTATAATTTATAAGTAACGTGTATGGCTAATGCTTGAGCTGCGCCAGAGGTTGGTATGATGATGACCTTTCGATCTTTCCTTTGAAAGGGTTCCGTACTTAATTCGATTTGTTCTGTTCTTCTGGATTCCTTCAGCCTGTTAAGTAAGATGTATGTGTATGCATGTTAGTGCAGTAATCTTAGAATGATCTTATCTCTGCTATTAAAAGGAATAAGGAAAGATGGAAATTTATCTTAGTTCAGGGGAATATGTAATCTAGCAATGAGGAAATCGTATATGTTCAAGACCCATTTGGAATGGAATAATGCGAATTGAGAAAATGAAAAGGTATGTAAATTTAATCGTTTTGAAATATATTGAAATGCTAATGACTTTATTTTTATTTATTTACGTATTTTTCATTCATTCCTTACCAGTGGTGCTGATTACAACAGAACACAAATGAAGAAAAGATGGCATATAGAAATACAAATAGCAATATTATATGATGTGTGACTAATTTTTAATACCTATAGTCCTATATGTACAGGGCGATTCTACGATCTGTTGTTTAATGTAATAAAAAAAATGACATGTGGCCACTTAACGACTTTCTTATACGTATGAGCGTTTCAAACTATACAATTTTAAGAATTTTTATATACAAAACTTATTCAAAATCCTATCCTAAGTACTTTCATTCTCTTAATAAATCGCTATAGAATGCATACTTTGCAAGATATTCGAAAAAAAGTGCTACTCGCTAAGAGTAAAAGTGCTACTTCTGGTCCGAATTTTGAAATTTCATGTATACAAAAAATATTGCAAATCCAGTGCTAAATACTTTTGTACTCTTGATAAATATATATAGAATGCATAAATTACGACATATTTGCAAAAAATCGCTATTCGATAAGAGTAAAAGTGGCACGTTCGGTCAGAATTTTGAAATTTTTTTTATACAAAAGATATTGAAAAATATGTTTTAAATACTTTTATATTCGTAAAGTTCTTGTCTAAAAAGCATGACTTGCGAGATATTCGCAAAAAACTGATTTTCGATAAGAGTAAAAGACCTACTTCCGGTTGGAATTTCGAAAAACTTTTTTAAGACAATTTGTCTCAAACTTAATTTTAAGTACATATGAATTCTTTATAAATTTGTTTAAACTTAGTAGTTGACGGAATATTGGCAAAATTCGATTTTTTTACAGAAGTAAACTGCTACTTCCGGTCTACCGATTTTACTGAAAAACTAATCAGATCTTAAGAGGGAGATTATACACGTAAATACAAAATTTGGAATTGATACCTATAGCGGTTTGACCGCTATCGTGATCACAGACAGACACAGAGACAGACAGACAGGCAGACATTTTTTAAAAACCACTTTTTCGGTATCAGGGGACTTCAAAACGTGGACATCTGTAAAAATCTCGAGGTCGAAAATTTTCATCGTCACAATACTTCCTTATACTACGTATAAGAAAGTAAAAAAATTCTCAGTGTAGTTGATAGGGTTGTTTGCAGATTCACCCAAAACATAAATCATATCTATTAATTCTTTATGAGAAAAATTCATTTTGGTTATAACTAATAGCGATGCTTTTATAAATTTGACATAAATGTTTACCGACTTTCTTTAACAGTAAGTCGGGCCCTATGCCAGCCTTGCATTGGTTGAGCGAATATTTGGTTGCATAGAACAACAGCGCTCGTAGTTTTTTATTTGACCGATGATGCTCCTATAGTGATTATCAGAAATTACAAAAGATAGGCATAGGACGTTGTAAACAAAAACCAAAGAGACTAAAGAAAACAACAAAATACCACAATAAAATACCGGGTGTTCCATTAAAAAAAAATGTTGGTACATGAAAATTTCGGGAAGTAGGCTTTAAAAAACCAAAGCTTTTTGAGGTATTGTCGAATGCAACTTCTACCAAATGACGCAGAACTTTCTTAGCTACACGCACCACCACACACACGCGCAATTAGTGTTTTTACTTTTAAGAACAGGGTGAATATCATTTTTTTCTGAACACGCGTTTTGGTCAAACATTTTCCAAAAAAATTAATAATGATAACTATTGGCTCAATTTTGAAAAAACAGTTGAATAGGCAATTTAAAACAGTACTAGAAACTCAAAAATATATAGGGTGAGTCATTGAAAAATTAAGTTCTATGCAGTTCCGGTGAAACCGGAAGTGCGTCAGAGCTTAAAGTATTTTTATTTACCATACAGGGCGAGTTATTAGGAGCCGCTTCTTTGATTGCTCTTTTGCGTTTTAAAATTGGTAGGATGTTTGCAAATTGCTTTGTACCAGGATATAATTCCCGCTGCGGTAATTTAAAAGCTTATAACCGTAAACATGGAATAAAAAGCTCTCTTTGATTGGTTGTTATGAACACAGTTTCTTCTTAACACGTAAAGTAGTTCGGTTTTATTTAATTATGCGAATGCACTTCCTTTGCAAAACAGAAAATAAAAAAAATAGAATTGAAAATACCCAAAGGAAAGAGAAAAGAAAGGCAAGTAAATAAATAAGAAATAAATTTGTAAAACTAGATTTTATAAATAAAAAAACTAAAACAGTACTAGAAACTCAAAAATATATAGGGTGAGTCATTGAAAAATTAAGTTCTATGCAGTTCCGGTGAAACCGGAAGTGCGTCAGAGCTTAAAGTATTTTTATTTACCATACAGGGCGAGTTATTAGGAGCCGCTTCTTTGATTGCTCTTTTGCGTTTTAAAATTGGTAGGATGTTTGCAAATTGCTTTGTACCAGGATATAATCCCCGCTGCGGTAATTTAAAAGCTTATAACCGTAAACATGGAATAAAAATCTCTCTTTGATTGGTTGTTATGAACACAGTTTCTTCTTAACACGTAAAGTAGTTCGGTTTTATTTAATTATGCGAATGCACTTCCTTTGCAAAACAGAAAATAAAAAAAATAGAATTGAAAATACCCAAAGGAAAGAGAAAAGAAAGGCAAGTAAATAAATAAGAAATAAATTTGTAAAACTACATTTTATAAATAAAAAAACTTATGTAATTTATAATGTTTTATTTCCATCCAGTGGCTTATACATATTTTTTAATTTAGACGCTACCTACTTCATAATAGCTTTCCACTACTAAATAACCATTAGTAAAATCATTATTTGCTAGTTGCATCCTTAGTGGTTACCAATACTGAATTATGTAACGAAATTCGTTACATAAATGCTTCATCACACTTCTACTACAATTATGTTGCAATCAAAAGTGGGGTAAAATAATATAAGCTGTGAAGCCCAACATGCCAGTCAGTCCTGATTCTGATTCTGAAAATATTCTAGCATTATGGTCGGCAGAAATTTATAATAATTATTAGCTGAGCAAATTCATTGATACTGTTTAATTAAATAAATTTTACTAGAAGAAATATTTTTTTGTCAATGTATAATGTTAATTCAGAAATGAACAGCTACGTGTTTTCTTGATGATGGCAAGTCCAACATGACGTAATTTTTGTTTAAATAAATTAAACAATTATTCATTTTACAATTTCCATAAATTTCCTCAACTTTTCTGGTCATTAATTTCTTCTTTTTACTAATAATAACTTTTGAAAGTATTACGAATTGTATTATTAATTATTGTACTTACGAAGTTGTACGTATGATTTAAGGAAGTTTGTATTTCAATGAATATCACAATGTTGCACACATTACTTTAGATAAGAAAGGGATAGGTTACAGAAGTGAGCCAGGAATACACAATGAAGCTGATTTTTATTGAATTACATATTACATGTTTATTAATATTTCTAATTTTTAACGTTGTAACCATTCAAAATTTTAAGTTCTAGCCTAAACAGCGATGCTAGCGCCACCGACGTCAAGCATCAAAATATTGCCCATTTTCATAACACAGCGATCGTTACCTTTCATCCTCCATATAGTATTGACATTTTATGACCGCATTTAATACGCTGAATTAGTTAGATATAATGTGTTGCATATTATTATTGAAATGAAATAGTAACACTATTCCATATAAACCACTTGAGTCCTCCATATAGTATTGACATTTTATGACCGCATTTAATACGCTGAATTAGTTAGATATAATGTGTTGCATATTATTATTGAAATGAAATAGTAACACTATTCCATATAAACCACTTGTGTCCTATAATATAAACTTCAATTGTCAGTTTCAACATATAAACTTCTGAATTTCGAACGGTTGTCTTTAACTAATTTCATTAATTGTAATGGAAAAATTCGATGTTAAATTTTTAACTACATCGATCTTAAATGCCGTTTTCTCCATGAATCATTAGTCAATTCTAAAATGTCAGAAGTCTGTGTAAAATTTGGCAAACGTTTTGCGTCAATTAGCAAGGCAAATTTTTACTTTTTTTCGGAACGTTCCCGACGCCGCCGCCGGCGTGATTTATTGAAATAGGCTACCGAGCCAAGGTTGGCGACGAGCGACGATGTGCATGTATTTATTTGTCTGCACAAATTTATGGATCGAACCAGCTATTGAGGTCTAGCGACGTGTGTGGGCCCCATCGGTATGATTGAACCGAATGATGTTCGGCATTCGCATCCAAATATCTCTATCCTTTCAGTGCCAATTTGTTGTCATCAATTAGATTTGGAATGTATCGTCGGACGTGACGATGAATATTCTTGTTTTCTTCGGAGTCTCCGTGGGATACCGGGGAGGCTTCTTTTAATTCTAAATTGCCATTAATTTATTACTCTTTAAAGAATTTGTTGTAAAGAATCGTTCGGTTACAAAGTGAGTTTGAGTCTTTTGTTAAAAAATAACAAAATATATAGTTAGTTCAGTCTGATGAATTCTTTTACACATAAGTAAAATACGCCTCTAAACGTAAAATTACAATATTATCGCTTCAAAGAAATTATTATGATATAAACAAATGAGAAAATAGACAATACATTAAAGTAGACGTAGGTACATGTATTCTTAAGGTTAAACAAATCCTTTCATAAGTTTTCTTACAAAAAAGTGCTTATTAGGGGTAATTAGGTAATGTGGCATGGAGTGACTTTATTCCGCTGATCATGCCGACGGTCATGCACGAGTCGTGTATTTCTCAAACCTCCGAGAACAACTGGAGAATGATGTGGAAAAAGAGAAATCAATAAAAATATGGTGCAAGAGAAGCAATGAGTCTAAACCAGTAGTCTCTGAGAATGTTAGTATCAATAAGTACCTAACTATAGATATATAAATTGTAAATAAAATTTAGTCAGTGTAATATCTATTTTTAATTAGTAGCACGAGATAAATCTGTACGAAATATGCAATAAAAAAGCCGAAATAGTCTTTAGTATTATCTTATGTACAGTTGCGGGATCATAGAGCGGGACATGCCTTATATTCAAATCCTCTGTTATTTTGGTATTGTAAGTCGCACATACTTTTTGGCAGTTATTAATTGTCATGTATATTTGTTGTCAGATAACTGATAGTAGTTAAGTCACGTATAATTAGTACAAAGATACGAAGATCCCCCTATATCAAAAAAACCTACTTTACACTATACTTCATTCACTGAACGTATAGAGTAATCACGAGCTGTTCACGACTGTATCACGTGCACAGTTCAATTTACAATAGAGTACTTATATTAACAATAAAGTTTTATAAAGTCTTTTAATTACATGTTTAAATTTTCGAAAACAACAATTTATTAGTTTATATAAAATACTGAACCGATTTAAATTTACTGAAAATGCATGTTTTGTCTTTTTAGATAACTAAAATACGTAAATCTCAAACATAACCTATATCAACAAAACATTCGTAAATTGCTTAAAATCCATCATTTAATAAGTGGATAAATATTAATTGACTTAACAAAAAAATTATACAAATGCGCATTTTGTAAACAATTTAAAATAAATTTAATATGCATTTGTCAAATTCAATATCAGGCATTTTAACAAATATATTATTTATTATATATTTATTCATATGTGTATATAATATAAATTACAAATTAAAATAGGGCATAGGCAGTTACTTTATTGTGAATTTATAAGGAATTTTATACGTGTATAAATAGAGTACATACATAGTAAACATATATAAATAAAATGCATACACAATATACTTTATTTTTAAAAAAAATATATAAAGAAAGAGCGAAAGAAACAATGAATGTAAACATATATTTTAAATTTTTCTGTGTTGACAATTAAAATTATACCTGAATGTCACTGTCACATTCACTACTTGCAGAACTTTCCAAATTAATTATGAAACTCTCTTGTAAATTGTCAACAATTACGTCTAACTCCCACATATTCTTCTCTACCCTCTTTAACATGTTTGATGGCATTCAACCAGTTCTCTTTTGTAACATTGTTCAATGATGTGTGTAACAGCTCTTTGACTTCCTTTAATTTAAATGTAGTGTTTTTTCTTGCAATTTCTCCTTTAACTTGGGCCCATATTAATTCAATCGGGTTCAATTCGCAATGATATGGTGGTAGTCTTAGTAATGTTCTATTGTAAGTTTTTGCAAGTTCATCAATCGCATATTTATTGAAATGTTCTTTGTGCGCTTTAACTAAATGTAATAGTTCATCTTCAACCATATCATTTGGAAAGGATATATTTTTTTCTTGCAACCAAGACTGAATATCACCTTTCTGTGTGGCTGTAGTCATCTAATTTTTTGTTCTATTCTCTATGGTATTTTCTCGTGGAGCAATAAAATGTTAATATGATTATTATTACCTGCCTATTTTATCGCTAATACATGACCTTGAAATAACCTTGAACCCATCCACCTAATAAAAAATAACCATTGCCGTTGTATTTCCCCCTCTGAATTAGATAACTTTTGTCTGAAACATTTTTTTCAAAAACGTTTTGCTGGCGAGATATTCAGTCGTCTAAAGATAAATGTCTCACCCTGTATATACATACATACATACATACATACATACATACATACATACATACATACATACATAGATAGATAGATATGTACATTAAACGATGCCGGTGTACGAGAATATGATGCGGTTGTTCAATATTATCGGAACATTTAAAATGGTGGTGGCTGTACATATTCGTATACATTTTGAAGACTGGCATGTGAATTGTGTTTACAAATCCATATCGAAATAGAGTTTATGTGAGGAAAGTCTTTAATGTAAACATGTACTTGTATACATGCATATGAGTCATAAATGTTCTTTATTTATGATATATCGTTCTAAGATAAAAATTAAATATTTAGAGCGTATCTCTATAGGATCTGTGAAAGACATAGGCATATGTGTACTCATGGATATATCAGCATTACTTTCCATAAAAAACGGTAGAAATGTAAAACATGTTGATGATGGCAACGGTTAATACTTTCTTGACATTTATTATGCACACCTGAGCTTTTGTGTTAATATATTACGGTATGGCAGACGACACGTAAAGGATTAAATAATATATTATATTAATATAAGATACATTGTGTATAATATCAGCTATGCGTAACATTCATTTCTCAAAATTGCTAGTTGCCTCGTTAGTGCTTTGATTTTTCTTGTTATCATGCTCGAAGTAGTCCATGTTAGCATTCAAAGAATACTGGCGTATGGAACATTTAATATTATTTATTTATATTATTATATTTTATTCTCTAAATCGGTTTCTAGCGCTCTTAAATCTACTTGGAGTTGTTTGTATATTAGAATCATTATTATATACTCATTATTAATAGTCAGATAATATTCCAACATTTAGAATATTTTTAGAATTGTATATTCATTTATAATTGTGAAATTTATTTAAAAAAATTTCTCATTGGTTTAATTTATTTTAAATTTAAATTTATGGTTGGTCTTTCATTCTTAGTTTTCAATAAATGCCAATTAAATAATAATGGTGATTTTTTTTTATGTTAATTTTTTCAGCTAATAATTAAAGTAACTAAAGTCTTACATTTAATTAATTTAAATCTAACTACATGATCGTAATTTTAATTAACATATTTTTGAATATTTATTTATTAACCTTAATGATAGATATTTGCAAAGATATGTTTTGTTAATTGATTATAACCAAAAATCACGTGGTACTATTCCTTGTGATAGTAATAATAATATTTATTGCCCAACAGATATCCAATTACGGGTGAAAAATATATTGAAAGCATGATAAGCATAGGTTAAACTTAATTCTACAAAACCTATCTACACTAATTACAGACACCAAAATTTAAAAAAAATATATAAAGAAAGACCGAAAGAAACTATGAATGTAAACATATATTTTAAATTTTTCTGTGTTGACAATTAAAATTATACCTGAATGTCACTGTCACATTCACTACTTGCAGAACTTTCCAAATTAATTATGAAACTCTCTTGTAAATTTTCAACAATTACGTCTAACTCCCACATATTCTTCTCTACCCTCTTTAACATGTTTGATGGCATTCAACCAGTTCTCTTTTGTAACATTGTTCAATGATGTGTGTAACAGCTCTTTGACTTCCTTTAATTTAAATGTAGTGTTTTTTCTTGCAATTTCTCCTTTAACTTGGGCCCATATTAATTCAATCGGGTTCAATTCGCAATGATATGGTGGTAGTCTTAGTAATGTTCTATTGTAAGTTTATGCAAGTTCATCAATTGCATATTTATTGAAATGTTCTTTGTGCACTTTAACTAAATGTAATAGTTCATCTTCAACTATATCATTTGGAAAGGATATATTTTTTTCTTGCAACCAAGACTGAATATCACCTTTCTGTGTGGCTGTAGTTATCTAATTTTTTGTTCTATTCTCTATGGTATTTTCTCGTGGAGCAATAAAATGTTAATATGATTATTATTACCTACCTATTTTATCGCTAATAAGTGATGGTAATAATGGTAAATAATGTTTCCTACTTTTCTTTTCAAAAGAAAGTGATTTCTTTATTTACATCTTTTATTTACACGAATTTCATAAAATTCCGGTTTCCCTTTCAAACTTAAATTAGTCTTAACATAAAATACATTATTTGCTTGGCACTTGACACTGAAAATGTATGTTTTATATTCTTCAAAAATTCACGATTTTTTTTAAGTTTCAAAAAATTTGAGAAATGGCTTTCGTCACATAATACTTCAGCAAATCATACTGTATATCAAGTACAGACTATGAAGAGTGAAAGGAGCCAACCCCTATCCAGTATCAGTTTTCTCTAACGCGCATTGGTGAATGAACTTGCGTGTTGTTATGGAAATGAAGAAGCTTCATCGTGTAATTGGAAAATCGATTTCCACTTATGGTTGAGATGTGATTATATATCCACCATTTTCAACTTGTTTTGCGCGCAAGTGCTCTTGACGCCGTTTTAGCTTATTAAGCAACAGGTGCTGCTAGAAACTTTCATTAATAACCAATAACTTCATGAACGTTATGACGTTAGATTCAAAAGAAGAAAGCGCTTTAGACATAATGCGTAAATTTCAATATTAAATCGCCAATCTACAAGTATATATTAAACGGCTGACGCTCTAAGAATAAATTAATCTTGTCTTATTCACGACTACAATAATAATAATTGGAATGTATGTGCATAATTTCCTATTCTGCTTAATTAAGATGCATATGTATTGAAATTTCATACAACATTTAACCGCAAACGACACCCAGTGTTAGGATAAAATACCATAAACAAAATGAGAAAGTGAAAAGCACATGAAATGAAACTGTATCAAAGCACATCTGTGAGTATAATATACAGTCATATCCTTTTAAAATAAACGTTGCAGGAAAATTATTAAAGCATAAATTCCATAAATAACAACTTATTCAGTTTACAGACCACCTTTATATTTAACTTTGCATATTTTGGGAAAACAGTTTTGTATACAGAGCGTTTAATTACAAATTAATGACGTCATCAATGATTTATTTAAATATGAATCTATATCTGTTCGTTGTGATTTGGACAAGTATACTAGCTGTCAAAATTACATTGTAAGAAATCTTTATAATTTTAGCTTATAATTTATTAAACGTAACAATGATAAGATTAATTAAAGCAGTACTATATTCAATTTCTCTTCTAAATGGCATATTTTGGGAAAACAGTTTTGTATACAGAGCGTTTTATTACAAATTAATGACGTCATCAATGATTTATTTAAATATGAATCTATATCCGTTCGTTGTGATTTGGACATGTATACTACCTGTCAAAATTACATTGTAAGAAATCTTTATAATTTTAGCTTATAATTTATTAAACGTAACAATGATAAGATTAATTATAGCAATACTATATTCAATTTCTCTTCTAAATTGTACTACTTGTACCGTGTGCTTCTTAATAAAAATTGTTTAATACTCTTTTATTACCTGATAAATAATCCAAACTAAGTTGCGCTTTGTTAGGTGAGGATTTTGTTCGAATTATAATGCTTCGCTTTGTTTTGAAATTGTTTAACAATTCATGTTACTGTCGATTGTAAAATTCGAGATCGATTAAGGTGTTTATTATAATATATTTAAAACTTGTGAAAAAAAGTTATGCTGTCATTTCGACAATTAATGCACCTGCCAAAATTACAATATACAGTATTACACAGTTAACTACGAAAATGCACAGTGATGTCATTGGCGCTTAGCAATAATAGGGGAAAGGTGGGGCGAACTCAATGGACCTTTATATTTTACACGGGAGAGAAACAGCAACGGTATTTCGGTATAAGAGAAAGTAGGACAATAGACAGCTTTGGTACAAAATTTTTAAACTTCGCGGCTGTCCTTACCACCAACAGTGACCAATAATACCAACATTTACTGCATATTTACTGCTACCTGATTTTTGTGTTGATAGCGTGTTTGTGGTTTATTCTTGTTGTTAAATTTGCGCGGTCGGCAGCGCACGCATCTGGTAGAAAGGTCACACTGATGACGTAGTGGTGGGCGTTAAAATATAAAGGTATTAAATACTTATTAAGTAAATAAATAGAACTTAAAAATAATAATTTATAAACAAAAATTCTCGGTTGATTATACTACATTAAAGGTTCACATCGTCCTCCTTCTATTTCTAAACAATACGCAATTCGATTATAAAAGTTACGCCGTACATTGGACAAGACTTCGGGGGTGATTGTTAACAAACAGTTTCTAATGTTTATACGCAATTCTTCTAAATTATTTGCACGTTGTTCTTCGTAGCCGTATATTTGTGACTTAACGTGACCCCACAGAAAAAAGTCATTTGGTGACAAATCAGGAGACCTGGCAGGTCAATGGATTGTGCCCCGTTTCGAAATAATTCGGTCTTCAAACGTATTTCTTAGATATTGCAGCACAATCCTGCTTGTATGGGCAGGACATCCGTCTTGTTGATACCAAATGTCTTCCATTACAATGTTAGGTATTCCGCGTATAAAAGGAATAATACTGTGTTGCAGTAGATCTAAGTATTTCTGTCCGTTCAACATGCCATCAATATAAAATGGGCCAATGACATTATTGCCTAATATC
The DNA here is from genome assembly GCA_963170755.1 of Amphimallon solstitiale. Lineage (NCBI taxonomy): Eukaryota > Metazoa > Arthropoda > Insecta > Coleoptera > Scarabaeidae > Amphimallon > Amphimallon solstitiale. The sequence goes on from OY720675.1 coordinate 222,623,269, forward strand.
CCAACCTATACATTTACCTTTTGTGGGTATTGTGTGTGAACAGTATACGCAATGTGTTTATTTGTTCTGGACCAATATCGTAGTATGGATTATGCCGGCCATGTAAGAAAAACGTAGATTCATCCGAAAAGAGGATGTTCGAAATAAAACCTTCATTCAGTGCACATTTTTCAATTACGTCTAAACAAAACTGAATGCATCATAATTGTCCTTTGAAAATATTTCATTTATCTTCTGAACATGATAAGAGTGATATTTGTTTTTCCTGAAGGCTCTTCTCACAGTTTCACGTGATACATCCAGTTCTTGTCCTATTTGTGATGTTGTCAGAGTATAATTGTTTTCCACGCTAACACATATCATTACATTGAGATCCTGGTTATCATTATTTTGAGTTTCACATGAAACGATGGCGAAACACAACCGAATTTTTCAAAATTAGTTTTGATGCGATGAATGGTATTCAAACAAGGAATAGGTCAATTTTCAAAAGTATCCCGAAAGAGAGCTATAATAGAAATCAGTGAGTGGCCTTGAAAATACCATTTTACAATCTGAACCTTTTCATCAATTGTATACACCATATCCACAGACCATATCCATAATTTTACTATAACAGACACTTGACAGATCACGAACAACTCACATAAACGAATGGCATATGTCAGTAAGATCAAGTAAGATATAGTTGCCTGGCCGTCAGATGTAATGTATCAATCCCCACTACATTCTCCTTTCAGTATATATTCGTAGTATGTTGTGGTTTACTGTATATAATATGTGTGTTGCTAAAAGAAATCATGGATGACAATAATTTCGTATAAAACAAAAAAACATGCTATTTTTAAAAGTAAAATTGAATATAAAAACCGATCTGGTTATAAATTTTGTTCAAAGCTCAATAGTTTATTACCACCCTAGTAAAGTTTAATAGTGTAGCAATATTAAGAGAGAGACTCGGTTGTGAACGCATCGATCTTTTATAAAGCCAATCAATTAGCGTATCGAAGTTAAAGGTAATCATTTTGAGCATCTGTTATAAAACCTTGCAGCCTTGTGTGAAGCTCTGAATTAGGTTTGAAATTGATATTGACTTACGAATCCTATGTAGTGTAAATACATTTCTAAGTTGAGTATCTCAAAAGATAAAGATGTAACAGAATAATTTTTCGAAGAAAAGTTGTTCGTTTTCTTCCGTAGGTTGCGAAACTGATGAGAAAAATATAGGTTTCCTTTTGAAAAAACGAAGTTGACCTTGAAATAACCTTGAACCCATCCACCTAATGAAAAATAACCATTGCCGTTGTATTTCCCCCTCTGAATTAGATAACTTTTGTCTGAAACATTTTTTTCAAAAACGTTTTGCTGGCGAGATATTCAGTCGTCTAAAGATAAATGTCTCACCCTGTATATACATACATACATACATACATACATACATAGATATGTACATTAAACGATGCCGGTGTACGAGAATATGATGCGGTTGTTCAATATTATCGGAACATTTAAAATGGTGGTGGCTGTACATATTCGTATACATTTTGAAGACTGGCATGTGAATTGTGTTTACAAATCCATATCGAAATAGAGTTTATGTGAGGAAAGTCTTTAATGTAAACATGTACTTGTATACATGCATATGAGTCATAAATGTTCTTTATTTATGATATATCGTGCTAAGATAAAAATTAAATATTTAGAGCGTATCTCTATAGGATCTGTGAAAGACATAGGCATATGTGTACTCATGGATATATCAGCATTACTTTCCATAAAAAACGGTAGAAATGTAAAACATGTTGATGAGGGCAATGGTTAATACTTTCTTGACATTTATTATGCACACCTGAGCTTTTGTGTTAATATATTACGGTAGGGCAGACGACAAGTAAAGGATTAAATAATATATTTAACAGATACCTTGTGTATAATATCAGCTATGCGTAACATTCATTTCTCAAAATTGCTAGTTGCCTAGTTAGTGCTTTGATTTTTCTTGTCATCATCCTCGAAATAGTCCATTTAGCATTCAAAGAATACTGGCGTATGGAACATTTAATATTATTTAGCGTCCTTAAATCTACTTGGAGTTGTTTGTATACTAGAATCATTATTATATACTCATTATTAATAGTCAGATAATGTTTAGAATATTTTTGGAATTGTATATTCATTTATAATTATGAAATTTATTTAAAAAAATTTCTCATTGGTTTAATTTATTTTAAATTTAAATTTATGGTTGGTCCTTCCTTCTTATTTTTCCATAAATACCAGTTAAATAATAATGCTGATTTTGTTTGTATGTTAATTTTTTCAGCTAATAATTAAAGTAACTAAAGTCTTACATTTAATTAATTTAAATCTAACTACATCATCGTAATTTTAATTAACATATTTTTGAATATTTATTTATTAACTTTAATGATGGATATTTGCAAAGATATGTTTTGTTAAATGATTATAACCGAAAATCTCGTGGTACTATTTCTTGTGATAGTAATAATAATATTTATTGCCCAACAGATATCCAATTACGGGTCAAAAATATATTGAAAGCATGATAAGCATATGTTAAACTTCATTCTAAAAAACCTATCTACTCTCATTACAGTCACCAAATTAAATTCAGGTAATGTTGAGTGGTGTATATCAACATTAATGCATTTGACATTGAAAGTATAAGACATTTGACTTCATGACGAAACTTTCGGACATAGTAGTTTAATTTTCTCAATAATTCAGGAGCATTGACACCGTTTTGAATTAAATTAAACAAGAAGCGAATGCTGATCACGGCGTGTTAAAATAGATTCCATCCTGAAGAGTTGAAGTAAAATATCGTCAGAAAAAGCTCGGACAGGATAGCAATCATTCACCTTAAAATACAGATATTTGCGGAACCATTTCTGCACTATATGTTTTCAACTAATAGAATCTGGTTAATATAAATACAGAACCAACAAGGGAAACATACTCCAGTTTACGAAGCACAAAGGAATAGTAAATTTGTGAAATGGCAGACTTGTGAAATGGAAGATTTCGCGTAGCTCTTCTCACAAATCCCACATTTTCAAAGCAGAGATAGTAATCTCCAAAATGTAGTTCCAAAAGGTAAGCTCCGAATCAAAAGTTACTCCTAGATCTCTTAAAAATCGCATGTATTTAGTGAAATATCGCCAAACCGGTATTAGTAATATAGTGGATTACGCTGTCGTGTAAACGTCAACATCTGGCATTTGGATATACTTATTTGCAGCCTATTATTGTCACACAATCAACGTGGGCGGTAGCGCCCACCAGTGGGCGCTGGAGGATTTTGGGTGGGCGCTGTACGGTGTAAAGGTAAAGCTACACTACACAGTAAAAAATTAGTAAAATTATACAAAAATGCAAAATGTTTAATATCCGCGCTCACCAATGTTCCTATTATGCATTGTTAACCCCATCGTTGCTATGGTTACGTACATGCTGTTTCTATTTCTGTGCTTAACTATGTTATTGTATGTATGACGCAACGCGTGGACTCTGTGAGTCAACGTGAGTATAGTGGACTGCATCTCGAATGTTCCAAGGTCGAGAGAGTTCGACTTCCAGAGAATTCCATGCAGTGCGGTATATATAGCGAAGTCATTATTCGCATGATTCATTCTATTTACGATAGTCAGCGATAACGTTCGAACAGAGACAAATATTCAGTGTGCGATAGTTGTGTGATTAATTAATAGAGTGTTAATCAAAAACTAAAACTAGGTAGAGCAATTTTTATAATCGAAAACCGTTTATTACAGGTAATAATCATTTATTGATGTTGGTAATGTTTTTAATAACTCAAATTATTTTAGAAATCTAACTTATACAAAATACTTTAATTATATTGCTCCAACCAAAATTGTTTAACATTGTTTAACATCGGTCTTTTTTACACGACAGCAATGGCCCCTCCAGGCAAAAAGCAGAAGGTGGTACGCCAGTATTCGGTCGACTATATAGCCTTCGGTTTCGTACCAAGCCCAGCGGATCGCACAAGACCGATGTGCCCCATTTGTTCCAATGTCTTCTCAAATGAAGGTATGAAACCCTCTCGTATGCGTGACCATCTAGAAAAGATGTATTCGGACAAAAAGGACAAGCCCGCAGAATACTTCAAGAAACTGCGTGATGACAGGGAGAAAACTACCCCGTCCATTTCGTCTGCTTTTGCCAAGGTGACAGAGATTCAGCGTGATGGCCTGCTGGCATCGTATAACATTGCATATATGATTGCAAAGGCTGGCAAGCCGCACACTGTGGGGGAAACACTGATTCTGCCTGCCGTGAAAGAGGTGATTTCGACTGTCTTACATAGGAATGCGACAGAAATAGTGAAGGCTATCCCCCTTAGCAACGACACGGTCTCCAGAAGAATAGATGAGATGGCAAGTGATGTCGAAATCCAGTTGGTGGACATTCTCAAGAAGACCTACTTTTCCATCCAGCTTGATGAATCGACTTTGAGTGATAACACTGCCCTTCTCATGTCTTACGTGAGGTACTTCGACGAAACTGGGGAAACAAAAGAGGACATGTTGTTTGCAGAGTCCTTACCCCTTGACACAACTGGTACATCCATCTTTGCTGCTGTCAAGAAGTACTTTGAAGAAAAGGAAATCCCGCTAATCAACATTCACTCCTGCGCAACAGATGGAGCACCAGCAATGGTTGGGCGATACAAGGGGTTCCTTGCTCTTCTCAAGAAGGAGCATCCAGATATCATCTGCATACATTGCGTAGCGCACAGAGAGCATCTTGCAGCGAAACGGCTGACCCCCAGCCTTCATGACTCTCTCAATCTCGTGATCACGGCCGTGAACGTAATAAAAACAAATGCAAAAAGCGATCGACTATTCCGCAACCTCTGCCAGGAAAATGACGAGATCTACAATCGGCTGCTGCTTCACACCGAGGTGAGATGGCTCTCTAAGGGCAACTGCTTGGCTCGATTCTATGAAATGTTCGATTCAGTTGTCACTTTCCTGCAAGTCAAACATGAGAAGTTGGCCGGTGAGCTGAAGAAACACAAATTCGACATTTTCTACTTGGCTACAATCTTCAGGAAACTCAACGAGTTGTCTCTCCAGATTCAAGGTAAACTGGTGACACTCATCGACTGCAAGAGCGCAGTGACCACCTTTATCGACAAGCTGGCCCTTCTCCGCAGTAATATCGTTAGGAAAGAACTTTACCAATTTAGTGAAATTAATCAAATGACAGAGACACCCACAGATGAAGATCTTCTTCGATATGGGGTTCATCTTCAGCAACTAAAAGAGGACCTTACATCGCGCTTCCAAGACCTCATCGAACTGGATGTACCTGCCTGGATCACTGACCCGTTTGGAGTCGTGCTGGAAGACGTTGACGTTAAATTGTAGGAGGAGTTGGTGGAACTTCGCAACAACGAGGATTGCAAAGTCCGAATCAAAACAGGCTTCAAGAAACTCTGGCAGAACCACAGCATGGCAGGACTATTCCCTACAATGTGGGGAATTGTTCACAAGCTTCTTCTCACGTTTCCGACTTCATATTTAGTGGAAACCGGATTTAGTGCGGCTACATTTCTGCACTCAGGCAAGAGGAAAAGGCTGGACATGGTCAACAGAGGGGACTTGCGGCTTTATTTTTCTCTGCTGACTCCTCGCGTGAAAGAGCTGGTGAGCAAGCACCAACCTCAAGGATCGCATTAGTGAAGACTGCATGGATTGGGCTCACAAATTTATTAATTTAATTTTGGTAAATAAAATTCAATATTTCAATAATAATTTTTGTTTGTATTAATTAGTATTTTTAAATAAATTTAGAGGTAGAATTTATTACTTTTTGTTTTAATTACTGTGCCCAGGTTAACTAGTCCATAATCCATAGTCGTAGTCCATGACGTGTCCCTTCGCGATTTTCTGCAGTGGGCGCTGGGATCTATACAAAATCCAGTAAGTGGGCGCTAGGCGAAAAAAGGTTGAGAACCACTGTTCTATAACATCAATCTGTGAATTTGTGAAAAAGGTGTTTTTTCATTACATTCTATAACGTTGACATTATGAAAGATTTCTAGCATTAAATCTGTTTTTCATAGCTACACCTATTATTATTATCAACTTATTATGTTGCCATCTTAACGATGGTGGAAACAAGTGACGATCGTAAAGTTCTTGTGTCTCTTTACCAAAATAATCTTCTAAACATTTTTTATGGAGTAGAAAATCAATTGAAAATGGCTCAAGATGCGAAAGCCCAATTGAAGTAGAACCAATGAAATCATCTAGAAAATTGAGGTAATGAACTGTGCATATCGAAACATAGTTTCAGTGATTGACGATTAAATAGAGATATAGGAAGCTGTAATGTTAAAAATTGTACCCGAAGATTTAGAAATGAATAAGGTTTTGCCACGAAAAAGGCTTTTTCGAAAGTTATAACAGGTTATAAAACGTGCATATAACAACACTGGTATTCACTGTGAAAACAAGAAACTATATGGAGAGGATCTCTAAGGCTTAAGAATGTTTTAAAATGTGAAAGGAATTCTTACTGATTAAATACATGAAATAAGGCTCTAAAATAACAGGAGAAGTCTGTATGGATACAATCAGAAACTTGAAAACTGACATACAGCAAGGCATGCCTCAAAACTGTCATCAGAATATTATGCTACTCCATGACAATTGCAGAATTCACAAAGCTCGCCGAATCCGTGAAGTACTTGACGAATCTTGTTTTGTGTAGATGAAACATTCATCCAACAACTCTAATTTGGCACCTAAATTAAAAGGCACTGACGATGCTTTCCCTAGAATGAATACCTAACAGAGTCTGTGAAGAAATTTTTCAAAGAGTCTTCCAAAGATTTTTTTGTTGAAGGCATAGCCTTATTGGTCAAACGATATACGGTATAAATGAGCAATCGTTATGAATTATGTGTTGAAGAATAAAATATTATTTTTCTTCAGTCTCTTTTCCTTCATAGATAGTATTAGACTGGTAATACTAATAACATTGATTTTTGTTAATGCAGTTGAAATACGATGTTTCAAAGTGTTTATATGCAAATTTCTGGTACTTACTATTCGCTCGAAGCATGTTCTGCGAGTTGCAGCAGGTTTTTGAGAGCAGCCTGAGATGTAAGACCTTACTCATAAAGCTACCACAGCATAATGGTTAATATTAAATCTATCTGCGTTACTTTCTCTGAACATAACATCCTTTTTAGATAATTCAGTTCGAAACAAATATCCTGTACATATAATTTCAAGAAGTTGAAGGTAATTTAAATTTTAAAATACGATTCGAACCATTTTATTTCTTATGTATAACAGGAGGACTAACATATGCTGATGCACATGCATATTGCATATATGGACACGCGACAATAGAAGCAGGGGAAAGTACGAATGCAAATTAGACGTCAAGAGTGCCGAGAGAAGAATCTACCTGTGACTGAACGTATCGAACCTGAGAAGAACGTATTCCGTGCCGGCCGTCCCAATGCATTAATATTAATAACTATAGCGGAATATGTACGAGCAATACACGGCATTTTATAAATTTATGAAAATCGCCGGGAGAATATGTGCATACATTCATACACATCGCATGGTTTCATGCAAAAACGGGACAGGAAGAAGAAGAACCAAACCTTCACGTATAATACAACCACGTTGCGACTTTAACAGAGCTCGAGAGAAATGACTTCTCCTCTGTACCGTTTGATAAGATTTTCGTGTGTTGCCGGTGAAACTGACAAGGTCACGGGTCACCGTTACAATAATGCAATAATTATACGAAATATCTAGCATGTATGGATGACGGTTCATGTCAATCGATGTTATTGCAGATAAAATGTTTGTGTTTGGTGAACAGTCACGGCCGTGATGAATGCCATGACGTCTAGACGATTAATGACAACATGTTTGTAAATATATGTATTATTAACAGCTATCGCTTCAAAAATAGTAAAGTGACACCTAATAATATGCATTATTTTTTGTGATGACTAGAAAAACAAGAATATCAATTATAACAAATAATGATGACAAGATACAACAACATGTTGGTTTTGTTATTATTAGGCCATCGACAAGATTGATCACCAGTTGCTGCTTAGTAAACTCTCTACAATTGGCTTTGTTCCCAAACTAGTAAAAAATTGGATCATATTTCATGGATCGTAGGAGTTTTGTTTGATGTTTTGACCATGTCTCGGACATATTTGTGGCGTCGTTGGGTGTCCGTCAGGAAGTTAACCTGCGGCCCTTACTTTTCTTAAGAATTTGTGTGATTATATATTGTATTAGTATGTGTTGCTCCAAGTTGAGCCAGCCAAAATGTATTGGTTATGGATAAGTGTTATTTACAACACATAATTTTCTACTACTATTATTGTTTTATATAATTCCTCGGCTAATACTCAAATTAAATAAATATCAATTTTTATTACTCCTTGTTTATTTTATTGAACTGGTGGGACTATATTATTTGAGATCTATACCTATACATTATAAAAATGGAAGGGATATTGCATATTAATTGTCAAGAATTTATAACCTAACTTATGAATCATTTATCATCGATTAATTTACAAAATGTTCTTTAAAAAATACTTTTATTTATCATCAGGGGTGTTTGAAGTTCGCTGTGACTGATTATTCGTTTGTAAATTGTAGAATTACGCCTATACATGTAAGTATTCCTTATTTTAATTGATCCTTTTCAAGGTAAAATAATTTGATATGGTTATGTTTTTAGTGTTCCACAACTCTTGGAAATCAGTTGTTCTGTTTAAGATAGTACATAGATAATGCTACAATTGAAAGAAAACAACAATCTCAAGCTAATAATGATATAATAATGTGCTTTTCAGAATTATAAATATAAATAATAGTTATTTAAAATTGTCTAATAACGATATATTTTCGGATGTAGGAAAATATAAAAATCGACCATTATAGATAATGACACCAAGGATAGCGAGTAGGTATGTTGAACAACGAGTAAGTTTTTTACAATTAACAAATAATGCTTTTCAATTTTAGTTGTGAATATTCGATTGTTGATGAGATTTCCACTGGATGAAATTTATAATACTTCTACAAATAAGGTAGGTATTGCCTTTCTTACATTGTTCCCTAATTTGTATTTAAATTCAAATAGCTATAACTTTTTCTGTTCATAGATTTCAATATAAATTTTATGTGAACAAACTAAATTTGCAAATAAATCGGATATTGTAATAATAAATAAGTATCTAATACAACCTTGAATCAGTTTTAAACAAACATTTCATACGGTCTTTCCATCTGATAATTCTATTATGTATTGTAGTTTGCACGTGCCTCGATGAAGTCAATCTCAATACGGTTTGCTGTCTCTTGTCTCGCCCTGGAGTTATACGCTTCCCTTCGTGCGTACAGATGATGGGTATCTCCAAACTGGCCCGCTACTAATACGTGTGGATATTGTATATTGAAATTCAGCTGTACCTTAAAATAAGAAAACACTTCCTCGAAGCTGGAAAAATACTTCTGAGAACTTCAAAGACTGGATAACAGTTAAAATTTCATCGATTGTAGAAACTTAGGAATATTTTCGACTCTTGAAACTGGACAATAGTTTACATCTCATCTAATAGTTAAACTTGAATAATCTTCTGGATTGGACAACGTCTTACAGGAACATACCTTTTCTGAATAATTCGTCAATTAATTAAACTTGCGATATCTTCCGGACTGAATACTCTTCAAAACCTCTACTTCTTTTAATAGAATTCAAAATGATGTACTCACAATAACTTGGATCAGAATTTTATATTAAGGGTAAGTTTTTTCAATTATTTACTAAAATCTTCTTTTTCTGTGTGCACGTTCAATATTAATCTCTTAATAACTCTTTCATAAATCTATAATAAGCCTTCGTTTCCACTCAATGTTGGAAATTGAAAATAAATTTGTTTACACTTTGAATTCTGTTATATGAACACTTTTATTACGTTTTAATAACTCAAAATTATTATATTTTGTACAATTTCCGATATTCTTTTCGCAACACCGAAATTATACAACCGCACTTCATTCATAAGAAAAATTCTCTATTATTTTATTTTAAAACAATTCCCTTGGCAACCTTTTAAAACTTTTTCAAATTCTCCAATCAGAAATCTACACCTACCTTTATAATTCAAAATATCTCTTAATATTTACTTTCGAATATTTACATCCCTTTAATTTATTACTACGTATATTAATTATTCTTCTTACATTTTTTAAAAACCTAATTGCAAAGCATTTCACACAATTGTCATTGAATTTAAAAATTCACATTACAGGAACTGTCAAAATTATCCTTACATTTACACCTGTTCAAATAATGGCGGGAAATTTAATTCAAATTAGTTTATACTCTAAATCAATTATTTACGTCTACAATACTTGTCATATCATCGTTAATTAAACAATCTTGTACATAAAACATAATACATCATATTTGACAACAATAATAATATTTTTTCATTTCTCCTCAACAGATTCTAAAAATACAAACATAGAAGAAAGAAAACCTTATTTTTCCTCTACGACAACCAGAACATCAAGAAAATCTCATCAAATAATGAATATCCAAGTATCATTTAAATAATTATTTCTTTATTCATTGATAAAAATATAATTTTAAGAATTGAAAAATCATATATTTTAACGCAATTACAAATCAATATACAGCATGGATATTTAAACCATAACAATATATATGGTGTGACAATAATATGCTGCAAACGAATATATCCAAATGCCAGATGTTGACGTTTACAAGAAAGCGTAATCCACTCCAGTCACCAGATATAGCTCAATTCCACTCAAATCCTCTCCAAATATTCCCATTATTACAGTCGCAAAATCCGTAAATAGATTGAAATCCAAAAACATCCTGACAATTTAAACCGAGACGAAGGTTACTATCACCATAACAATTAGTGGTCCTTTATAGTAACTTAACTCAACCATAACATACACTGAACCGCAACAATAAACACAATATAAGCCATCCCTCTGCGATCACACACCAGCTTGTTTCAGGTTATCGCAGCAGTAGAAGCTTTGTAAATGTCCCTTAGTGTACTGGACGAAATATCGACAGTAGAAGCATATACGACAACGCGGTTTCTTCACAGTCACCAAGACGGTATCAACGACAATCGTGGAAGCCTACGACTGAGACCCTTTTAACTTCTTTTGAAATTTGTGGAACAAAGAAAATCACATGATGCTAAATCTGGCAAATACGTTGGATGAGTCCACATACAAACGTTATTAATTGAAAATTTACAAACAATAGCATCGTTTTGGTTTTTGGATGAACCTTTCTGTTGTTCTGTTCTGGTGTTGTTTAAGTTTGTGGAAAGTTTTTTTTATTTCGATTCCCAGCTATTTCGCTTTACTTAGAATCAAATTGAAAACATTGTCCTCCATCACCTACAATAATCGACTCAAAGAGATGTAGATATATGTTTTGCAATTCTTCGGTTTTGTCAAAATCTTCATACAAAGTAGTTCGAGTAGTGTTAATTTTTAAAGGCTCTTCCATAATTCTTAATCATGCATAGCAATTGAATGCAACGAAACCAAGCACTTTTTCTGTAATTCTTGATGAATTTCGTTTTCCGATAGACTTATCATCACCTAGTTAGTATATATCCTCTGTCAAGACACTTCCATTTGCGTTTGGTACTTTAACAAATGCGCAGAAGTTTTAGTAATGCGCCAGCTGACGGTCGAGGTTTATCGCGCATGAGCAATTACACATGACGTCATTGTAAGCTAGAGGTATAATTGCTTTATTCATAATAAAGTATTATTTTATTGTTCATTGTCTTGTATTTTCCTATTATTTCATATTTTTTCAATGACAAATATTGGTATTTTTATATTGCATATCTATTAAAATTTGTATGTACCTTTGGGTTTTCTTTTCCTTCATAATTAAAAGAAATAAAAAAAGAATCCTACAGATTGTAAATTAGTAATAACATACAGTAATAAAAGAACTTTCTTCAAATTGTACAACCTACATTATGGTTGATATTACATTAAAGTAAAGGTCTCTGTAAAATATAATAATAATGTTTATTAAGAAGAATATATTTGTGGGTGTATCATGTCGTAATATGTTGTAATGTTGTATCAATACAATGAATCCTTACGGTTTCTTATATCGTATTTTGACATTTCGTATTGTGCAATCGGTGCGATGAAAAATGTAAAATGTGTAGTTAAATTTATAAGCTATTATGCGATCGTAAAGGTAACTGTAACCTTTTCTCAAATTTAGAATTTCATCTTTTATGTTATCCATTAAATTTTGTAAATTATTATGGGCCTTCCGATTAACAGTTACATATAATATACAAGCATATATTATTTGACTCTACGATACAAACGATAAAGGACATACATATATCAATCATGTTTTGACTTGATGGTTTTCGGGTCTATACTTTCATAGGTAAGACAATGCGTAATCAATGAACACGTATAATTTCTTCTAAAATTGCCATATTTAGTACTTTAGCTTGTTTGTTCCTGTACTTAAATAATAATTAATTATAATAATAATCATACTTATTGTTCCGAGTTGTAATACACAAGAGAATGAAAAATAGTTAAAAAACTTTGCAAGAGATTTTGTAAAACTGATAGGTATTCATGTATCAATGTACTTTTGTACTCACCGCATGTAAAGTGACATTTCGCGCATGCAACGGTCGACCAGCAACGACGCGAGTTTCTCACACTGGCTCTTTGGGACATTAAAAAAATATTTATCTTTATAGTAATTTAGTCTGTAAAATACTACTTTCCTGGATTTTTCCTTATTAAAAGCTAGGGAAATCCTAAAAATTCTTCCATCAAATTTGTAAGCGCCATCTATTGGACGATCTCTCAAGCAACATTCACATTGACAGTTAATTGCTACGAGTAAAGAATAGAACAGGAGAGAGTCTCCTTCATAATAATATTTGTTCAAATGTGGTAACTCAATATGGCCGCCGCAATGCCTAGGCGTGCATAAATATTTTGTATAGGGTATATGTACACTTCCTGTGTTCTCGATAATCATTTAAAATAGGTTGTTAGTCCAAAAATAATTAAAGAAATATCGTGAGTGTATTATGTTGTCAATTCTTTTCTTCTTTTTAATATATTATAAACGGGTTTAAAGGAAATCTGCGTCAAAAATATAACGAATATTAAATGACTTGGAATATTAAATGTAGGATGGTACGATCACGTTAGGAGAATGGACGAGAGCAGATTGCCACGCGTAGCACTAGAGGGAAAGCCGGCAGGGTATCGAGCACCGGGAAGGCCACATAAGCGATGGAAAGACAGCTGGAAATCAACATCACAGGAAAAACCATAGCTACAAAGTCAGTAATTAACAGACCAATAGGTCTATAACAAGAAGAAGAAGAAGGATATATATGTTACGACACTGAACACATAATCAGACATGTCAGACATATGACAATTTATTTAAAATACCTTTTTTTAAATTATTATTGCCTATGTTGAATGCCAATGAAATAACTTACCGATGAAGAGATAAATTAATATTCTTTGTTCCTGCCGTTTTAGAACGACCACAAGCCACATAATTGACCATTATAGAAACACTAAAATGTCATTTTTGACATAACCGGACATAACTGACGTACCGAAAGTGGTAACTCCGAATAAAAAATACCTATTTCTCCACCACGTTATTATCTCTCCTGTTCTATTCTTTACTCGTAGGTTAATTGTAATCAATTCCAAAAAGCGGTAAATGCACTATAAATGTAAGAATAAAAACATCGTATGCAAGAATATAATAACTTAAACCTAATGGAAATTAATTAGGTAATATATTTTAGGCTAGGTATGATACTAGTCACTATAATTAATAATATATTTTTTTAATTTAATGCTCGTACAAAAAATATTGTATAAACCACTTGCGTGAAGACATCTTCTACGCACTCGCGCAATTAAAAGCATTGGATTCCTTCCTTCGCTCGTGCTTTCAAAATGCGCTCATGCGAGAACATAGTCTTTCCGTACTTGGTTCGTCAATAACTATTTGCTTTAACTTAATTAGTAATAATGTTACGTTAAGTACATGCAAAAAAAAGAAAAAAGTACGAAAGAAAATCTAAATAATGTATTACTTGAAGCCTGGCTAAGAACCTATTTAACGAAGCTTATTCAAAATGTAGTCATAGGCTACTTCAAATCAAGTGATATAATTGTGAACACTGGTGTACTTCAGGGGAGTCACTTGGATCCCATCATTTTTTCTCTTTACTTCGACGAATGCAAAATAGCGTATTAAAAATTGCAATTTTCTGCTGTATGCTGATGATCTTAAAATTTTTCATTGCGTCGATAGTGACTTCGACTGCGGCAAGTTTCAAGCGGTTTTGAAGAAAGGTCTTTGGAAATGGTTAACTGATATTGGTATGGGTCTTAGTGCCTCCAAATGTAAAGTTTTATATTGTTTCTCTGGTGAGCGTCAATGATCAATTATTTGGGCGTCACTTTTGGTAGTGAGTTGCGTTTTCATATGCATAATAATATTGAAGAAATAATTTGTAAAGGCCTGCGGATTTATTCAGTATGTAACATGCGACTTAACAAAAGTCATTAGCGTAACTGCGCTTATTTATTCCTTCGTACAACTAGTGGTTGAATATTGTTCCTTGGTATCGACTTCGTACTCCGTAACATACATTAACAGGATTGAAAGAATGAATGAGAAGCGGGTTCTCTGTAAGTCATCAAGCCAACGTTAGCTAGCAACGCTTACTTCTTTCATTCCTTTTCTTATAATATAAAATTGACTTCAGTAATTGATATTTGAATAAATGAATATAGCTTAGCGAATTTCAATTTAATATTGTTTTCTTCTCTAACAATTAGAAGCTACGTGTTGTATTCTTTCAAAACTAATTCAAAATAATCAAGACAAGATATACTATGATTTAAGTTCTCTATAATATGCAGCTATTGCTTTCTTTTCTAAAATTTGTACATTTTGATATAACAAATTTGTTCTCTAATAAAGTAAATCGTAAACTAGCTGAAAATGAATATATGTGTACAGTACATCAACTCCCAAATAACTATATTATATGTTTCCTGGAATTACAATTTGCTTCAAAATTAACAATTTTCAGAAGAGTCGGTGATTGAAGGATAAACGTTCATTTAAAATTCATACAAAAGTATAGGTAGAGTTGCGAGATCATAAAGCGGGACAGTTAAGCTTTATTAGTGCATGTAAAGTAAGTTTTTTGATATAAAGGGATCTTCGCTTCCAAGGACCATTAATAATAAACGTCAAAAAGCCGTGTAAAAATGTGTATTTATTTACATGTAGATGTAATTTAATTAATACGTCCAATTTACAATACCATAACAACAGGGGTATTTGAATAAAAGACATGCCCCGCTTTATGATCCCGCAACTGTACATGAAAGTGTAGGCAAAATATTCTATAAACCTAGATAGGTATTATCATTAA
Organism: Amphimallon solstitiale; assembly: GCA_963170755.1. NCBI lineage: Eukaryota > Metazoa > Arthropoda > Insecta > Coleoptera > Scarabaeidae > Amphimallon > Amphimallon solstitiale. The sequence goes on from OY720675.1 coordinate 222,638,861, forward strand.
GCTTCAACCTCAGAAATTTTATCATAAAAGCTTCAAGTGGAAACAGTTTTTTGCACCAACTATTTCCAACATTTTAGAAAAAGTATTAAAGTGAATTTAGATTTTCATGTTTTGAAATATGCAGATAATCAATTACAAATAATCTATAAATAGCTAACGTCATATACTAATATTCTCGTCCATGGAGTTGTTTCTATTTCATTTATATATGTATACAAATAGCATCAAGAACTTCTGATGCGCGGCAAAAACATCAATGTACCCCCTGCTGAATCCATCTTCGCGTTGATGAATGTGTGCAATATCCATTAGTAAATTTGATGTAATAAATTTCATACAATTAATTCTTACCCCCTCCCGATAATGAGATTTACGGGTTGAAGGTCAGGCCAATAAAACGATAGCAAGCCGATTTCGCCAGTGGAAAAAAAAAACGGCGAGGTTTTTGAAAATATTGTAAAGTATTGCATTTTTGTTTACACAAGCTGTATATAATGTACAAGTAGCATTTATAGCATTTATCATTCCTGTGGTGAAGTCAGACAACAAAAAGATATATTTCACAATGGTTTTTTAAGTACTATGGTATACGTTTGATTACTTTTATCTTATGTCAGACTTATGTGGATGTAAGACTTTAGCAACATGAAAGTATATTTAGGAAAACCAGTTGTATTTTAAAGTGTTTAGGTAGTTACCTAAACACTTTTTTTTTTCAAGTAGGTACTTAGTAATTTATATTTGACTGTAATTAATTTTATGATTCTGTAAATTTGGTAACATGTTTTAAGTTGATGCGTCTTTTTTATCATGTAGAACGTGGTCGTATTGCAAAAGACGTGGATAATATTAAAAAAACACATTTATTCTATTAAAATTAGAGCAAACGCTTGTTTCTCATCTATATTACCTAATGACCGGAATAACTGCTACTACGCATGTTTCTACATGCAAAGCAGAAATTCAGAATTATGCGTTTGTATTTCTAGTTAGTATAGTTTTTATTATTATTAAAACTGTGATAATATGCTTTCTTTTAGGGTAAATCAGCTTGACAACAAAATTACATACATATTGAATAGGTGTAGATTTCTATTTAAGTACAGCCTATGATATATGTACTTATATGTTGTATTTATCATCCACTAGATGGCGCTATTATCGGGCATGAAATAAATACATAACTAGAAATCCCACCTGTGTTGCCAATTCTTAATTTTAAATTACCTGGTGATTATTTTTTAAATTATTATAACATCTGGCGATTTTGGATACTATTAGTTTTTACTTTCTTATACGAAGTATAAGGAAGTATTGTGATGACGAAAATTTTCGACCTCGAGATTTTTGCAGATGTCCACGTTTTGAAGTCACCTGATACCAAAAAAGTGGTTTTAAAAAAATGTCTGTGTGTCTCTCTCTCTCTCTGTGTGTGTGTGACCACGATAGCGGTCAAACCGCTGTAGATATCAATTCCAAATTTTGTATTTACGTGTACAATCTGCCTCTTGAGATCCGATTAGTTTTTCAGTAAAATCAGTAGACCGGAAGTAGTACTTTACTTCAGTGAAAAAATCGAATTTTGGAAATATTTCGTCAAATACTAAGTTTAAACAAATTTATAGAGAATTCATATGTACTTAGAATTAAAATTGAGAACCATTTTATTTAAAAAGTTTTTCGAAATTACTACCGGAAGTAGGTCTTTTACTCTTATCGAAAATCAGTTTTTTGCCAAAATTTGCAAGTCATGCTTTTTAGACAGGTACGCTACGAATATAAAAGTATTTAGAACTTAATTTCCAATATCTTTTGTATAAAAAAAATTTCAAAATTCGGACCGGAAGTATCACTTTTACTCTTACCGAATAACGATTTTTTGCAAGTATGTCGTAAATTATGCATTCTATATATATTTATTAAGAGTACAAAAGTATTTAGAATTAGATTTGCAATATTTTTTATATACATGAAATTTCAAAATTCGGAACGGAAGTAGCACTTTTATTCTTAGCGAGTAGCACTTTTTTTCGAATATCTTGCAAAGTATGCATTCTATAGCGATTTATTAAGAGAATGAAAGTACTTAGAATAGGATTTTGAATAAGTTTTGTATAAAAAAATTCTTAAAATTGTATAGTTTGAAACGCTCATACGTATAAGAAAGTCGTGTGGTGGGCACACGACTTTTCTTCTTGGTTACCAAGAATATAAAACATTAAGCACCTAAAAACGTAAGTCGGAGATAATTAGATACCGTTGCGTCCACAGTTGCGACGTGCGTATGCAGTGCAGTCGTTGTTTACAAACAGCAGAGAGGTATGTAATTTATATCCATGAGTTAAATTATACATGTATTTAAATTATTATTATATTATAGAATTAAAATGAGTTCGTCTACTGAAGAAGACAAAACTTCGCCAAGAGACAGGAAGAAATTAAATTATAAAAACAAGTACAATAAAGCTTGGGAAAAACAATTTAAGTGGATTGGTCCAAGTAAGCTCAGCATTAATCATTTCTATTGCAAATCATGTGCAATTAATTTAAGTGGAGGTATTAAGCAATAAAAAAACATGAGGCACTAAGAAACATATAATACTAAACAAAGCTGTTACATGCAGCAATCAGTCGTTAATATGTCGAATTTTTCGAGTGCTGTATCTAAACAAAAAAAAGTAAAAGACTTGGAGATTCGTGTGACATCTTTTATTGTAGAATATAATATTATTCAACACCGTTGATCATCTCGAAGGATTGTTAAAAGAATTTGCAAAAGAACCAGAAGCAGCTAAAGCAATTTCCATTAGAAGGACTAAATGTACGGCAATCGTGAAGAATGTTAATGGCCAATTTTCATTTAATAGTTTAATCGAAACTATTCAGAAAACTCAATTTTCCATTCTAGTAGAGGAATCAACAGATCACTCGTCTACAAAGCATTTAGCCATAATTGTAAGATTTGTTGAACATTTAATAGTGCATGATGAGTTTTTAACTTTGTTTCCTGTGGCAGATGCATCTGCAAATAGTATGTATAATTTGATTGTAATTTTTTTATTAAACATAATGTAGATTACAAGACATTATTAGTGGGTTTGGTGCCGATGACGCTCATGCTATGATGGGTTCTAAACATTCGTTACAAGTTCTGTTAAAAAAGGTTGTTCCAAATTTAATTGAAATAAAATGTCTATGCCATTCTCTAGCATTATGCGCATCGAAAGCATGCTTAAAATTACCTACCACACCAGAGGACCTACTACGAAATATTTACACACATTTTCAATACTCTTATAAAAGACAAGAGAATTATAAACAATTTCAAAGTTTTTCCGAAGTGAAACCCCATAAAATTTTACAGTTATTGAACAATATACTTCATTAATTTTATTTTTTCAGTCTGAATATATGATTAACAAAAGTCAAGCATCGGAAATAATTATGAATAGATTACATAATGCAATCAATTTATGTTATCTAGAGTCTATGGAATTTATATTACCATATATTGATGATATAAATAAGGAATTTCAGTCCGAGTCTCCAAAATTGTTTTTTTTATATAAAAGAATAAAAACCCTGATACTAACAATTTTAGAGTTTCATATAGATCCTGTGTATCTTAAAGAAGAACTCGTTCATAAAATTGAATACAAAAATCCGAGATTATTTTTAAAGCTAGAAAAAATTTATCTGGGGCCCAAAATACAAGCTAAATTCATATCCACAGATTTAAACAAAAGCCAAAAAAATGATTTTACAAAAAGATGTCTGGATTTCTATATAGAATTATTATCTCAGATATTTTGAAGATTTCCATTGGAATCAAATCTTGCACAGGGATTAAAATTACTAAAGCCGAAAAACACTAGTGATATTAATTCACTTGGGCCGCTGATTAACTCAAATATGTTTAAATATGCTATTAATGTTGTTAATATATTAGATCAGGAATGGAGAACCTTACGTAGCCTTTATCGTTCGTCGAAACAAATATCAGACCTAAATAGTTGTGATTTCTAGAATGAGATTAAGTGTATGAAAAAAGGTGATGATAGTCTGGCATTTCTGTGCCTAATAAAATTAATAACATACATTTACACCCTTCCTCACAGTAGCGCTGCAGTAGAAAGATTATTTTGGCCGCTATGGCTAGGGGCACGCGAGCGTGCCGCTTAGTTTGGAATTATAGGCACGTAACTGACGTCACTGCTGTTATGACGATATCATTTAACGTGCCCTGAAATCTGAAATTAAAGGCACGTGTATAAAAAACGGGGAAAATATGCATGTTCTAGTTTGTGGTGCGGATTTCTGTTAGTGTTAGTGGATTACTGCAGTTTATAACGACATAAACTATTAAATATGGACGGTCTAACAGGTAAACGATGTATTTTAATAATTTCTATTTAATAATATGTAGTTAAATCACTAAACAGAGCGTACTCTGATTTTGTATTATGCACACCTAATGCTAATACAAAATTAATCCTTGAGGAATTGGGGTTAGGAAATAGTTTATCCTGACTAGATTTATGTCATAAACAGTACTTTATAAGGTATCTTATTATACATGGGCGAGATAGGGGAATACGGATCAGTTTCATTCAGACTAGACCGACTCGTGTTTTGTCGGCTCTCGGGGAAACCGGTAGGTAATACGGTGCCCGAGAGCCGACAAAATACTAGTCGGTCTAGTCTGAGTGAAACTGAACCGTATTCCCCTATCTCGCACATGTCTCTTTTCTTTAAGATAACATTATGGCTACAGTTACCATAAATAATAGTAGTAATGACGACATAAATGAAACTATTAATGAAAAAAAAGAATTGATCTCCACTTTGGTTCATATAATGAACTAAAGAAATATTTAGAAATCTATGAACAACACAAAAAACAAAAATTTTATAAAAAAAAAGTCGTACAATAAACTCCTCTCTTAAATACATACAAAGACCGTTGAAGTCCTCTCTAGAATTTTATAAACTTTAATATGCATGTATCAATGGTAAAGAACGTCCTAAAAGAGGAAATGGGTTACGACAGACGAGGTTACAATAGCTTTTAAATAACCGATAAAATTGTTTTGACTTCTGTAATAATTTTCAGCACGCTACGCTTAGGATGTAATGCGAATTTCAAACTTCATATTTTTCCAGGAGGCCAATATTTAAAAGTATAGGGGAGAGTGGGGTATAATGATCCCTCTAAGACAAAACACGTCGCAGGCGAAGTACGGTACGAGCAAAAAAATTGAATTTATTGTAACATAGAGAGCATACTTTTCTTAGCACTTTGGTATGGTCGTCAAGGTTGAATCATTAAAAACCATTTATAGAAATGGATACAATGTATACTTTGCAAAAGGATCATTTTGCCCCAAGGGTAGAGGTAAAATGATCCCATGAGGCGGGTAAAACGATCCCACCCCCCAGTAAAAGCATGTTTGATTGACACAGTTACTATAAGTATAGCAACACATTAGGTAAAGATTTTTAATAAAGTTGTTTTTACTGCAAATACAAAAATAATATATTTTCTCAAAAAAAAACATAACAAAATATTCTTTAGGAACTCAAAAACTTTGGCATAAAATAATGATTAAACTAAAATTTAATTTGTTGTTTAGCAGGGGCTACTTGAGTACGGAATACACATCTGGTACATGTATAATCCTCATCATCGTCGCTAACTGCTGCACATTCATCATGTGCCCATCCGCGACACGTAGTGCATTGGATCCAACCTTCTTCACTGATAGACCTTTTAAAACTTCCATCACACAATATGCATTCAGTGTCATCTGAATCGTCACTACTACACCCACTACTCTCCCGCAGCTTTTCTTTTACTTTACTTTTCTTTGGTCTTTTTGAAGTCTTAACTGCTTTATTTTTACCCAGTCTTGCTTGTTTTTTCTCTTTCCTCCTTTTTTCGGTTTCATATTTTTCCATCTTTTCTTTTTCGAGGCTATCCTTGTATGGAGTGCTCGTGAGAATTACAGTACCAGTTGACTTGCGTTTATTCCTACTTCTTTTCTTGTCAATTTTCGGAAGAGGATGACAAACGGAGGGAGTAGTAATAGTAAATGAAGAATTATTATTGTGCTGTTGTGATTCGGGTTCCAAAATGACGGAATCTGGGCGCGAACTTGAACCTGGAGTAGGACTTTCTTGACGTTTTTCTTCTACAACGTTGTCTAGACGCGAACTTGGACCTGCAACAGGATTTTCTAGACGTCATTTTTGTAACACATCTAAGTTATCTAAAACCGGAGCATTTCGTTCTTCATTTGGTTCTTCTGTAACGTCTGCAGCTATGAAATCGACATCCGTAAACGTTTCTGGATTAAATGGAACCATACCAGTTTTTCGAAACCCATTGATAGCGTTTATCGGTGTAGAAGCTTTCAAGTATGCTTCGCAAAAGACGCTACTTATTTGAAACGTGGTAATAGTCCTTCCAGGGTGATTGTTCATCCATTTTTCTAGAGCTTGGTCCAAGTAGGTATTTAAGGGGAACATAACTCCAACGTCTAACGGCTGGAGTTTATGTGTTGTGTGAGGTGGCAGACACAACAAAGAAACAAAGTTGTCCCTTGCTTTTAAAATTACATCCAAATTTTTGGTATGTGTTAAGTGTCCATCCAAAACAAGTAATACAGGGTCATCTTTAGAGGGCTTAACAAAACTCACAAAATGATCGAACTACTGTTTAAATAAGTGAAGCTTCATCCACCCACTTTCGTTACATGCGAAAATTGTACCTGGAGGGGCCCCGTCCATTAATTCAGCTTTCATACGTTTTCTGCTGAAAATAAGCATGGGTGGTATAAAATTTCCAGCTGCTGAAATACAAATGACCGCTGTTGTAGATATTCCACGTTCAGCTGACGTAATGCGTGCCACTTGCTTTCTTCCTTCCTTCGCAAATGTCTTGGATTTTTTTCCAGGAACTGTGGAAATTGATGTTTCATCTACATTGAATATTCTGTGGGAAGGATAATCATATCGTTCTCTTAAGTCTTTCAGAAGACCAAAAAACTTCGTCACCACTGGTTTATTGAAAGCTCTTGCGCGAGCGGCAGTAGTAGACTCTGGACTTCGCAGACTAATATCTGGATGTCTTGTTTGAAAACCAGATAGCCAGTCTTTTCCGGCGGCCATTTTTATCTGTGAAAATGGATGTAGTATATTTTTTTTCGGCCAACTGAAAGGCCAAACGACGAAGATCTAGGGTTGTGATGCCATACATTCTTGTTTCCATATCAAGAATGTGTTGTACCAACTCGTCTTCTTGATCTGGACTAAAGACCGTCTTCTTGCTGCCAAGATGTTTTATACTACTCGTGGCAATTTTGTTTTTATTTTTGGCTCGACGTTTTAATGACATAATAGGAACATTGAAGGTTTCTGCTGCAGTTTTGATAGGCAGTCCATTTTTAAACTCATCCAGAGCATTTTGCATACTCTCTGGATCCCAACTTTGTCTTTGCGTTTTTCGTTGGTAGTGACGTGGCATTCTGAAAAAGTAAAAAATCTAAAGAAGAATAACTGAAATAAAACAATAAATGGGGGTAAAATGATCCCAGGATCATTTTATACGACCCATTAGGGATCGTTTAACCCCAAACGCACATTCTGACTTTCACCTAACCTAACAATTTTCAGTGAGAAAATAGACCCTAACTACTTAAGGATTTTGAAGTCCAACTATACCATTAGAAGTTGTGCACAAACTCGATTCGATAAATAACAATACATAGATTTAATACTGATACTACGAAGCACTTACCTTATATTGGAAAGTCACAACACAGAACTGCAAACCACGAGTTTTTAAACAGGCTTGAACTGATCGCATGGCGTGTCCGTGAGTACAGAACACTTTAATTTCAATATTCTGTCACTGTAAACTAGATGGCATCATTAGTTTTTGTGAAATGAGGTGGGATCATTTCACGTCCAGGGATCATTATACCCCACTCTCCCCTATAGTTGTAATAGAACATACAAAACATGAACTTTCAATTGTAACCAAATAGTTTTATTTTCTAGAAAGTTTTTGATCATTTCCCTCAAAATCGTATATTACATGAAACAGACCTTGGAAATGTGCAAGATTATTTATGTTTGGACGCAACTAAGAAGAAGATACAGAATAAAGTCCGTCTAGAAATTAGTAAAAAGACGACATTAAAAGAAAAAGATCTTCATAATATTCACTACAAACTCGAGACTGGGAAAAATCATTTGGCAGAAACTGTGAAATTATTGGAATCCAAATACAGTAATGAGTTAAATGCTACTGTATCTATATATTCCTAAAAGATATTTTTCTCAACAGATTGCAATGTTCATCTACTTTGCGACGAGGAAAAGAACTACAAAGCATTACAATTCTCTACAGAAAGTAGTAGAAATTCAATGAAAGCGTGGCCTGAATTTGTTAGTATTGACGGCACTTACAAATTGCTTAACACCGGCTGCACTCTTTCTTTATTTTTGGTAGAGGATTCTAATGGCCAGTCAGAAATTGTTTCTGTATCATTAATAGCTGTGGAAGATCGTGAATCATATTACTGCATTTTTGAATTATTTACAAACCAAAATAGCACTGATAAAGTAATTTGCTTTATGGAAGGTAAAGCTTTAACAGAACGTGGAGTTATGAAACAACCTTTTCCAGGGAGACCTGTGTATTTCTGTTTATTTCATACCTTAAAGACTTTTAGACGAGAAATAGGCTGCGAGAAGTTGAATATTTCTAAAGAGGAACGAGATTTATCTTTAGAATACCTTCAAAAATTAGTCTATTGTAACAATGAGGCTGAATATGATATCATATATACTCAATTTAAGGAATGAGTTCCTCAAAGCGTATGTGATTATTTTGATAAAAATTGGCATACTATTCGGAATGAATACATACATAACAAATGGCAATTTAAATAATACAACAAATAACCGTATGGAGTCAATTAACCATAAAATAAAACAAGTAGTACCTAAGAATTCAACTTTAACCGACTTTGTTAAATATTTTTTAATTTTTTTGGATAGCCATAATCAATCGACAATCGAGCATCTGAACACATTTTGAAGCGACCACTGCACCGATTTCAAAACCATGAAAAAGATTTATTGCAGTATGTGAATATTTTAACAGGTTACAATTTCAAGTACATCCAGAAACGGATAGATTTAATCACTAAAGTAAAAATATTGAAGGAATATAATGACGGTGTGTTTCAAACTATGTGTATCACATACGTTGGACAAAAAATTATTATTTATCAAAACATAGAATTGGAACAACCAAGTCAGATATTGCGGCAAAACTAAAACATGTAGTAAGCGAAAAGCCTAAAGTGATGACGTTAACCGAAAAACGAAAATCAGCCACTTTAATTACGAATTCTTTAATGAACAAATTAGCATTTCCAGCAATAGTGAATTCAACTATAGATTAGATTTATTGAAGAAAATGGAACACTACTGGAGAACTGGAAACGAAGTGGCAATTATTAAGTGGGAATTATATTACAACAGGTGAGGCAAATTGTGATCTGATCGATACAGAAACAGGTACTGAGGCATACGATAATAATCAAGAAACGATCTCACAACAAAATAGTGTTAGAATAGTATTGTCTGATGGAAATATAAGTGAATTGACAGATAATAATTTAGCAAACATGCCACACATTACATTTGTTGATGAACCCTTTGGTGATAATGAAGATAACAGTAATAATAATAATAATAATGAAAATATTCAAACTGATTTATTAAAATCAATAGTGTTGCCCTCAAAAATTAAGAAAAGGGGCGACCCAAGGGACATGATTCTACGGCAGTAATAAATCATAATAAACGCAATAAAAATAGTAAAAGCAAGACATTCTCACATTTATTTTAAATAATCAACTAGACGCTATAAGCAAAGCATCCTTTGATACAGAATGTTCTACTAAAACTTTCCAATAATATTTTATTTATCCTTAGTAAGAGTTTTGTTATTTTGATGTTTTGAATTTTGTAATAAAAAGACTTATTTTGACTCTAATTGTTATTTATTCCTTAAAAAAAATTAATAATGAAAACTATTATTAATTATTCTCATAACTTATAGATTGGCGCAGAATAAAGTAATGATTTGACGTACCTCTAATTTCAAATTTAGGTGCACGTCAAATGATAATGTCATAACAGCAGTGACGTCAGCCACGTGCCTATAATTCCAAATTAATCGGCACGCTCGCGTGCCCCTAGCCAGCGTATTTTGGCAGATAAATGCAAATAAAACAAAAACTAGAAATAGACTGAATACAGATACTGATACAGATAAACAGGTATTTTACATTCCAAACGTATTATATTATGTGATAAAAATAAAAAGTGTTACAATTACAAAATTGATGTAGAATGATACCTACGTTCTCATAATTAAGACATGTACAATGTAGATACCATAAATTTGACCGATAATGATAATTAGTATGTAAGATGTTATTAATGTATAGAATATACTTTGTTTTTAATGTTATATATTTTATATTTTTTTACATAATAGAGATATTTATGATATATTGTAAATGTTTAATTTTTTTCTTTTAACTTGACTATAAATTTAAATTCTGGTGATTTTTTATTCAAGAATCTGGTGATATAAAATTTCATAGATTGGCAACACTGCCTGTTTGTCAAAGTAGTGGATGCAGTTCTTGTAATATTTATATCAAGAGTTATGTTATGTACACTTTACTATGTAAAATATATCTGTCTATATACTAATATTATAATATTTAAATCAAATTAGCATTCAATCAGTGTATTCTATTATAGAAAGTTAAATGAATATTAATCAGATTATCTGTTTAGGTTAATATGAATGGATTTTAACATAGGTACCTTGAAATCACCTGGATATTCTAATAAATCAAGTAATGATATTTTGAATATACAGCGTTAGTAAAAAGTCCCGGAACGGTCGAATAACTTTGTTATTTGAAAATTATGATTTCTGAAATTTGGTATGGGGGTATAGTTAATATAAATGCATTTTATGCAATACAGTTAATATTTTTTTCACTTCCGGTTTAATCGGCAATACGTCCAACTTTTTTTTTTTAAATGGAACGCCCAGATTTTTTTAACACTTTTGAATGCAAAATAAAAAACTACGTTCAGGAAGTATTAAGATGTTTATTTTTATTCACAAGAAAACAGTTAAAAAATTAAAAAAGTGTCCTAATACAGAAAAATCAAGGTACCTTTGAAAAAAGCTGTTGTTTAGTGTTTGCATTCTTTTTGCCGTCACATTTGACAATTTTAAAAGCGTTTTAACTTTTGCATCGCTATAAATTTACTTATTTTAGACATTGACACATTTGAAAATGGCAGTAAAACTTACTGAATCAGAACGAATTCAGATATTAATGATGCGTGGGTACGGTGATCGTCAACGTTCTTTTGAAGAGGTTCGTATTTTGTTTAATACTGTTTATCCGGATCGTCACATTAGTAAAAGTACGGTATGCCGAACAATTCAAAAGTTTGAAGTCTTTCGTCAGGTGAAGGATTTACCTAGAAGGAGACGTCCATTAACAGCAACTGATGAAGAAACTAGTTTGAATGTCTTACTTACAGTGGAAGAAAATCATCACGTGTCCACAACAGAATTAGGTCAAATTCATGAGATCTCTCAAAAATCTGCTCATAATATTCTTAAATCAGCAAGAATTAAAGCCTATAAAATGTATCCCGTCCATGAGTTAACTGAAGATGATCCAGATCGTAGACTACTATTTTGCGAAACAATGACGGAATTGATCGAGCAGCAGCCTAATGTTTTAGATCACATCATTTTTTCAGATGAGGCAAGGTTTTGTCTCAACGGCACTGTGAACAGACATAATTGTCGCTACTGGTCAATTGAAAATCCGCATTGGATTGAAGAAGTCCATACACGGCGTCCTCAAAAGGTGAATGTCTGGGCTGGTCTTGTTGGAAACAACATCATATGACCATTTTTTATAAGAGGAAAGTTAACTGGCAACGTCTACTTAAATTTATTGCGAAATGAGGTTGTTCCAGCACTTGCGGCCCTCTTTCCAAATGCAAACATAGGTGATCACCCTAATGCACATTTTTGGTTTCAACTAGATGGAGCTCCCCCCCATTTTGCCCATAATGTCCGCGATTATTTGAATGAAATTTTTCCGGGACGTTTGATCGGACGTAGAGGAGCAATCGAATGGCCAGCACGTTCGCCAGATCTCTCGCCATTAGATTTTTTCTTTTGGGGTCACTTGAAATATCAAGTGTACAAAAATCGTCCCCATAATCTTGAACAATTGGAAGAGAGAATAGTTCAAGAAGCCAATCGCATCACTCCAGAACAAACACAAAATTCAATAAGAAATTTTACTGACCGTTTACATTTTTGTCAAATTGTAAATGGAGAGCATTTTGAACAATTATTGTAATCGCAACCTGAATAGACAGGTATCTTGATTTTTCTGTATTAGGACACTTGTTTAATTTTTTAACTGTTTTCTTGTGAATAAAAATAAACATCTTAATACTTCCTGAACGTAGTTTTTTATTTTGCATTCAAAAGTGTTTAAAAAATCTGGGCGTTCCATTTAAAAAAAAAAAGTTGGACGTATTGCCGATTAAACCGGAAGTGAAAAAAATATTATCTGTATTGCATAAAATGCATTTATATTAACTATACCCCCATACCAAATTTCAGAAATCATAATTTTCAAATAACAAAGTTATTCGACCGTTCCGGGACTTTTTACTAACGCTGTATAGGTATATTGAATATTCTAACAAATATATACGAATTAACATGATATTTTAGTTTGCGCAAGGAACTTCTTACAGTTATAAATGTATAACGACAATTTTGAAGGTTATATTTATACATTTATGCCTGTTGATATCAAGCATATCGTAAATATTCGGACATCGTCGTATAACGTCTAGTTTTCTGGTTGGTTCACGTTATTTTATAAAATAGCATAAGAAATTGCTCGTACGGTATAATTTTTGGGGCCGTTATAGTTGTAAGGAAAAATATCCCCACGCATAAATTCACTATTGTGATAGAGTATTTGACATCTCTATATAGAATAGAATAGAATAGAATAGAATAGCTTTATTGTACCAACTAATATAAAATACAAAAGCATGTAAAATACAGCGGTAACGTCGAAACAAGTGGTGTGTGTGTGAGCGTGTGTGTGTGAATGTGTGTAGGCGTGTGCTATATAACAATGTATGTGTGTACTAATGGTAGATATAATTCAATGTAAATGAAACTTCTTGATATCTTGTAAAAACTCAGTAACCGAGTAGAAGCTGTTTTCTAATAAGTATTTCTTAATGGATGTTTTGAATTGTGGCACTGGCTTTTCAATCCAAGTGTTCGGTAATTTATTAAATAGTTCTAGATGTCTATGTTTGGCACTCGTGGTCTGCAACCTGTGATTCGGAAGTAGAACCTGTGATTGAGATCTTAGTCGCAACTGCGTCACATCTCCTTTTCTATTTAACGTGGGTAGCTCCAATTTAGCTCGAAGAAGCTGTCTGTAGATGTATGCTGATGGCAAAGGCATGATTTTGTTTCTAACAATATATGTTATTATAATCGTTGGTGCGTCTGTTAGTGATCATGTAACTTCTGAATGACTTGAGCGATTGATGTAATATTCACACAATATATTTATTTTGTCGAGACGATGATCATAGCTATGCTAGAATTCGAAAGGTGGCACTGGAGTGAAGTTATTAACACATTATATATTTATGGATCAAAATCACGCATATTCACATTAGGTATCTGTTGGCTTAATGCCAAAAAAGGAAATCATAAAATCTGGACCCAAAAGCTGGATCTTACATGAATATTATTTTTAATTATAGTGTTCTGTACTCACGGATACGCCATGTGATCAGTTCAAACCTGTTTAAAAACTCGTGGTTTGCATTTCGGTGTTGTGTGACTCCGATATAAGGTAAGTGCTTCGTAGTATCAGTATTTAATCTATGTATTGTTCTTTATCGAATCGCGTTTGTACATAACTTGTAATGGTATAGTTGGACAAAATCCTCAAGTAATTAGGGCATATTTTCTCACTGAAAATTGTTAGGTTAGGTAAAAGTCAGAATGACCGTTTGGGGTTTAATGATCCCTAATGGGCCGTACAAAATGATTCCGGGATCATTTTACCCCCATTTATTGTTTTAGTTTTATTTCAGTTATTATTGTTTAGATTTTTTACTTTTTCAGAATGCCACTCCACTACCAATGAAAAACGCAAAGACAAAGTTGGGATTCAGAGAGTACGCAAAATGCTCTGGATGAGTTTAAAAATGGAATGCCTATCAAAACGTAGCATAAACCCTCAATGTTCCTATTATGTCAATAAAACGTCGAGCCAAAATAAAAATAAAATTGCCACGAGCAGTATAAAACATACTGGTAGCAAAAGGACGGTCTTTAGTCCAGATCAAGAAGAGGAGTTGGTACAACACATTCTTGATCTGGAAACAAGAATGTATGTCATCACGATCGTAGATCTTCGTCGTTTGGCCTTTCAGTTGGCCGAAAAAACGAATATACCACATCCATTTTCACAAATAAAAATGGCCGCCGTAAAAACTTTCTATCTGGTTTTCAAACAAGACATCCAGATATTAGTCTACGAAGTCCAAAGTCTACTTCTGCTGCTCACGCAAGAGCTTTCAATAAACCAGAAATTTTTTTGGTCTTCTGAAAGACTTAGGAGAACGACATGATTACTCTTCCCACAGAATATTCAATGTCGATAAGACATCAATTTCCACAGTTCCTGGAAAATATTCCAAAACGTTTGCGAAGAAAGGAAGAAAGCAAGTGGCACGCATTACGTCAGCTGAACGTGGAATATCTACAACAGCGGTCATTTGTATTTCAGCAGCTGGAAATTCTAAACCAGCCATGCTTATTTTCAGCAGAAAATGTATGAAAGCTGAATTATTGGACGGGACCCCACCAGCAACAACTTTCTCATGTACCGAAAGTGTGTGGATGAAGCTTGACTTATTTAAACAGTGCTTCGATCATTTTGTGAGTTTTGTTAAGCCCTCTAAAGATGACCCGGTATTACTTGTTTTGGATGGACACTTAACACATACCAAAAGTTTGGATGTAATTTTAAATGCAAGGGATAACTTTGTTTCTTTGTTGTGTCTGCCACCTCACACAACACTTAAACTCCAGCCGCTAGACGTTGGAGTTATGTTCCCCTTAAATACTTACTTGGACCAAGCTCTAGAAAAATTGATGAACAATCACCCTGGAAGGACTATCACCACCTATCAAATAACTAGTGTCTTTTACGAATCATACTTGAAAGCTTCTACACCGATAAACGCTATCAATGGGTTTCGAAAAATTCAATCCAGGAAAGCTTACCGATGTCGATTCCATAGCTGCAGACGTTACAGAAGAACCAAATGAACAACAAAATGCTCCAGTTTTAGATAACTTAGATGTGTTATAAGAAATACGTCTAGAAAATCCTGTTGCAGGTCCATGCTCGCGTCTAGATAACGTCGTAGAAGAAAAACGTCAAGAAAGTCCTACTCCAGGTTCAACTTCGCGCCCAGATACCGTCATTTTGGAACCCGAATCACAACAGAAAAATAATAATTCTTCATTTACTATAACTACTCCCTCCGTTTGTCATCCTCTTCCAAAAATTGACAAGAAAAGAAGTAGGAATAAATGCAAGTCAACTGGTACTGTAATTCCGACGAGCACTCCATACAAGGATAACCTCGAAAAAGAAACAAGGAATAAATATGAAGTTGAAGAAAGGAAGAAGGAGAAAAAACAAGCAAGACTGGGAAAAAATAAAGCAGTTAAGACTTCAAAAAGAACAAGGAAGTGTAAAGAAAAGGAAAAGCTGCTGACAGTGGAGAAGATTGGATCCAAAGCACTACATGTCGAGGATGTGCAGCAGTTAGCGACAATGATGAGGATTATACATGTACCAGATGTGTATTCCGTACTCAAGTAGCCCTTGCTAAACTACAAATTAAATTTTAGTTTAATCATTATTTCATGTCAAAGTTTTTGAGATCCTAAAGAATATTTTGTTGGATCCTTTTTTGACAAAATATATTATTTTTGTATTTGCAGTAAAAACAACTTTATAAAAATTCTTTACCTAATGTGTTGCTATACTTATAGTAAGTGTGTCAATCAAAAATGCTATTACTGGGGGTGGGATCGTTTTACCCGCCTCATGGGATCATTTTATCTCTACCCTTGAGGCAAAATGATCCTTTTGCAAGGTGGTCATTGTATCCATTTCTATTAATGTTTTTTAGTGATTCAACCTTAACGACCATACCAAAGTGCTAAGAAGAGTATGCTCTCTTTCTTAGAATAAATTTAATTTTTTTGCTCGTACCGTACTTCCCCTACGACGTGTTTTGTCTGATCATTATACCCCACTCTCCCCTACCTATTCTGAAATTTTCTGGCAATTGGTAACTGGCGTGCATTGCCAGATATAAAATCTCAACCATATTGCTACTTTATTTATGAGATATCCAGTCGTATTTTGCATCTTATATTTCTCTGCTTTGATACTAGCATTACATGTCGTGAAATTTCTCATATCAGATATTATTTTCGTTAATCTAAAAATACAATAAACTCAAATAGTTTATCTTTAAAGTTAACATTTCCCCCATCACAATATTATGTCTTAGTTTTTTAAAAATAGTTATTCTCTTATTGATGATATGTATACTGATAAGTCTCAACATGCTTCTTGAAAAACTCCTTCGTACTTTGACATGTAAATCATTTGTATCCGGTAGTATGGCCTTGGTAAGTTCAAGTGATAGATCCATATATTCAGGAACAATATCCGGGACAGGCAATTAGTCTTTCATAACTTTCTAAAGTGTTCTTATTTATCAATATACATATCAGCAATGTCGTAAGATCACATTATACCATGACAAAAATATTATTACATTTTACGTTAATGGCTATATGAAAACGTATAGATACTAACTATAAGAGCACAAATTAGTATTATTTCAGCTTTTGGTCGTTCAGGTAGAATTATGTCTCCTTGTAATATACATATGCACAAAAGAAAATTCACCTAATTTTTTTGTCGTATGCTGAGTGAATGTTAATTAATGTCTTTTTTGGTAGTAAGAGGCGAAAACGTTGTTATAATTAATTGTCCGATAAATTACGAAAAATATTTAGGACCACGAATCGCATTCAATATCCTACATTTAATTGCTAAATATAAATATGATTTATAAGAAGGATAAAAGCGTAATTGTACTGTAATCTGAAGTAATTTATTATTACCAATGCAATGGTCGAATCAGCGGTAAATGTAGGTTAGCATCCAAGAAATGAAAAGTTACGGAATTGTTATCGCCGCTGTTTGTTTGTCCGGTCATTACTGTAAAAAGATTCGAACTAATTCTTATGATTAATCTTTTCGTGCTCTCGTTATACGTAAAGAAGTAATTTCGTAATAAAGATGTTATTAATTCATTAGGGGCAATTTTTGGTAATTGTCCAGATAGCTGAAATCTATCATATAATAACGAGGTTGTGACAGAGCCAATTTAGGAGATTTCATGAAGCCTATTTATTGAGTAAGGAAATCCTTAACTGGATTTTTACAAATTGGTAACATTAAATTTGTGACATTCACATTTTTTACGTCGTTCAAATCCATAGCAAGGACAGGCTTACAAAGACGTCCGTAATTGTTTAAATTGATTTTTATTACTAAATGACAAATTGCAGTTTTAATTTTGTAGTAATTCAATCAAAGAGATTGTAGATTAATATATAAATTGCACTTATTGAGTTATAGTACTAAATAATGAGGTATTAATAAGAAGTAACCTTTTAATGGGCAAACGGGATTTTGTATTATTTTATGTTCAGCAAAAGAATGAGGTTATGGTCAATCGTATTGATACATAATGTGGTTTAATCAGGGTTATAGAGAAGGTGAGAATGCTCTGACAAATGCGCGGAAGATTTAATGATAATGTCCGCCATTTTGACCCAGAGCTTAGGAGGCGCACCAATAACAGGCGTTACTGAAAGAGCGCGACTTTGAAACAAGAAGAAACAATTGAAGCCAACCCAGAAACCAACATTCTGGTAATGCTGGATGCAATAGCGATAAATAAGGGAATAATAAATAAAAATATAGTTTGGTGAATTGCTCGTTTTTGTTAAAGCTGCATATAGCATTCTTTTATAAAAGAAAAAGCACATTTAAATGATATTTTATGAATAAAGACTTTTTGTTTTGTTTTGGATCATAGTGGCAACTAGTAACCAGTGTCACATATTAATTAACAGTTGCACAATTAAAAGTAGGTAAGCAAAGCTACTGATACATTGATGAACTCATCAAAAATTATATACACCTCTTTATTCTGATGATCATAGATTTGTTTAATTATTTATTATGGTAGATGTGATTTTCGATGTACTCGATGAGATAAATAAAACACGGATACATGTTTACGTATCATTCATATATCCTAAATATTAGTATAACAGGGCTGTATTAGGCTAATGCACACTATAGACTAATCTTGGATTTAAGCTTTTGCGAAACAAATTAACAACATTATTTCATTATATCGCGAATGTTGCTACTTTTGCATTTAAATGTTTCTATCATGAAGAAATGTTGGTTCAAATCAAAAACAGAACTAAAAAGAATTGATGATGTCACATTCTCAAGTATGACAGATGATATATTGTTACATTTGGAGTTCATGGAAAAACGAAGTAATGATTTTTCCTTAAAATTCACGAAAGAACTATTCATTTGGTTTATAGTACTAGATACACGATATACACTAAACGATGTTATAACTAGGGCGCGGACACGTACGGTTGATGACTCATCGCTCATGGGCGCACTATTGAAATGTTGTATTTTTAAAGAGGTTTTAATTTTATTTATATAATTGGATAACAAGTGGCGGGTGATCTATAAAATACAAAATACCTTATTATTTGTTCATTTTCTCTTCTGTAAGACTTGTTCTCCTTGAATTAAGTACATCCTTGTAGATAGAAAACGTCCTTTTTACATCGCAACTGGTTATAGGTGCGTACTGGAAATATTCTTTTATTTCAGCGTATTTAGCATACACAATTGTCGCAATGTTCTTAAATCTGCATAAAAACTATTTCTGTGTATGTTTTAGCAAAGCTAAGTGACGAACGTGCGATATTTTGGCATTCTGTAACGATATTTTGCAGACTTTGTAATAAATTTCGGAATCTCTGACAATTCATTTTCATATCAGAAAATGTAACATAAACAACGTTCTCGATCTAAATAAATAATAACTAAAAATGTAGGCGTATGTTATTGAAACTAAACGAAATCCAGTGCACACTTACGTCTAGATAATTGGGAGAAGTCGATTCAATAAACCGGTATTAGACTATTACAAAAATTACGAAGTACGTAATTAATAGTCAAAACAATGAAAAAACGAAACTAACGTAAGTATGAATAGGTATACAAGGTGTTCACACTTAAACCCGCACCACTGGTAACTCCGTTATTATTGGAGCTACGAATTCGTCCAAATTAGCAAACTAGTAGGATTTTTCCTGGCGGTTACGACGATAAAAACAAAAAAACAATAATTGAACGTCGCGTTTTTCAGATATTTGACAAAATATAATTTTTTAAATGGAACACCCTATATATTTTTATGCAGTTGAATAAAGAATTTAGTTCTGAACAAAAATTTTTCAATACATTATCTCAAGAAAATTGAAAATAAAAAGTTATCACGTGATTTATTTAAAGGGGCATATTCCCGAGATAATCAGAAAAGTACCCATTTTAAAATGGGACAGTATAATTTAAAATTCCACTCAGAAAAAAAGGAAATGAAATTAGCCTACATTACAATAGTTGTTACAATTTTGATCAAATAGGCACCAATAAAAAAAAATATTCAATAACAATCCGTCAAATTAATCTGTCAGTGTTTTAAAATTCGCATTGTTATTTTGCTGTTTTCTTCTTGTTTTCTTCTAATAAAAATGGTTTTCACACATGAGGAAAAATGTGATATTATGGAAGCTTACATATTTCAGAGAAAAAACACTATTAGAGCTCGCGAACATTATAGTGCAATGTTTCCCGAGTGCGCGATTCCTCAAAGAAGATATTTCTTGGAATTATACAGACAATTTCGGCGAAACGAAGAGGTTTTCAAGAAGAATAGAACGAAGAAGCAATTTGTGGTTAGTGAGGAAGTAGAGATAAATGTACTGGGATATTTTGAGGCGTGTCATAACAATTGGGAACGATTCATAAAATTTTGAAAAAATATAATTTTGAGCCATACAAATATCGGCCAGTACAAACTTTGCATCTTAATGATGATATAAGAAAAATGGAATTTTGTGAATGGTTCCTACATAAATGTGAAGAAGATCCAAATTTTCCTCGATATGTTTTATGGTCGGATGAGAGTAACTTCTCTAATAAGGGAATGTTTAATCGAAAAAACTATCATTTTTGGAGTCGGGAAAATCCTTTTTTGACTCATCCCACTAATCCACAACATCGGTTCAGCCTTAATGTTTGGTGTGGTATGATTGGATCTAAAATTGTGGGTCCTTTTTTTTACCGCGGCTCATTAACTGAAGAGAGATATGAGGACTTTATGTCTCATGTATTGGAAGATTTCGTGGACAACTTGAACTTGATGAATAGGCCGCGGATATACTTCCAACAAGACGGTGCACCGGCTCATAATCACCATATCGTTAACGCATTACTGGAGAGACTGTTTGGACCCCGTTGAATTGGAACTCATGGACCAGTTCTGTGGCCCCCACGCTCACCAGATCTAACTCCGCTAGATTTTTTTTTATGGGGCCGAGTGAAAAATTAAGTTTACAAACATCGTTACCAAAATGTGGAAGAACTTCAAAATAACATTACGGCCATTATTCGGAATATTGATGGAAGGACCCTTCTCAAAGCCACGCGCTGCACTCAGAAAAGAGCCCGCAAGTGTCTGGACCAAGAAGGTGGTACCTTCGAACAACTATTTTAGTTATGTATGTTGATTGATAGTGTTTATTATTCTTTTATTTGTTATTCTTAAGTTTCGTGGACGAAATCAAAATAAATTTCGTTAAAAACACAACGTTTCGTTTGAATTCATTTAGGAATATTATGAACAAACATTGTAGGACCTATACAAAAAATTTTTTCATCCGTTCAACAAGAGAATAGTATACAATAATCGGTACATATTATTTAATTACAAATTTCGTTAGGCATCCCTAAAAACAAATCCTAAATCCCTAAAAATGCACGGTATCTCATTTGAAAACTTACGTTTTAGTGATAAAGAAAGCAAATTTTAAGGATGTTTATGATATTATTTTATTTAATATCTGAAGATGACTTCAATTGGATAAACATGTGAAACATGCTAAGTCTTTCATAATTTTTTTTAAACAAAATGCAATGTTTAAGAAATCACGTGATAACTTTTTTATTTTCAATTTTTTTAAGATAATGTATTTAAACATTTTTATTCAGAACTAAATTTTTTATTCAACCGCATAAAAATATATAGGGTGTTCCATTTAAAAAATTACATTTTGTCAAATATCTGAAAAACGCGACGATCAATTGTTTTTTTGTTTTTATCGTCGTAACTGCCAGGAAAAATCCTACTAGTTTGCTAATTTGGACGAATTCGTAGCTCCAATAATAACGGAGTTACCAATGGTGCGGGTTTAATTGTGAACACCCTGTATACATATATAACTTTATTTATCATGCGAAATATGAGGTAACAATAATAAATGTGAGAAACCCCTCGCGCTTCTACCTACGCCGATGAAGAAAGGATTTTACTCAAAAATTCCTTTTTTCATGGGCATTTTTTGTTCTCATTCTCGGGCATTTCTCGGGCGTAAACAGATGTTGCAGTTCACCATATGAATTAGTGCTATTCAGTAAGCGCGTGTTGTTTACATTATTTCTTTTCTCCGTTGTAACTTCGTCGTAGTTTAAACCGGTTATGTCCGCGCCCTAGTTATAACCTTTCATTACTGAATTTCGAATTTTAGTTAAATACATCTTTCAGGAAATAAAAATATAATATTTAGGTTGTACATTATAAAAATTGGTTGTAATTTCTCTTTAAACTTTAAAATAAGTTATTAGATGTGTAAAGATTAAAATATATAAATCACTTAAAACAAAAAGAAAACTGATTGTTTTTGTCATATGAAAACATAAATTCGTTAATTGTAATATGACTGTTTACTTTACCTGTTGCTGACTGTTTCATTTCATTGAAATACCTTATGAATTCTGAGATGGAGCTTACCTGAAAAAGAAAATATATAAATTAATAATAGTTGAAATTTTTTTTTTAAATGAATAATAAATAGAGGTAAGTTACATATTTTGCTAATATTAGTTTGTTTTTAGTACTTATTCATTATGTGTTAAGAACAATATATAAACATTTTTGTGATTAGTTTAGATAAAGTTTATACCGCGAGATCAAAAATTATATTGAGTCTAATAATTGTCATTATATTTTATAAAATATAATGATAAATATTAATGACAGTATGACACTTAATGATATAACCTAAGGTAGACGTTTTATATTCCATGGCAAACCTTTATCAATATAATTTTTGATCTCGCGGTATATTCTATGTTCAGTCATTAGGACCTACATTATTCTTGGATTGAGTTGGTCTTTACTTGATGTAAATCCATTTTCAATGTAAAATAAAACAAACAAATGTTTAAGATTTACACGGTATTTAATAACAACGACAGCTGTTTCGCTACACTGTAGCTTCGTCAGGTTGACATATACAATAATGTATGTAGATAGTTATTATTGTATATGTCAACCTGACGAAGCTACAGTGTAGCGAAACAGCTGTCGTTGTTATTAAATACAGTGTAAATCTTAAACATTTGTTTGTTTTATTTCACCTACATTATTGTTTAATAATGTTATTGTGTTGAACAATTTCAATTCCTTGAGACTTTCTAAGTTCTGTAGAAGTCTAAGAGGATTAATTTGATATTCGTAATTTTTCCATTGCTGTCACGAATAATTAGTGTTTTAATTTAAGTATATGTACTTTGTAAGTACTGTCATAAACGAAATCTTAGGGCACCCTCTGACAGTGTCTGCAATTCGTGATCAGCCCTTTAATTGATACGACGCGAGAGTGGCGTCTACTTTATTATCTTATTTTGATTAATATAAAAAAAATGAGGTGTGGCCACCACACGACTTTCTTATACGTATGAGCGTTTCAAACTATACAATTTTAAGAATTTTTTTATACAAAACTTATCCAAACTCCTATTCTAAGTTATTTCATTCTCTTAATAAATCGCTATAGAATGCATACTTTGCAAGATATTCGAAGAAAAGTGCTACTCGCTAAGAATAAAAGTGCTACTTCCGGTCCGAATTTTGAAATTTCATGTATACAAAAAATATTGCAAATCCAATTCTAAATACTTTTGTACTCTTAATAAATATATATAGAATGCATAATTTACGACATATTTGCAAAAAATCGTTATTCGGGAAGAGTAAAAGTGATACTTCCGGTCCGAATTTTGACATTTTTTTTTATACAAAAGATATTGGAAATTAAGTTCTAAATACCTTTATATTCGTAGCGTACCTGTCTAAAAAGCATGACTTGCAAAATATTGGCAAAAAACTGATTTTCGATAAGAGTAAAAGACCTACTTCCGGTAGGAATTTACAAAAACTTTATTAATACAATTTTTCTAAAATTTCATTTTGAGTACATTTGAGTTCTTTATAAATTTGTTTAAACTTAGTAATTGACGAAATATTTGCAAAATTCGATTTTTTCACTGAAGTAAACTACTACTTCCGGTCTGCCGATTTTGCTCAAAATCTAATCAGTTCTCAAGAGGGAGATTATATTCGTAAATACAAAATTTGGAATTGATATCTACAGCGGTTTGACCGCTATCGTGGTCACACACACACAGACACACACACACAGAGAGAGACACACAGACATTTTTTAAAAACCACTTTTTTGGTATCAGGGGACCTCAAAACGTGGACATCTGCAAAAATCTCGAGGTCGAAAATTTTCATCATCACAATACTTCCTTATACTACGTATAAGAAAGTAAAATAGGTATCCTAAGAATAACACGTTTTATCCGTTTGTCTTCAATTTATCTATATGTGATGAATTGAGCGCTGTTAAAATTTTATTAACTGGAAATGAAATAATCGGATCTAGTATATAAATATTACTATACTTGTTGCGTATATTGAATTTCCTATGTTTCGACATTAAGATGTCATGTCATTGTCCATAATTCAACTTCATTTAGTAATTTAGTCACTTTCCCTTTATCTTCAACTACTTATATAGTTGTGCAAAATATGAAAAATTCAAGAATCGTGGACAACCAAAGTCGGATAACTTTGCCAATGGCCTAACATAAAGACGAAGTGAAATTTTGTAATTTCTAAAAATGCTCTACATCTGTCCGTTTCCCTTCTACCTAACAGTGTCGCCCCTAGAGCATGCACAATACGTGCATTAGTAATAAACGTGCGTTCTAATTCCGGAAACCGCAGTGTAGCAGTTCGTGTACAAACCATTTATTTTAAATAGGTACCATACAGAGAAGACAGTGTGTTGTTGTTTATAAACGTGGACAGCGAAGTCAAAGAGAGAGTTCCCTCTTCTGAACGAGAAACATGCCATAATTGTAACATTTGATATTTTAATCGAGTCAACACAAAGGTTAGATCCGATAAGAAAGCAAACGGCGAACGGCCCAGCATTGTGTGTATGTGTCTATGTTCAATAATATTCCAAATATCTTCATAACGGTAACGGATAATACTCGTGGTGTATTGGATAGATTCGATCTGTGAGTGAATTTTTCCTGTCGAAACTAACTGTTTCTTCTGAACGAGCGGGTAAAATATGTAACGTTATCGATATATCTTGCAGATAACACTCAGATGTATTGAATGAATTCAGTTCACTCGTGTTCCAAATATGTTTAGATTAACTGGATTTTAGAAGTGTACAATATTTGGTGAGGACAAGAAGATATATACGCTGGATTTTTACGATTTTTCGTACAAATAAAAACCACTGTTTAAGTATGCTTGTCTTTTAAAATGTTTTCACATATGCAAATTTTAGAATTATTTCTTGAAAAGCATTATTGTGTAAATCCAAATGATGAACATTGATACGATAAGGAAGTCACATTGAGAGAAATATATCGATGGTATTTTGCCAAAAGGGCGAACGCGCCATTTTAGAGCTTTATGTACCAAAAAATAAGTACCTACTGTAAGACGATGTTGGCAAAAGGATGAACGTATTTGATGGAATATAAGGTGTTGGTAGTGAAAAATACATTTTTCCTTTGTGCGAATGTGTTCAGAACAATCCGTCCAAAGGGATGAATGTAACAAAGCTAAAACGTCTAAAGGGCGAACTTGCATTCCTTTACCATAGGCAGCATAACCTAAAAATAGTTTTGTTCGTTGATTGTATGGTACGTATGCGATACGGTACGAAAAAATTGTTAATTATGTCTAGTCGGACAGAGCGAATACTAAAATTGTCTCGTAATATTAATAAGCCAAAAAGTAGTGTTTCAACTGATGTACCATTGCCGGCTAAATGTTATATGGCATTAGAGAATTTGGACGTTATTTATGGGTCAAATTCCGGCCGTAGGATTGAGAAATCCTATGTAACTGACATAAGTACAAGTTCTTCTTTACTTAGCCCGCAAAGAAATGAATCTAGTTCTGAATCTGACGGCGCAGTGGAGCCAAATAATAATAGAAAAAATTATAATATTATTACCAATTCTGAAAATGCCAGAGAAAGTTGTGCTTATGGGATCAAAAAGAGAAAGAAGGAGAACAAAAAAGAAAACAGAAATATTGGCAATTCAAAAAAGAAGATGAAAAAGAACCCATGCGCAAAAGGATGCCCCAATGAATGTAATAGTCAGCAAAGATGATAGAAATCCCATTTTTGAGAAATACTGGTCATTCAGTCATCAAAAACAAAGAGACTTTTTACTCAACTACATAGATGTTCATGAGATCGAAAGAAAAAGGGTTAAATCGCAACGCCGAAAGTCTCTTACAAGACATTATTATTTGCCAAACCTTAATGGAAAATTAAAGATTTCCAGACTAGATGTAACAGATAATCTTCTCCGTTATACTGAAACTGGTAGAAGTGATATCAAGAACTCGAAAATTGATGAACGCGGAAAACATATCCCAAAAAATAAAACTGCTGCTGCCATCGTCGATATAGTCGTTTCGTTCATCAACGAATTACCGCCATGGCTCCAATTTGTATCAAATATATAAGTAATACCTTGCCACAGAAGATAATACAAAAGGCAAAATTAGTTTATCACGGATTGATGAAGTTGTGCACAAATAGAACTGTACCTTCGCAATATCACCATGAGTACCTATCTATGTCATTTAGACCAAACGTGGAAGATAAGCTCTTGGAGACCGATGAAGTGGACGAAGACTGCACCCAATTATTGATTCTTTTCCCTAATATTGTAGTTTTTGTTACTTTAATTTTATTTGTATTTTCTTATTTTTTGACAAAATTTTTTTTTTCTTATTTGACTTTTATTGAAATATTTTAGAACTATTTATTATGATTTTATTGTTATTAATCATTAAAAGTTCTCACCAAGTCTTAACTAGAGGTTTGAGCGGATTAATATAACACAAAATGGCGAACTTGGGGCCAATACACCACACATACCAGAACTATTCTGGAAAAAGGTTGAATATCCACAAAAATTTAAATTTTAAACTAACAGTACATTTAATTTTGTATTTTTTGATTACTTATTCATTTGATTATTAATGTGAAAGGTTTGAGTACAATTTTTTTCAATTTAGTCGCCAACATATTTCCAGAACAGCTTTCTCCAATTTTCTCGAAACAACGAAGTGGTGCAATCGCCATTTTGGCAAAATACCATCGATATACAGGGTGAGTTTTTCTGAATGTTTAGCATTGGGATCTCAGAAACTACTGGAGATAGAAAACGCTTAAATGGGGAAAGATGCGCAGTTTTACGAGTTTGATTTAAAACTGCTTTTGTTTCTTCGATAACTTTCATGGCTTATTAGATATTCAAAGAAAACTAAATTTTACGATTTTCTTTAAACATGCTTAGCATCGTTAATAGTAATTTTAGAGAAAAAGTGTTCAGACAAAAGTTTTAGATAATTTTACGCCAAATAAAACTATGTAGCTAATATTTTTTTTTCGTTCACCATTATCGAGTTATGACACAAACTTGTGTTTTTTTAAATGGAAACTATAGTTGGTTTTGACATCATTAAAAAGCTTATTTTTTGCTGATTACAATGATATCAGGTTTGATATGGTTATTTTAAAAAACAAAGAGGATATAGACATTTCTATGAGTGTTCACTTTATAAGATATAAACTTTAAAAAAAACATGTTTGGTGTTTTGTAATTCAAAAAACGAAAAATCTGAGTTACAATAGTGTTCGTTGGAGCAGTCGAGAAAAATATACTAACATTGCTTTCACGTTGAGTCACAGAAGTGAGAGCTGTTAATTTTTACTTTTAAGTCAAGTTAATTGTCAAACATTGACAATTAACTATTAATTAATTTAATTGTAACTTAACTATAAGCGGTGCAAACGGCCGTTAATCATAAGTTTGCATTGGCTATGGAATTTTCTAACGTGGAAAAGCGTGATATGGTTGAATGTTACATTCAGTGCCAGAAAAATTCTGCTAGAGCTGCTGAAGTTTATTTTGAAAATTATTTTGATCGACATCAGCCGTCGCTACCTACTTTTAAGAGATTATGGGATAATTTAGCAGATTATGGTTCGTTCGTTAAACCAAAATCAAAAAAGGGATGGATGAAGATAGAGAAATAAACTTATTAGCATGTGTCGCTCAGAATCCATCTACATCGACCCGACAAATTTCAACAGAAATGGGCTCCTCTCAACGCACTATTGTCAGAGTGTTGAAGAAGCATAAATTTTGTCCCTATAAACAGGGCCGCCGTCAGCACAGCCAGGGCCCGGGGCAAAATAATACAACGGACCCACTCCCACTCAATATTTAATGTGTTTTATTTTTGTCAATAGTATTAATATATTGATTAATGTTTTATGTAAACAAAACTAACTACTGCATTATAATAACAATTTTATTTTCCATAAAATAAAACAAACTTACTTATAAACTTATTTAATAATAATTACTTAAGACTTAAGTAATGTTAATAGTAACACTAACAGATTTTGAACTATTTTTTATGTACAACAACACTCTTCTTGCCTTCCTTTCTGCGAAAGTTTGAATAATTGAGTCAAAATTCAATGTTCTTGCTAACCTAGACTCAATAGACAACACTCCCAAATCTGACAATATTAGCTGTCCCATAGTCGATCTCAAACAATTTTTGACTCTACTAAGCACACTAAACGAGCGTTCTGCCTGTGCTACTGAAACGGGAAGAGTGCAAAATATACGGAGTATATTTTGCACTCTAGAAAACTAGTAATTTTTTGCGCTGATAATTTGTTCAGCAACTTTAAAGGTGGCAGTGGAGTGTCCGAGATGTTGCTCTTTGCAATTGAGTTTAAATATTTAACCTCCTCCTTTAATTCGGGGCCAACATCCACTTCGTATTCATTTGAGAATCCACCACATACTTCTTCAATTTCTTCGTCATTCATTTCTTGATATTTCCACAAAAATGAGAATTTTTTCTGTACTTCTTTTAGTGCTGTGAATCTGGATGTCAAATTGTCCACTAGGATATCAATTTATTTGTAGAATACTTCGAGTCTAAATCGTTCTTTGGGGTCAAACCTGGGTTGGTTAGATTCCGTCTAAGCACTTTCTTTTCTCTTTAAACTCATAACAACATTCATACTTATAAATTTCTCTACACTGTCAGAGTATGATAAAAGTACGTGATATTATTTATTATATATTGAAATGATTATTTATTTGCATGTATTTGTTCAACAAACTTTTTGACGGTATACATTTTTTGATCAACACTTATTTTAATCGGGGCCCGGGGATTTTGCCCCCACTGCCCCCCCCCCCTGACGGCGGGCCTTCCTACAAATTATCAGTATCACAAACTTTACATGAAGGTGATAACATAAGACGAATAGCTTTTTGTAGATGGTTTAAAGATCAGTGTCAAAACGATCCACACTTTTCAATGAAAATATTATGGACTGATGAATCTCGTTTCACAAATTGTGGAATGTTTAATAGGCACAATGAGCACATATGGTCTCAAACAAATCCACTTCACGGTGAACATAGGAGACCACAAATTAAATTTGGGTTTAATGTTTGGTGTGGTGTTATAGGATCAACTGTTCTTCCTCCTTTTATTTTTGATCACTACCTGGCAATCGTTATCTTAATTTTTTACAACAAGATTTCGAGGAAATGTTAGATAATTTAAATTTAAGAACCCGAGCAATGCTGCAATGGTTTCAACATGACGGAGCGCCTCCGCACAAACAACTGAATGTTAGAAATTATTTAAATTTGAACTTCCCTAATCAATAGATAGGACGAAATGCACCCATTGAATGGCCGGCTAGATCCCCTGATTTATCAGTTTTGGATTTTTTCTTGTGGGATGTACTAAAGGACACAGTATACAAAAGAACATATGAAACAATCGACGATTTAAGAGAAGCTGTCTTAGTTGCTTTTAATAACATCGATAGGCGTAAAGTACGTAATGCTACAAATTCTGTTGTGAAGAGATGCAATTTGTGTATTAATAATAATGGAGGTATCTTTGAACATTAATAATGTTATGTGCCCTCAATAAAAGTTTTTATAGTTTTCATTTTATTACTACATAAGATTTCAAAATAAGTTTTCGTTTGGTTTGTATTTTATCAGTTCGAAATTCAATTGTTTTCCATAGAAATCATAAAAATGTCTATACCCTCTTTAGTTTTTAAAATAACCATATCAAACCTTATATCATTGTAATCAGCAAAAAATAAGCTTTTTAATGATGTCAAAACAAACTATGGTTTCCATTTAAAAAAACACAAGTTTGTGTCATAACTCGATAATGGTGAACGAAAAAAAAATATTATCTACATGGTTTTATTTGGCGTAAAATTATCTAAAACTTTTGTCTGAACACTTTTTCTCTAAAATTACTATTAACGATGCTAAGTATGTTTAAAGAAAATCGTAATATTTACTTTTCTTTGAATATCTAATAAGCCATGAAAGTTATCGGAGAAACAAAAGCAGTTTTAAATCAAACTCGTAAAACTGCACATCTTTCCCCATTTAAGCGTTTTTCTATCTCCAGTAGTTTCTGAGATCCCAATGCTAAACATTCAAAAAAACTCACCCTGTATAGATAGATACAGTATATTTAATTTTCAATACCTTGCTGTAATTCAAATATGTATAAAGGGCAGAAATCTTATATTCTACGACTTTGCTCTAAACTATTTAGAGATAGAGAAAGTATATTATAACATTTAAACTAGAGTGACGACAATTGAGGAGCAAGCATGCATAACGCATTAAATCCATTTTTGCAATTTATGAGAAAATCGTTGATATAACGTAACTTGAAGCCAATATGAAATTTCACGTAACTGATTTCATTGTAGAAATATTATTGTCAACCAGTTTAAGCAACTATATCATAATTACATTAAATAAAGACATTTATTTGCTATTAAATAAACCATTTGGGATTGACTGCATCTTGATTGATCAATTTGGAATTATTATGGTTTACTTGCTCTTTATTATCTAACTTATGTCCGTTTCGTTAAAAATATTGATGTCATATGTTTTACGTTGATTTTATTTCTGAATATATTTAAAAATTTAAATGTAACTTAAATAAAAAACAACAACACTATATATGCACTCCAAGCAATCACACTCCTCTTCCTCGCCATGTTAACAATACCCTGTTCATCTTCTGGATCTTGTTCACACAAAATGTCTCTGAGCCATTGTAAGCTTGCGTTAGTTTCCCATTCGTCTCGAAACTGATGAATCATTAAGTGTTCCAAAGTTTTTTTTTCTCCGACAGAGAACGACCGATTTACATTAGTTTTGCCCCGTTTGAAGCTTTGTGGAATTTCATCTACATTTTATTTCTGTTACTTTTATATGTTGCTTGCAAGTTTGACCTTTTTTCTGTACCTTTATCCTATTGTATTCCGATATGCCTACTATTTGTTTGAAATTACCTTCCAAACGTTTTACCTCTCCAGTCCTGTCCAAGTTTCTTGGCAACTCCAAATTCTAGATGAAGATCAGCATACTCTACGAAACTCAGTAATGTTGGCAGTAATTTTTTCTCAACACGGTTTAATACGCTACCTGCTGGGAGCAAGCTGTGTCGTCTGAGGGCAGAATATATTTGTTACCTCGAAGTTTTAGGGTGACTTCATGTTAAGACAGCAGAATGCTGTTTATTTGGTGAGAATAAAAAGTATCATTTACAAGTGTTCGGGGAAGATGGTAGACCTGCTGCATGTTAAAGCAAAAAGTTTGTGACTCTGGTGGATTTTTTCTGGATAATACATAAAGCGCTTTAAATCCCTGTTCCTATATCCTCAATTCAGTCATTACATCACCTTTTTTTCTCTGCTCAGTATAAGTTAAACTTTACATGAGAAATTTGTGATTTCAATTATTGGACTTCTTCTATTCTCTAAAATTCATCACTAGTCTCTTCATCTCTCTTGGTGTTTTCTCTTTTCTTTATGGTATCTCCTCAATGCTCTTCTACTAAGCATTTTCCAGCTTTTCCTTCGTTTTCTTTATTTACTTTTCTATATTTTTCTAGTAAGGTCAATCTTCATCGCATGACAGAATCAATTCAATTGTCTTTCTAGTTTCAATGATATTGTCCCTCGTTTTGTTATTTTCTTTATCTCTGCATTTCTCATTTTGTCATACTTCATCTTTCCTGAAATTCTTCTCAGATACCTTATTTCCGCTGCTTCGTGTTGGCTTTGATATTGTTTCAGTGGTATCCACCATTCGTTTCCACATAATAGACTTGGGGCGATTGTTTTTCTAATATTGTCTTATTTATTGGTGTGTGCTTTTTTATCTTCTTCAGGAAATTTCTGTATATAGGCTACCGGTGTGTGAGCAATTGTTTTGTAAGTGCTCCTAAATTATCATCAAATCCAAAGTCTCTGGTTTGTAGGTAGTTTTTGAAAATTTGTACAGATTAAGTAACCTTGGTTCTTATCATTTAAAATCTCCAATACATGTTATATTATCATAAACTGAAGATTTTGCTTGAAGCAATCCTACATCGTTTCAAACTTGCAGAAAATATTGCGATCATCCACGAAGAGCTGTTTTTGCTATTAGTCAAATTTATATTACCATCAATACAAATTGGTTCCAAGTTGGACCCTTGCAGGACTCAAGGAGAACGAGTAAAGCACTCGATCTGATATTACGATATTCAATATACTTGATTTCTGTCAAATAAATATAAAGTTTAATTAATCCTGGTGACGTACCTATGCAATCCAGCGTTTGCATCAATATACCGGGCTCTTTTTTTATCATTACACATAGCATTTTCCCTATGTGTAATGATAAAAAAAAATTGTCAATGCATTAGCGATATAGTCACTGTATAGTAGACAACCAGTTATACACCAATGAAGAATTTACGTATAGCATACCTTAATTTTTAAATCAGGTTGCCATGACGGGAAAAACATTTTTTATGTCTAATATTTCTGAATTTTTATACAAACATAAGTCATAAATTAAATACATTTTATTAAAGAATAGATAATTTATTTATAAATCATGGATAAATACAACAGAAATGAAAATGAAAAATAATAGTTTAAGGCAAGTTAGAGATTGTTTTCCGTCAATTATCCAGACAGGCCTATACCTTGTGCAAAAACAATTCTGAACTTTTTAAAAAATTTCAAGAAGATGGTTGTGTTCTAAATTCTCACAAAAAAGAAATAGAACCAATCATGTTCGAACAGAAGACATGAAATTAAATATCCTGTGTTACGTAGAGGAACGGTTTGTAGGATCGCTTTTAGATGTAGCTAAACATTTTGGAGTATCGTACAGTTCGGTATACAAAACTCTGAAAGAATTTAAATATAGGCCATACAAAATATCAAATCATCAAGAGCTTTTCGAAGAGGATAAGATAAAACGAACTGAGTTTTGTGAAATAATGTTTAACATGTTAAATGAAAACCAAGAAATTTTAAATAAAATAATTTTTACTGATGAGGCTATATTTACCGTAAACGGTGAAGTCAACTCTCAGAACTTTCGGTTTGTACCCTACATTTATCCATGAAAAATTATTAAAGTTCCTATCCATTAATCCATTAGGTACTGGTCCCGTACAAATCCTCACGCTCAAAACCTGACCCGAACACAGTACCCTCAAAAAGTTAATGCCTGGATTGGAATAATAAGCGATAGACTTATTGGCCCATTTTTTATTGACGGTAACCTCACTGCAGTGAAATATTTGAATTTGTTGAGAGACCATATCATTCCATCAATTGAGATGATGAATGTTGATGAACCCTGGTTCCAAATGGATGGGGCCCCGCCACATTCTACTAACGCTATCAGGAATTTTTTAAATAACTTATTTCAAAGACGGTGGATTGGTAGATTTGGTCCCATACTATGGCCTCCAAGATCAGCTGATTTATCTCCAAATGACTATTTTCTTTGGGGTTACCTAAAAAGTAAAATTTACAACAATGTACGAATACGCAACTTGAATGAACTAAAAGAGCGTATACGTACTGCATGTAATGGAATAAGGCCAGAATTTATTAGAAATACACTTCGTTGCTTTCAAGATCGCCTTACTTATTGCCTTGAAAGACAAGGTGGACATTTCGAGAACTTGTTATGATATTAGACTTCACATTTAAGTTCGTTTAATTCTTATAATAAACTAATTATTTTGTTCCAAGTGATATTCTGCATTTCCTTTATTAAAAACATAACCTAATTCTTCTAAGCTTTATTTTGCTCTGTATCGCCCAGTGTTACCAGTACAAGTATTATTGCCAAATCAAATACTTTCGCGCTAAATTTTAACAGTTTCGTAATAAATGTAAAAGGTTTTATGTACGCTGCAAAGTTTAATTTTTCCGTACAAATAATTTATGGTAGAAGTAAGAGAAACGGATCTCCAGAATATTATTTTATTTGTATCAACGTTACGTGGCCAGTGGGAAATGGCGGGAAATCCTTAATGTGGCAATTATGATATTGACGACGTGATATATTTCGAATTTTAAAATTGTAAGAAAAATTGTACAAAATTAGTTATTTACGATATAATTGTTAAAAGTGCTATTTTATTTTGCGAGTAAGATTTGCGACACGAGGGTGATTAGCAACTGGAGCAATTTAAAATAAGCAAAATAAAATAACATTTTAACACGTGTATCGTACAGTGTTTCTGCTACAAACTCAATTTTTATTTTAAAATTTTAATAAAAAGTTTAACGAAAATTGACTGATAAAAATTTTATGACAGCTCACTGTTCCTGCTTGTCAAAATACGAGTGTATAACTGGTTGTCTACTATACAGTGACTATATCGCTAATGCATTGACAATTTGTTTTTTTCATTACACATAGGGAAAATGCTATGTGTAATGATAAAAAAGAGCCCGGTATAATAAACCATTTGATAAGAAGCATCTTTATTTTATCGTAAGCTGAAGAATTTCCATTTAATTTTCAAGGAGGCGCATTCTTCAGACAAGAATATTCTCCATTTAATTTTCACTGATGGAGCAGTAAGAATTTAGACGTTACCAAAGCTGAACTACAATACATGTCTATACTGTGCTATTAATCAAACCGTAAGAAGGAATGGTATATTTCTTGAGGCTCTCAGATTTCGAGGGCCCCCTAATTAGCGAACTATATATAAATTAAAGAATCCAGATGCGATACAATCGATATATTATATCGAATCATCGGGCCACCTCCCGTATGTGTTAACATCTCGAGTGTCATGCTGGGTCAATGTTCTCGCCTTTACACATCCAATGATAGCAAGCCAAGAGCGGCAGCATTCGGGTTTATTAAAAATGATGTGTCTATCGAGTTGGCCACGGCCATTCGTAAATCAAAACATAATCATAGGAACGATCTACTGTAAAGTGGCGGAAAAAAATTATCAGATGACACGTGATATATTTCCGAAATAAATTAAAACCAAAAATCTGCATGTTACGGAACGTACCAGCGTAATGAAAAACCGAATGAATACGAAGATAAATGACCGAGATTGCCACCGTGCTTGTATAGTTTACTTTTGGTAATAAAACATTGTCCTAAAGAGCAGCGTTCAGATCGATATTAGTGTGAGTATGTGTACGTTATTAAAAAAAAAGGAGGTAACACGTATATTTTTCAAACCGATAGTTACGTAATATTTTCTGGGTAATCATGAGACGTGTTATTATGCGTATTGTTTGAAAAGATGTAGTAAAAAATTGCACAATGCTCGCGGACCGTTAGAGTTGTGCTGGTTAGTACGATTTTTTTCCGTGATGAGGCGGGTCCATCGTTCAACAGAACCGTTTTGAATCATTCATAGGAGAATGTATGTTAGATTAAACATGTAGGTGTACAGTCTGAGATGTAAAGGTGAGGACATGGATTAATCAATTAAACAAGTTGTTTCAACTTAGTTATTTCGGGGCAATTTATATATATAAATATTATTACATACAAACAAAGTTTTTCTATTAACTATATCGTTCAATTTATGCAGACATTCTCTACGAAAGAATATTACAAATATTTAAATTTACAGTGAAGCAATATGGGGCTTATTATCAAACAAATAACAGCTACCAAATAAAGTAATAAACTAATTTTGGAAGGTGAAAAGAATCCCATGAAATGTTTTCCAGATAAAATAAATATGATAATATGATTTTCTTATGAAAATCATCATAATTTTTAAATTTTTCGAAACCGAGTTCAGCAAATGCACTACGTTTTCTATGGTCTAAGGGCTTCACTTATTGCGACATAATAATTTTGTAAGTATGTAAGCCTACATCCTTAAGTAAAATACGCCAATTATATCATCCAGCCAGTTGCAATTGTTGTAAACCTCTTGGAATGGATAAGTTAAGATTTTTATTAACACTGGCTTGAACTGCAGCAGTATTTTCAACATTTCTTGCTTTTACTGGAACGTGCGCATTATGCAAAGAAAAACTATGTCATACATTCAAAGTTTGAGTAACGGAATGTATCATACTAGGTCAATTTTGGTGATCATAAATTGGAAGAAATGCACTAATAAGTTGCAATAAATATTATTATGATAAAAAATTGGATAATTTCCAAACACTGCTGAAGCGTATATCTTTTCCATGACGAAATTGCAGACTTTATTAAATACACGTGAAAATTATAACAATTTTGGCATTTTAAATATACCCGCTATGTATGTAAGTTTAAAAACATATCATCTCGTTTGAAAAACTGTTTATAAGGTCGTAACAGTCTCCTGTTCATATTGCCCGAATTTTATACCGCGAGATCAAAAATTATATTGTAAAGGTTTGCCATGGAATGTAAAACGTCCGTCTTAAGTTATATCATAAAGGCTCCTCGATAGTGGATCTGTGAATAGTTGAAAAATAGCAGATTTTTGATGCAAGATATTTTTGTTGATTTTAAATTTGGAGAAAACGTTTCATCGTCAACTTATGAAGAATTTAGTAATGTACCCCGCTGAATAATCAAACTTAGAAAAAAATTATCTGATTAAAGAAAATTAATTAATATGTCAAAATATTTAAAACAAGTTTTCTCAAAAATCCTTTGCAGTAGATTTGTTTGCTTTTAGTTCACGTTAAAAAGTGAATAAAAAGCTATCCCGCTCTGCACTTATTTTTCGTTCAACTATTCTTTACTTTGTTTTAAATGTATATAAAATAAATTAAAATTAGGCAACCCACATTACAGTGAATGCTATTCTGGTAAAAATCATTCCCACGGTTACAAATGTGTAAATATTTGATTATAAATGAATTTTTATTCGCTTAGATATTGAGTTATTATTTCAAATATTTATTATATATTCCCTATGTGTAATAGGTACTCGGACATCCACGGCTTATTAAATTATGCGCTATGCAACCAATATTACATTTCCGATTCACTAGCGAGGGCCCTTAAGGGTCCTATATGCGATACTGCTAATATTATATCGTCCTAACTAAATTATGTAAGTTATTTAGCCATTCGTATGTGAAAAATCGTTGAAGATTTTATAATTTAATGGTCAAGAATGAAAGGCAGATAGAGTTACTTAACTGTTGTGTATTACTAGAATTATAATACCTACTAAACGTACTTGGACGCTCTTACCACCGGGCTACCCTGTCGTATAGATGATAAAGTCAGAAAAATACTACTTTTGTCAAGTAAGTTGTCGTCAAATCCAAAAGTAAAGTATTAGACGAAGAAGGTATAAGACAAAGAAATAAAAAATAATGTTGATGGTGTACATTAATCACTATATTTGGTAATAACATCATCGATAAATAACATACAATTTGTATATGCCGGTCAAAATATTCTAAAAAATTGAATAAATTGAATATGACTATTGAATATCAATTTGTTCCAATGACTCGTTAGTTTTACAATTCGTTCCCATAGAATCATACCCTTAACATTTTATTACGTCTATACAAATGTCTCCTCCAGGTGATCGGGCATTTTTCATTTCATTAATACATTCTTTCACTTCACTTATAATAATTATGGTAGACTTAAAATTCCCAACAGTTTAAGTTACATTGCACTTGAAATTCTCGGTTTTATAATAAAAGAAATTAATAACGCGCCTTCCACTTATCAATTGTAATTGGTAGACGGAAATTTTGTAGTTGTACAGTTTTTATAAATGAAAAACTAATTATTTATTTATTTATATAATATAATGAGCATATGAAGTTAATTAAAATAAAATTGAAGAACATGGCAATTCTTATTGAGAAAAATTCTATGCAACTAACAAATATTTATTAACTCTTTATTATCCGCATATTGATTATGAAGTAAAATGAGGTTCTCGACAGTTCAACAAAACCATCCTGCCAATGAGAATTAATTAATTTTCAGTTATAATTGGAATTTACTCTTTTCTATTCATTCATAATGATTCGAGTGTAGTATTGGTGATGCTTGAATTGCTTATATGCGTGTACTTTTCATTGTCGTGCACAAGTACAACGCAGTTATGTTAAAAAAATTTAATCATTGTGTTTCAATTAAATTTAATTGCAGTCAATAAGCAATTCTAATAATATAAAGAAAATACTTCTGAAAGTAATAAATAATCGCACAATAAAAGTATATTTAGGTATTTTACATTATTGGTTCTACTGAAGTAACCGTCCATTAGAATTACCATTCAGATTTTGGTATATTGAAATATAATTACATGTCATGAAAGTTTAAACAAACATAAGGTATCCGCAAAAGCAAGCATGTGAAGTTTCTCATAACAATAAACGAAGATAAGGCAAGCTTTATGATCTTAAATAAAGCACAGAAACCAGAACTAGATATACAACTTAAAGGCAAGAATCAAAGAAAACAAATAACTTACCTAGGGTTAGAAATCCAAGAAAACTTGAAGTGAGACGGTGATGTCCAAAACCTTGTCAAAAAGAAACCAGATGCGATAAAGGACTACAACCAATTAACAACAAAAATAAAAAACATGGATCACTATAGCTTTCACAAGGAAATGAAGAAGAGGATAAAGAAAATATAAACGAAATCGAGAAAAAACCTGAGAGACAGGAGCCCTCAATACCGCTTATGCGGGAAACTGGAAAAAACCAGGATCTTGCAATGAGTTTGAGGAACGAAGAGGACATGTTATTGTAACGAAATGTGTTTACATTAAACAAAAGAATCAGATCTCTCGGCGCGATAAAAACGAAATTGTCACACGCACAAAAAAAAGGCCATAAATCATCTCTCTCGCTGCTGGTAAATATCGTAAATGCAGTTATGAGTCATCCACGCCGTACGACGTGCATAGAGAACTAGAACTTTCTCATACATGTGGAGAAAAAGCCGGACTGTTCTCGAAATCGTCACATACGTATATAAGGCGGCTGAATTCAGTACGGAATTCATTAGGGGATTCATTCATTGCGGGCGGAGTAGTTCGGGATAAAGAAAGTCCTTACGTAGTGGTAGCGTAGAAATAAATATAGTAGTGCCGTTTTATATAAATAGTGTGATATAAATAAATACGGACAGAGATATAAATAATAGTAGTAGTAAATAAATACAAGTGTTAATTTTAATTTATTAATAGTAGTTTAAGTGTGTTAAGTTAGTTTTATGTTTTTATATTGTTAAATAATTTTGAGTATATAAATATACAGACTGTTTTAAATAAATAATTGCACGAGTTGTTTATTGGAACCCGAAAACGTTACAATTGGTGTCAGTGTGGGATAAACAATATAGAAGTGCAAATAAATAAATAAATAAATAAATAAATAAATGGCTACCAAACGTTTGGAAGAATTAAAGGTCTCCGAGTTAAGGGCAGAATTGGAAGAAAGGGGCGCAGATGCGTCTGGAAAAAAAACAATTCTCCAGGACCGGCTTCGTGACCTTTTAATAAATGAAGGTAAGGATCTCGAAAAATATTTGTTTCAAATGCAGACTGATCCAAGCTTAATAATCTTAAAAAATGAGATATTAACTGAAATGGCAAAACAATTCAAGACTCTAAAAGAAATTAAAAATGAAATTGCAAAACAATTCAAGACTATAGGAGATGCAGTTGAAAAACAATTCAAGACTATAGGAGATGCAGTTGAAAAACAATTCGAGGCTGATATGAAGACTATAAAAGAACATTTCAAGACTCTAAATGATGAAATTGCAAACAGTTTTAAAGCTTCAAGAAATGAAATTGCAAGTAATTCAAAACTCGAGACTACTTTTAAGGAAGACATTCAAGAGAATTCATCGCATGGGAGGCAGGAATTTTCTGAGGCCATCGAAGCCATGGAACAGAAAGTTCAGGAGCGCGTGTTCGGAATGGGGGACGAGTTTGGGGTTCAGCTTCAGTTGCCAGCGATGAATGACTGCTGTCCCCATGATATCTCAAGCGGAAGACTGGAGATTGCCCGAACAGCGAAGGTAAAGGTAAAACCTCCCACCTTCGATGGAAAGACGTCATGGATGTCGTACCGGAATCAATTCGAAGCCGCTGCAGGAGCAAATGGGGGGACGTCCCCGAAGAAAGATACTGGTCTGATTGTGTCATTAAGAAGACAGGCCAGTGATGCTCTGCAGACCTTACTTCCGGAAGAGTGTCAAGACTATCTTAAATCAATCAAGCGTCTTGAGATGAAGTATGGGCATGCGCACCTGGGACAGGTAGTCCGACGATTGGTGAATAAGGTGCAACCCAAGAGAAGAACGCTCCGATGCTGGAATTGGAGATGGAAATGGAAATGGAGATGGAAATGGGCCATGCGCGAAGAAGCTCAAGAAAACCATAGCGGAGCAGCGAAAAATGAAACGGGTCGATGAGAAGAGGCAATCGTCGACCCAGTATCGTGGAGCCTCAAAATAAATAGCGCAAAGTGCATCTGTGCAACATCAAATTGCTGATGCTGTTGCAAGAAGACCACGTCTAGAAGACTGCAGGCATAGTAACAGACTGGAAGAAAAATCGGCCAAAACATTCAGAACTGCCGTGGTTGACGATCAGTGGCATCCTGACAATTTGCGGATTGGTCAAGAAGCTGATGAAGACCTTGGTTCATTGATGGTTTGGAAGGGAATTGGTCGCGGACTGGCTTGGCAAGAAGTGGCTCCTCGTTCACAGGGACTGGAATCCTACTGGGCTCAATGGGACTCTCTGAAAGTAGAGGATGGATCTACTCAAGTGTGTTGTGGAGAACCCAAATGGAGAAGACTGCACCAGTGGATCCAGGCGAAGGTTGAAGGATGTCCACGAGCGAGTACGCCATCACACTGAGGATGTTAGCGACAGG
Source organism: Amphimallon solstitiale (assembly GCA_963170755.1). NCBI lineage: Eukaryota > Metazoa > Arthropoda > Insecta > Coleoptera > Scarabaeidae > Amphimallon > Amphimallon solstitiale. The sequence goes on from OY720675.1 coordinate 222,680,178, forward strand.
ACGAAGAATCGTTACCACGTGCAAGCCGAGAGAGATGGTTACGGAGAAGGAGACCTTGTTTGGTTGTATGATCCTCAACGTCGCCGATGCCTGTCCCCAAAGCTCCAAGAATACTGGGAGGGACCATACGAAATACTGGAGCAAATAGATGACGTCGTTTATCACATGAGACTAACACCTCATAGTGAGCCAGGGATGGTGTGTTTCAACCAGTTGCGCCATACCATGGACGTGACGGCGGTGAAGTGGCGGATGTGCGACAATTTGCTGGAAAACCTAGAGAGCCAGCTTATGGGAATCCCTTGTCGATCTACGAGGACGTGCACACGAGCAGGATGTGGGGAGGCTGGCAATTCCGAGGATGGGCTGCGGATTAGACCGTTTGGTATGGAAAATCGCAGTAAACATGCTGGAGGCAGTGTTTCGGCGTGCTGGTACGGAAATGGTCGTGTGCGGCTGTCGGCCCGATCAGCCCGTTGTGCAGCCTGGGACGGTGGATTGCCATTGCCACAAGACGGCTGGGTGCACCCGTGGGTCCCGGTGTGGATTTCGTCATCCGCCAGCGTCAAGAACATGGAATAGTGTGTTTCGGGACGAAACGCAGTTTTTAAGAAGGGGGCAATGTAACGAAATATGTTTACATTAAACAAAAGAATCAGATCTCTCGGCGCGATAAAAACGAAATTGTCACACGCACAAAAAAAAGGCCATAAATCATCTCTCTCGCTGCTGGTAAATATCGTAAATGCAGTTATGAGTCATCCACGCCGTACGACGTGCATAGAGAACTAGAACTTTCTCATACATGTGGAGAAAAAGCCGGACTGTTCTCGAAATCGTCACATACGTATATAAGGCGGCTGAATTCAGTACGGAATTCATTAGGGGATTCATTCATTGCGGGCGGAGTAGTTCGGGATAAAGAAAGTCCTTACGTAGTGGTAGCGTAGAAATAAATATAGTAGTGCCGTTTTATATAAATAGTGTGATATAAATAAATACGGAGAGAGATATAAATAATAGTAGTAGTAAATAAATACAACTGTTAATTTTAATTTATTAATAGTAGTTTAAGTGTGTTAAGTTAGTTTTATGTTTTTATATTGTTAAATAATTTTGAGTATATAAATATACAGACTGTTTTAAATAAATAATTGCACGAGTTGTTTATTGGAACCCGAAAACGTTACATTATGTACAGTATATGTGTATAAGTGTATACGTATCTATGTGTATGTACATATGTGTATGTACGTGTTTTTTTGGAATAAATGTTTAATCTAAAAAGAAAAAGTAATTCAGTCACGAAAATTTACACTACACAAAGACGCTGCTAAAATGGCTAAATCCTAATATTAAGCAAAACAATACAGAAAGAAATTTAAAAAAAACTGCAAATGAACAACATCTCACGAAAGAACAATCTGCTTGTATGTGAAATCAATAAATACAATAATAAGAAAAATCAAACGTTATATATACAGTTTTGTAATTTGTAATATTACAAAACGAGGTTTGTCTATAAAAGTCTGTAAATGGTCTAATTTATCGGTATTCAACGCTTGAAACAAGATCGCTCGCATCCGCAGGCATGTATGGACATGTCTGGGCGAAGAAAAAGCAAGACGTTTTGACACCAGTGGCGATTTCATGGATATGTGTGACCGAGATTAGTCTCTTCTGGGTTCCATTATCAATGGGGACAAGACTTGGTGTTACCAGTACGACTCCGAAAAAAAGACAATGGAATGGCAGTTGTCTTCTTCTCCGTGACAAACAAAGAGCCATGTGCAAAAATCGAAGGTGAAGACCATGCTCATCGCATTTTGCGACAAAGAGGAAATAATCCATAAGGAATTCGTCTTTGCTAGCCAAATGGTGAGTGCCGCATTCTATCAGGAAGTTCTAAAATGCTTCGTGGAGCGCATCCGGCGCGTTAGGCCACATATGATCGGTACCGGAAATTGACACCATTGCATACGAGCATCCTTGTACGCCAATTTGTAACTCGGTGTGGCGTGACTGTTTTGGAACACCCAACTGACTCCCGAGATATTGCTTCTACTGAATTTTTTTATTCCCACGTCTTAAGAGGACCTTCAAGGGATCACGGTTTGCGACAGTATCCAGAAGCTATACAAACGATGTCAAAATGTGTTGTGTCTGGTGGTGACCATTTACAAGCTCAATGAGGGTATTTCCAGTGTGCATTCTGTTCGTGTGTTTTTATTATAGATTCACCGAATTTTATAGACAAACCTCATATATAAAGTGCATACAAAAGTCTAGAAATTCCAAAATAAAATAGAAACGAATGATTTTGAAGAAAAATGCAAAAATAACTAGAGTTTTCAACCAGCTTCCTATAAATGAATTTACGTTTACATGACATGGGATGAGGTAACAGACAAAACTATACAACCGGATACGAGATTTTATACTAATAATTAATTATTTTTATATTATTTCCTTATATGTGTTCCTTATAAAATTCTGAACTAAAATTAATTTGGGAAGCATATGAACTTTCCATAATTCTTCATCTTTTGGTGCTTCTTCAACGAATAATTCGCTTAATTTGCTTATTACCCATGACAAATTAAAATATGTAAAATGTCTTTTACTCACTCATATTTACCAAAAAAAAAAATATATTCTAAAAACTGTCCAGGAGTCACAATACAAAGTTAAATACAACAAAAACATGAAGGCACAGAAAATCTAGGGAACTGAAAATTGTGTTATTCCCTGCCTACTACCTACTAGAGTAGACAATTCGTATTAGAATATATGTATATATTTGCATATAAGAGGACAAACCAGGTAAGGAGGATAATTCAAAATCATTGCAGCTACACGACCATTAAATTTCCGAAGTCTCTAAACGTATGAGAATTGATATTGTAGCGTCATCTAATTGTTACTTAATAATTAGACCAAAATTTTATATTTGAAGCCAAATAGATTTTCTAATATTGAAAGTAACCTCCATACAATTTAAGACGCTAAAAAATGATTCGTACTTACGTCTCTGCTGTGAACCAGTTGGTTAGTTGGAGGGGTCCGTCAAACCTCTAATGAGACGTAATTTCGAAACATTTATTATATAATTTTGCTAACTAACAATATCAGTGTCAATTGTGAAGAATTAATTTTTAATAATTCAACACATGTGCTTATTAGAAAATATAAATATTCATCTTTAAAATAATTACAAAAGAAAGCCGATATCTTAATAAACAATTCGTTCTCTCTGTTGAAAAATAATAAATTATGAAAGCGAGAATGATAACGAGGAACAGCAATTTTTTTTTTATTAAAGTAGACTCATCAATGTTATTACGCAATAAATCATACATGGACACGCACAAATATGTGAAATATATTGCCTGGTAGGTATATGCCACATGAATTTTCTCATACAAGCCAGTTTAATTTATACTCAAACTTATCTATTAAAAAATTTAATACAATTTCTTTTCATTTGGTGTTAAAATAACCTATATTTGACCAGGCATACGTTCCATACCGCTGCCGCGCTGGTTATAGTATTCGACAAAAGTTCTCGCTGCAACTATCTACATTCTCATGTGCAAAAGTCATATAATGGGGTTAAACAAAAAAGCATGTATTGAAAGTAAAAGGAATAATTTACTCATAGAAATAGTAATAATCTTTTGTTATATCCTAAAATTAAGATATGAATGAAAACATTAAATTTCTGGAATGAATACAGATGGTAGAAATATGTTAAACACCTAAACAGCATTGTTAGTAGCCACTCCACGATCACTATAAGTGTATAAATATACCGGTAAAGCTGTTCCATTTGAAGATGAGATATGTGAGCAAAAAAGTATTAACATTCTAATAGGAATCAAAGCAGAAACGTAAGTAAATTAGCTATATTAGATTATCATTTCAGTCAATCAAACTATTAAAACATATTAGAATGAATAGGAATACTTCTTCAAAGATTTTTTCCTAGAGTGTAGTTATATAATAAATTATATTTGTTAGCGGTTTGCAAGGTAGGTAGAGTAAAATTTAAAAAAAAAATCTCTAAGAGCCCGTAATTTAAGACAGTTATCTAACGTTCACGCTGCAATTTAGTTAAAAAATTCTATTGAGAGAACAGATTATTATTAAAAATAGTGTTGCCATATTAATAACAGATAGTTAAAATACGAAAGAAAGTAAAACGAAGAGTTTTTTTGCCCATTATAGATGTTCGCCATCTGTGCTTTTAAACAAGCGATAATTCAGTTTCGATAATTTGTACACACCTATTCGGTGGAACTACCAAACTGATGGATGACAGTTATCATACTTAAAAAGGGCGCTGACTTGATATTTTAAATCAAAAAATATTACACGTATATGTTGCACTAAATATATATAATTGCTTAAGGCTTCAATATATTATATCGGCATTTCGAAATGATAGTCACGGCAAAGAAACAAAAAAAAAAGCTGTCGCTTCTTCTTTATTTTTCCTACCGAGTCTTTAACGGTATATTGCTGATAAGTACGAAAATACCTTTCGCAATACAAATGGAATGAAAGAAAATTAAAACCGCTTTTGCCCGCTCTGTCTGAATATAATAAACCGGTTTGCAACTTTTGAGATAATCTATATGGAAAAAGAAACAAAAATGTATAAACGGAAAGATAAGGTTGGTCCTTTAAACAGGAAGTGCTTTTTGATACATACGCAGTTAGGGCGACGTTCTAGAGTAGAAGTGTAGTTGAAAGAACTCTTGAATATTTCTCTAAAATACATATACTTACTTGATTAAGAAATTAGACTAGCAAATCAAATTAATTAATTTCGATTAGGTAAAATATTTTCATCCCGACAATGTTACTTTTTATGGGGTTGGTGTACATGGTATAATCATAAATATGTAAATAAAACACAAATAATTTACACAGATAGCTCTGGCTTCACCATTAACAGACGAATTGAGATACTAATGAAACAGTAAAATACACTCCGCAAAAAAATTATGAAAGCACTATGAAAAGTAAATCCTTGCAGTAGTGTTTGATTGTTTTGGTTTTATGACATTGTTATTCACTGAGTTCAAATTAATTTTTTTTGTAATTTCGTGAGCTTTAGGTGCTTTACATCTTCTCATTTCTTTCAAAAATTGGCAAGTTGAAATTACAGGTTTTTCTTTTAACATTTATCATGTTTTCTCATGTAAAACCCCCTTGCCTGCTGTTTACTCCCGAGCAAACTTTAAATCGCTTTTTTGTTGTTGTACACTCTGTATATAATATTTACATTAATTTTCGAACCGGACCCTTTCTTGAATTGCATGTACCACATCTGTTATTTGTTAGATATGTTCTCAGAACACGCTCACTGTATATTCTTGCCATTATGTACAACTTTTACTTTATGGTACTCAACGAAATGAAGGGTCCACTTGACTTAGCCTAATAAATCTTTTAAGCATTTAGAAATATTTAAAGATAGTTCAACTGTAATTCTATGTATTTTAGTTTACTCATCCCTTTGTGACCATAAATCAATATTTGTTTTCTATAGTGTATATGACATTTGGTTAGCAAGAAATTGTATTTTTTTGTTTCATGCGAACTCTGCTTGCAAGAGAAATTCATATTCAGTTCCTTAACATACCCCTAATCATTAACAAGGGCTCCGCATTTTCTGTAACACCAATTAAACAATACAGTTTGTAATGCGTAACTTCATTCGATAACGTTATTATTGTGATACTTGTTTATTTTAATAATTAAAAAAAATATGTTAAAAACTTATACATTTACCATTTTGATTTGCTGTGCTATCTACGCAAATATATGAAGTTTTGTGAGTTTGTGTCTTTTTAATCCAACTAACTGTCGCCGATCAATTAACAAACTCAGCCTATACGGCCTTACAACCCGTGGGTGGCGAGCTCATTGAACATTACGCATTTGACATAATAAATTATCAGCGTCAAATAGTGCTACTGTTCGCAACAACACCTGGTTTGGTAAAGATGAATGATGATGATTAACGATGGTAGGAGTGAAAGATACAATCGACAATTTCGAAACTGGTGCGAAGGTATAGAGAAAGTGAAGAATATAACAGGAGACCAGGAAAGGTAGGAAGCGGTCAACTACGGTCATACATGATCGCATTTTACGACTTACAGCCTTGCGAATAAGGCACTACACTGCAAGACAGATATAAACGGGCTGTTTACCGTTTGAAATGTAAATGTTACGTCTCAGACGGCCCCATGCTCACTAGAGAACACCGAGTTCACAAACTACAGTTTGCGAGAGATTATCAAAATTGGACCGATGAAGATTAGGTTAACATTCTGTTCACAGACGAGTCTAGGTATTGCCTGTTCTCATCAGATAGACGCCTGCCAGTATATAGACGAGATGGTGAGCGCTTCAGTCAGTGCAACTTCAGCAAAACAACAAATTTCGGAGGTGGTTCGATTATGATATAAGGAGGTGTATCTTCCGAGGTTAAGACAGAGTTGGAGGTTATTCATAATGGCTCTATGACCGCAGATAGATACATTAGGATTATCTTAGAGCCACTTGTCGTTCCACTTGCACTTTATATAGGACCGAATTTCCGTTTAATGCATGATAACGCTCGCCTCCACATCGACAGCATTGTACAAATTTACTTAAATGAGATTGGCATACGTGTTTTGGAGTGGCCAGCTAGAAGCCCGGACATGATACCAATAGAGCATGTCTGGGACTACATTGGGTGGGCACTACGAAACAGACAAGTTCCACCAACAACGCTAGAAGAGCTAGAAGCACCGGTCACTAAAGAATGGAACCCGGTGGATCAAGACTACATTAGAGGACTTATTGAGTCTTTACCTGGGTGGATAGCTGCCGTAATACAAGCCCGGGGCGGAAATACTCAGTATTATTTCAACTTTCCTTAAATTCTTTACATTGGTGTTACTTTTTCAATTGTTATGTTTATCAAGTTGTCGTGTTTCGTTTTTCTTTGAATTTGGTGTTATTTTTAATATGTTTATGTACTATTTGGTTAAAAAACATACAATTATGGAAAAATAAAAAAAATTCAAAAATAAATGGGTGATTCCAAATATTCTTTTGCGGAGTGTATATTAATAAGTATTTTTTGACAGATATATTGTCGGCAAAAATACCGTACACAAAAAATTAAAATTGGATAACCTGGCAATTATGTAAATGTAACAGACACAGAATATAACGTAACGTAACAGAAATTAAATTAATGGTAAGTTACTGCCAAATGCTGAATATCGCTTCAGTCATTTACTGCTTAGCGTGTTTCTTTATTTCTATTAGTTTTAGAATATTCCTAGTTTTGTTATTTTGTTCTCTACATTAGTTATGTTTTGGTATACTTTTTTAAAGTAGTAACGTTTTCAGCATATTTGTGGCCATTTACAGTATCTGCTAAATATAGTACGGTTTGAGCTACATTATACGCTATTACAGTCTCCAAATGGAATTTTGTGTACTACATGCGTTTCTTTATTATATATTATTATCTTAAACGTTCGTGAACAAAAATCTTAGGTTATTATAATATTTATGGGCAACTTTTATATTCCAAGGACGTAATATATGACTATTTGTTTTAAAATTCAAAACTTGTTAAGTTAATTGTTCTGTCTATGTGCAAAATAACAAGACTTTGTTTAATTAACATAGAATACAATTTAGAATATCCAGTTGAAGAAGTTGGTTCTTGATAATGTTTTGTTAAAATTTTATTATTATCTCGGATGAAAGTTAAATCTAAAAAGTTTATTTCTTGATTCTTTTCCTATTGAAACTGACGTTTTGGATGATAACTATTAAATTGTTGTAAAATGTAGGTACATATTCAGTTTTGTTTGCTGGTAAACATACAATACAGTCATCTACATAAAGTTTATCAAAAATTGGTACCAAATCAATTTTGTTAAGAATATTCTTTTCTAAATCATGCATAGTAAACATATGAACTGTGCAGTAGAACTAGAAATTGTAAATCTCAGACTACGAAATCAGAATGAAAATGGAAGTTTAGTATTTCATAACTTATTTTGTATTAGGTATATTTTCGTTTTTTTTATCCTATGTACAGTTGCGAGATCATAAAGCGGGACAGTTAAGCTTTATTAGTTTAAGTAGGTTTTTTGATATAAAGGGATCTTCATATCCAAGGTTATCCAATACTAGTAAACGTCAAAAAGTCGTGTAAAATGTGATTTGACATGACAATTAATAAGTGCCAAAAAAAAGTACGTGCAACTTACAATACCAAAATAACAAAGCATTTGAATATAAGACATGTCCCGCTTTATGATCCGGCAACTGCACCTACATATTTTTCTTTCACATACCCATCTCACATAGCACTGTGTTCACTGGCATATCGAAGTATTAACAATAACAATTGTCCAATGCGGGCCTTAAACTTAGATCTGAACGCCATAGTAATTTCTATGATAGTAAATAAACTCTGTGATTGTAAGGTTTATAATTGTCCTTTAGCTCAGAATACCTTATTTTTTTGGCATTATATTTGCTTATTTTACTAGCATTTTTTATATTCCTTTTAAGTACATATTTTATTCTTTTGTTATTAGTATGTCTTGAACACTCTCTCTGCTGAACAAAAACCTGTGTCTCATAAAAAATAATTTGTAATTGTAAATTATATCTGAACCAATACACATGTATTGGAACAGGATAAAATAATTTGTTTCTTACTTTCGAAAACAACTTATATTTTTTCATCCATTTACAGCTTTATAAAAATGTTTAACATTAATAATGCAAATTAAAAAAGTTGTAATGCAGCTGCAAAGTCATTGAAATGTCAAGATTCACATAAAATAATAAGAGTGTAATGCAAGCAGTGCTTACTAAAGCAGCATCTAAATAAAACTAGTATTCAAGGGAAGAAAATATTAACTAAGAGATTCATAAAATAGAATTTAAATTAATGTGATATACTGTATAATGAATTGACACATAAATATTTAACAACTTTGTCTGAAAATATGTATAAACAATTTCTTTTGTTGATATTTTATAGAAACATGTACTTAATTGGAAAAAAATTAGACACTTACCTTGAATCGAAAAAAAAAGTTAGTGTTAAGAAAAAGTTCCTACATTAATCGACCTGAATTTTGGTCTTATTTATAATTGATACTATAGAATTAAAGGCAGTATTTGTAAATATTTTTTTTAAAATGGTACATAGACATATATATTTTCTTTAGTCATTGGCATGGAACACAAAATGTAGTTTTTAATAATTAATAATAACAGACGTTTCAATATCTGGATACTAATTTCAGAAGTTTTTGCAACCATGAACTATCTTAATGCGCCCTTCGTGTATGCTGGCCGAAAAATGAGATAAGTCACAATAAATACAGTATATAGTCAATCTACTGGTGACTGCATTGCACTAATCTAATAGATTAGCAGCCCTTCCTCGACCATAGCCTTTTTTTTGATATTCCCAGTGTCTCCATTATGTTCCTCACATGTTATCCGTGACATAACTACTACTACTACATTCTAAATAACTTGATTTCTCAACTAGATTTCAATATGTCTCCCAATCCATTACACCGTCAAAAGAGGTATTCTACGGTGAACATACCATACCACAGCTGGGAACCAGTAAAACAAAAGTACATACTCAGTACCCTGAATGTTTATTATGCCCTACATCCATACTGAATTAAACAAGGTTGTTGTTAGTTCATCATTTATAACTGCAGTAGCAACACTGTTTAATAATACATACTTATTTTGGATATATCTTACCAAAGAATATTTATGATGAATATTAACACTTAAACAAATTAATATATAAATAATAAAAAAGGAAAACTAGCGATAACCTAAATTGCGAAATCGATAGATTGACAGTAACTCAAAAGTTTTTAAATTCGATTTGAAAATTTACATTTATGACATCACAGTGACCAGTCAAGACCGCTCGTAAGACGGTTCAGCATACCGAATGTGACCGCAAATTCAAAACGAATTTGTCTTAGATCTCAGTATAGATTTACGTGGGAAATTCAAAAAAGTTTAACAAAACCAATTTCTTTTTTGTATATAATAAAAGCGCAGAGTCCTCTTTTGTTAATCGCGTGCGACTGACACGTCTAGCCGAACGGGCAAAATCGACAAAAATTGGTGACGCGGGGTGCAGAACTCCTCTCTGGATAATCGGAATTAAAAGCTGTCGTTTGGCGTGGGCGTACGGGCGATTTTAAATCGCTCAACGATGGAGAGATTTACCTTCTTAGTGGAGCGCGTGCAAAGATAGGGGCCGTTGAAGAGTAGCGTGCAAAAATCGGCTCCCATAAGGAGGACGTGTAGAGCGATAAATTTAGCTAGGTTTTCGGTATATTCAATATGGCGGTGGGTCAGCACAGCTGCCAATGACACTCCAAAGTCCAGGTGAGGTTGAGTAAAAGAATGTGGAGACGCCAAAATTGACTTACAAACATCCACCTGACGTTTGATTTACGTTGGCAGTCGCGCGAAAATTCATTTGCAGGTTATAAACTACCGACTACCGATCGAAACCGTTAATCAATTTCAGTTCGCGATGACATTTGCCACAGAACTAGACAGAATAGTGTCATTTATGCGATGTGCTATATTTTTCCTCAAGCAAAGGTCAAATTTTGGCATGCGATAAGTTTAAAGTAATCACGTCTATAAGAAAGACCGATTCCACGAGCCCTGCCGAAAATTAAGGTGGAAAGAATTGAAGCCACAGGGTTAGGTTCACTATACGTGATCGTACGTACAAGATTCAGAAGTTACAGTCTCAAACGTTTTCAAGTCTAATTTTGACATGCGATAAGTTTAAAGTAATCACGTCTGTAAGAAAGAACGATTCCACGAGCCCTGTCGTAAATTAAGGTGGAAAGAATTGAAGCCACAAGGTCAGTAACTGTACATGATCATACAAGATTCAGAAATTACAGTCTCAAACGTTTGCAGGTTTCGTTCGTTAAATACTGGAAATATCCAAATGGATTGAGAGAATCAAATGCGATAGCACTAAATGGCGTTAATTCCAATGATCACAAATTTAGCATTTACTCGAAGAAAGATGAACTCAAACCTAGAAAATGATGCAGAAGAGATCCGACTCTTGAATTTTCCGATATTCAATCTTTAATTTGATATATTGGTATGTAACTAAGCTTAAGTGTAAGAATATCCACTGAAGTAACGGGAAACCTTTACATTGACGGACAAAAATCCATCTGACGTTTGATTTACGATGAAAATTGGATTTCACTTATGAACCGTCAATTAAATTAAATAACACCGTAAGTGGCTCATAAAATATAGCAGCGCAGTCCTTCACGAAAAACAAAGAACCAAGTAGTTGATTATGACCAGATGTAATGTTTGCTTTAATTTTCGTAAAGCTCTGCAGTACTTCATTGGGCAAGAACGGTTGAATAGTTAATTAACTTCAGTTGTAGTAGCACTGGTAGATGAGCAACAGCAGACATCAGAAAAAGCATGGGAAAACCCATTTGTAAGTATAATAATAAAAATAACGAGTTTTTTTATTATAAAAATGGTCCTTAATACAAAAAAAATAACACACAATTGCTGCATTTATTTAGGTCAAGGATGACATTCAATTTGACAATTAGGTCTCTCAATAGATTTTTGAAGTTTATAGGAACGAATAAACGTCAACTAACTTTTGACGCAATGACAGTTTGTGCAAAAGCTAAAATTAGACATACATACAGAGCGCGTCAAAAGTTTAGGAAATCGGACATTATGAAAAGCATCATGCCAATGCTCGCGTTTTATAGGAAATTTTAATAAAGCTGCAAGCCGCCTTTATATGCTTCAGTACTGTTCATGTATATTATGAATTGTTAAAAAGTAACAAGACATATTACATTGCATATTAATTTATATGAAAGTGTCCAAGGCTTTTCTGTTGGCCAATACTGTAATAAATAAATAACTCAAATATAAAAGGACTTAATGAATCGTTAAAAATTAGATTGTTACTAAATAAGCAGACTAATTAATAAAATTTTGACTGGAATATAAATTTGAGACTTCGCTTAATACATGTGTGGTTTGTATTTATCCCAGATATTCCATCCTGATAAATCTTCTAGCATGTGAGCTTGTGTGTATGTGTGTGTGTGTGTGCTTGTGTTGTGAGTGCGCGCGAATGTGCACAGCTACCGGTTGTAAAGATCAAAGTTACTTGACTTACGGGTTAGTGCCTGCGTCGGCGACATAGTGACCATGACCGATGCAAGAGAGCCGGAGCCTTAGAAGCCGTCGATCGTACGGTTTCAGAGTGAAAGACTATACTTGAGGCACGGCAAATTCTTTCCGTTTAATGGCACATTAAACTGTGGGACTAGAATTCACGGGCACACAATTTGTTTCTCTTAACACGTCGATAGATGCGGTCTCACAAAAATCACGAATCTGTTAAATATGTTATGAATTGTTAGATACATATAGGTACCTTACAGAATTCAAGATTAAAAAAATTAATAGACGTGTTCAAACGTACTGCGTCTTGTAGAAAATGAAAATAGTTATTCTACCAATATTAATTACGCAGAATAAATATGACCGAGACTAATCAATTAATAATAATGTTTACTGGGGTTTATTTTAAATTCGAAGGTTAATTTGTAATAATTTCCATGCAACATTTAATGCATAATTTATGTATTGTATACCAAATTAATTTTCTTTATTGCTATATTGCAAAATAATATTTTTATTATGTTATGCCAAATATGGTCCGATACATTTTATATGATGTTTTTAATAGCTTATAATACTGTATATCTCTAAAAAGAACGAAGGACGGCGTATTTTTGTATAATGCAAGGATGAGAATTTCTTTAACGTAACAGATCTTGAAAAATAAGTAATGAAAATTATTTTCAGGTTTACGGAAATACATCAATTACTTGAAAATATAAATATTAAATAAGATTCACATTTCGATGTATATACAGGTGTCCCACTTAAGAGAGTAACAGCAGCACCTAGAGCTTTAGTTTTATATCAATTTCAACCAAAATTATTTTAAAAGGTGATAAACTAGTCTGTATTTTGGGTCAAAAAATGATGCACTTTTTTAATTTAAAAATGTAATTAATAAGAAATAGTTTAAATTTGAAAACCGGAAATAGTATAACATTATTGTGCTTTTGCATTTAGAAAAGTGTGCTAAGACAATGTGGACATCTGCTTGATAGTTTATAGTTTATTTCAATCAAAATTGCCTCAGAAGGAAGACATTTTTTCAATTTTTGTCAATAGTAGTCTTGATTAATAATGATAACTAAAGAGTTTTAATTATGGATCTAGGAGAGCATTAATTATTATATTTTGAGTAGTAGTATAAGGAAGTATTGTGATGATGAACATTTTCGACCTCGAGATTTTTGCAGATGTCCACGTTTTGAAGTCCCCTGATACCGAAAAAGTGGCTTTTAAAAAATGTCTGTCTGTCTGTTTGTCTGTGACCACGATAGCGATCAAACCGCTATAGCTATCAATTCCAAATTTTGTATTTACGTGTATAATCTCCCTCTTGAGATCTGATTAATTTTTCAGTAAAATCAGTAGACCGGAAGTAGCAGTTTACTTTAGTGAAAAAATCGAATTTTGCCAATATTTCGTCAACTACTAAGTTTAAACAAATTTATAAAGAATTCATATGTACTTAAAATTAAGTTTGAGATAAATTGGCTTAAAAATGTTTTTCGAAATTCCAACCGGAAGTAGGTCTTTTACTCTTATCGAAAATCAGTTTTTTGCGAATATCTCGCAAGTCATGCTTTTTAGACAAGTACGTTACGAGTCTAAAAGTATTTAAAACATAATTTTCAATATCTTTTGTATAAAAAAAATTTCAAAATTCGGACCGGAAGTACCACTTTTACTCTTATCGAATAGCGATTTTTTGCAAATATGTCGTAAGTTATGCATTCTATATATATTTATCAAGAGTACAAAAGTATTCAGAACTGAATTTGAAATATTTTTTGAATATATGAAATTTCAAAATTCGGAGCGGAAGTAGCACTTTTACTCTTAGCGAGTAGCACTTTTTTGATAATATCTTGCAAAGTATGCATTCTATAGCGATTTATTAAGAGAATGAAAGTACTTAGAATAGGATTTTGAATAAGTTTTGTATAAAAAAATTCTTATAATTGTATAGTTTCAAACGCTCATACGTATAAGAAAGTCGCGTGGTGGCCACACCTCATTTTTTTATTTATAGAAAAATATATACCTTGTACTTTTAGCATTATAAATTTAGCAAATAAATATTTATTTGGAATAACTAAAAATATCCTTTTTTTTAAAAAAAAACCTAAAAAAAGATATATATAAGAAAAAAGTAAACTTACAAAAAAGAAAGGAAACGAAAACTTAGACCCAATTAAGTTAATGATTGATGTAAATGGGATGTAATGGCAATGCTGTGCTTGTTCTACCACTGTATACCATCACAAGAACAACAAAGCACACAATATACGATTATGTAGTCATAATAATTTGTACATTGTTTAATATAAATACGTAGTCAAATTCCTAAAAACTAAATTACATAATGAAAAATATGTTGAGGTATAATAGGAAAGGTATAGAAAAGTAATGTAAAAATAAAAATATGAAGATGAAAATAAATATAAAGCTGCGTGGTCAATAGGCATGGTCTAACGTGTTTAAATGAGGTTCCACGATCAAGCGCACATTAACAGCCGATTTACCCAGAATAGAGATATGTAAACATGCTTTCCCTTGAAACAGACATTGGTAGACGTTCCAGCTCAAAACATAAGGAAGTATGCAGCTTAACTATAGTATAAAAACTTCTTTCAAAAGAAGTGATTTTACGGGTTAGAATAAAAATAAATTTTTGGAATTTGATACTTATATTACGAACATCAGTTCTACATTTAATTTTGTGTGTGAGGCTGTTTGTTTGAATACAGAAATAAGCTTATGGAAAAAAAACACTACCAATGAATCTATACTTATTGTCCATGTTTAACTGCCTCACATCAGATGTGATATGGAAAAAGCTTCCAAATTTCGAATACAAAACGCTGGCATGAATGGTGTATTTTCTGGATTTGTCTTTGAGTAACAGCAACCAAGTACGGTCAAATTAATGGTAAACGGAAAGAAAACTGAGATAAATTCAAGCACTGATGGAGCAAGATCTTAATGCTATTAGTCAAACATGATCTAAGTGGATATATTATTCGCAATGCAGCATACGCTTTCTGTGTGAAATTAGCTGTAGGTGTCCTTAACCGTAAGGTGAAAACCCATATATTGCGACTCTCATTAAAAAGTTTCAATATTATCATTTTCTGAGAGCTAATATAATTGTATAAGATCAAGAGAAGTGTTGCCAAAACCATCATACTGAGTGTATGTCTACGGAAATGAGTGAATAGTGAATCAGTCACCATCTTTACTAAATCATCTCGCTCAAGTGTATAATATATCTGTGAGTCATCAGCATACATGTGATATTTGCAAGTAAGTAACAAGTTCATTATATTGCAAGTGTAAATAGTGCAAGTGTGAATAGTAACGGTCCGAAAAAGAAGCCCTGCGGAACACCAGCTCCCAGGCGAACAAAATCTAATACTAGATTTCGTACTATAATAACACACTCATGCCGACCTCCTAAATAAGTTGTAATCTCTCTGAGTCAAATCATGCTATATAAACAGGCCACAGAAACCATTCGCTGATCCACACACACAAACTCTTAACCTTAATTGATTGCAGCCGTGTTTTAGTTCTGGGTACTGTTCTCTATTTGGAACCAGGCTAGAAACTGGTTTCACTGGTTTGAATGAGAATTTTGTAGGATGTTTTCGAAATCCATTTAAATAAGTAATTTATAAGTATAGTTGTAAAAGTACCGCTTTTATTAATCACATGACTGAAATCATTTATACGCTATTAAATTATTTTTTCAAAAATACCATACTGATAGTGTCAAATAAGATGAAATTGGCGTTTATTTAATGGCCAGCTAAATTAAGTGCAATAAGTACTAAAGCTACTTTAAAAACTGTTTAAAATGATAAGATAGAGAATGGTCATACTCTTATCAGTCATGTGTAGAAAACTTTGTGGCAAATGATTCAAAAATCTGTTACAACATTTCGTGAAACAAGATCTAAAAATCAGGTTGCAACCCACTAAGAAAATTCACTGTTGAAAGTATTGCGAATGTTGAGGAGCGAATGACTTAGTCGACTAACACGTTTATTCTAAACCTTTAGTAATTCAAAATATATAGACTTTATGTTTTATATATATATACCGGGTGTCTGTTTAAGCTCGGCCACCGCCCATATCTCGGCAATCGTTTATCGTACAACTTGGGGGGAAAAATCTTGATAGTAAATCGGACCACGGGTATTTCAACAAAAATACTTTTAAGTTTTCAAAATGATCGCAAGGGGGCGTAATTCTCAAGATGAATTAAAAATTCGATAATTTTTCATTAAATTCTAGATTAAGATAAATTAATATTTCTACTAGCAACATTTTTAGACGTTTTTATACAATTTTCATATCAAACTTTTTGATCTAACTCCTATACGAAGGGGAGGGTTGAGGGAGGTATATCTGCGTACAAAAGTAGGTATAACTTCGGGGTGTATTGAAAATAATGGTGAACACTTTGAACATTTGCTAAGTTGAAGTTTTGTTTTGTTTTATTTTTTGTACTTTCTGATTTAAATATACTTGTTTGTTTCGTTTATATTCATTGGTCAATATATATTCTTATTTATGTTTATGTATAATAAGAGATTCTTTTATTTACTTTCATTTTATAGGCGACAGCAATTTTTATATCCTTTCATTACTAATGAGTAAATGCTTTGATTATAACTAATACATTATATTATATTATTGTTTTTCTTCTTAGTTCATGGGTTATGGACATTACTTTTGCTGCTTTCCTATAATTAGATGTATATCTGTTGATTAATAGAGATATATTATTATTATTATTGTTATTATTTTATTTCAACGTCTGAAATGACAAGGCATGAAATTTCAAAATAGCTAGTAAAATTTGAAAACATTTAAAAGGAGAATCTAACGTAACATATCCAATGAATTAAAAAATCGGTAAGAAAATTGAAATAAATAGGTATATTTATGGAAAAGCATGATGAAAATTCAAGTGAAAGCGAACTATACACTGTCTAGTGAACCTCTTAAAATTAAAATTAAATTATTACTCGCATTAAATAAATAAATTTATATTTATAAAATATTATTTGTCTTGATTGTTTTCGTATGACTATAACTTCATCAAGAAAAACGGTAGCAACTTCCGGGTTTCATCACTCTCTTTAGTTTTTTACGTGCTTCAATATTAAAAATATACCGTGCTATTCAAATTTCAAGGAAAAATCAAGTAATATACCTAAATTGAGAACAGCGTTCCCTGTTATTTTTTTTGACAACCACGTAATTTCGTACTACATATCCTTCATTTTTTGTAAAATTCTCTATCTAATGAGCCCAGAAACCATAAAATTCGTTGAGCCAAACCGAAGTTATACCTACTTTTGTACGCAGATATACCCCTCACCACCCTCCCCTTCGTATAGGAGTTAGATCAAAAAGTTTCAAATGAAAATTGTAAAGAAACGTCTGAAAATGTTGCTAGTACAAATTTTAATCTATCTCAATCTAGAATTTAATGAAAGATTATCGAATTTTTAATTGATCTTGAGAATTGCGCCCCCTTGCGATCATTTTGAAAACTTAAAAATATTTTTGTTGAAATTCCCGTAGTCCATTTTACTATCAAGATTTTTACCGCCAAGTTGTAGGATAAACGGTTGCCGAGATATGACCGGTGCGTGGCCGAGCTTAAACAGACACCCGGTATATATATATATATATATATATATATCACTTAACAAACCATGCAAATTTCTCATCTCTTATGTTAACCTCAAAATCTTTAATTCTATTGTTACTAAATAATATATTTCTCTTTGGATATATGTAATTACTTATTAACCTAGTAGTAGGAATTAATTTACTGATATTTTCTGATTTTGATGAGCAAAAAGATGAATAAACAAAATAAGTTGTCGATTTAATACTTCCACAAGAATTCACTACATGGGAAAAATTCCCAGTACGCTCAAAATTCATAACTAATAAAACGATAATGGCATAACTGCGCGAATATTTCCAAAACTGTAATTCGAAACCGAGCTCGTACGTTTTGAAAAGCGACATAGGCCACCGGCGCGCGATGTCCATAAACTCTGATTTTGGGTGGTCCATATATTTGCTTACTGCACCTCACTAAAAACCACTTAAAATCAGGACTTACTTATATTGTGTAATACGATCTTTTACGTTCGACAGCGTACTTATTCGGTACACTGTGCATATAATACGTATGTGAAATAATGTTTTTGAATATTATAGAATTAAGCCGTGGATTGTTTTGAACATTCGCAAATCGTTTAATGGGTCATGTGTCAACAACCGGGAGTAATTCGTACTGTGCGCCGGTGGTCGCCTTGACCGAGAGTTTGGTCAAGTCGCTACTACGATGCAGTTGAGAAAGAGAAGATTCATCGATTCTGTCTGCGATTAAAGTGGGCAACTGCTTTTAGATGAGAATGTGTCAATCTGACAGTGTGCATAAATATAATAATAGTCCATGTATTAGAGGGGTTGAAAATATATGTGTATATTACAAATATAGCAAATATTATACAATAATATCATGTGCTTGAAATATTTCATGAGATGTAGAACATTTTGAAATTATTATTACTTAAATAAAATTTGCAAATGCCTATGGTAGATTACAGAAAATGAAATTATAAATGTCGCGAAGCAAGATTAATAGCACGAGAAGCAAATGGCGCTAAGCTGAAAACGAAAATATATCGCAGATGTTGAGGAATGAATTCTGTTCAAAAGCTTTCACACATTTTGTGAAAATGTAGGAAAAGTTTTTAAGTAAATTTGTTCACAATGACATACTGGACTTATGTAAGTCTTAGTCCCTTTTTGTATATATTTATTATTCATTAAGTTTATTATATCTACCGACTAATGTATTAGATATTATCATAGTTATAGTATTGCTTTATCTTATATAAAGAATGTTGGTTATTCTAAATAGAGATTAATGACCACAAGTGCTGGCCATGTGTAGCAGAAAAAGCACTTCAACAAAAGGTCTAAACAGAGATAGTATGTATAAGAAACAGTATATAAATGTGCTAAATTAAATAGTTTGTATACTATTACTGATTGTGTCAATTTTTGAGACAAAATTCACACTATTTAATTTTCTTGGTTTTCTTTGAACATTCAGATTTATAATTTTTGTAAACATTGTTTGAATTACATTATATAGGTATATTTATTAAAGCAACTAGAACATTTTAAGTTATTTCCACTGCAAGATGTTGAAATTTCCTTTAATCCTACGAGGAATTTAGGCATTTCGCGTTTTATTTAGCCATTATCCAGAAAAAGATACTTTAATTGCCTTAATATTTTTATTAAGAGTGGCGTTTACCAACAAATAGAAACTTATGCAACTTATATTACTCGCGAGACGGGTAGACGCAAGGGTGTGTGAGTAGGTGGAGGTAGACGATATTCGGTTCTGTCACAGCGCTTCGGTTTTATTCACAGATTCTGTCATAGATAGAGGAATACCATAGATGGGTAACATAATGTATAAAGAATAAGTACTTACGGAACTGTTGATGTTGTTGATCTTTTATAATAAGCCAATTTTCGCTTGCCCATAACTGTTATATTATTATACACTCGAACATTATAGGTATATATGACATTTAAATGCGAGAGACAGTTTGTAATTAAACTGTCACTCGTATTCAAGTCTGCAATAGCCGACCGATTCCGATAGATTTCCGTCTTCGCTAGGACCGGTAGAGATACCGTAAAGTGGGGAAAGATGACGCGAAAAACCTCGTGTAAAATGTGTGTGACAATGTTTACTGTTTAATGTTTTTTATCTTTAAAAATAATTACATAAATTTGATTTTTTCTTTATATCGTACAGCTGGCGCGTAGAGGTCGTTTTTTTTTCTTTTGTGTACCAGCCTTAGTTAGTAGACATTAATCAAATTCATGCATTTTTGAGGTTATTTCTAAAACACATAACTTTCTTAAGAAAATAAGTTAGTACAAAAACTGACATTGATATTATAAATTTATGCCTTTTGCATCACTAACCCAAATTTGAGACTTTTAAAATTACAAAATGAGTTTAAAAAACGCGAAACGACGATGCCTTAATTTTCGATAGGTAAACGCCCCTCTTAAGCTAAATTAGAATAAAAGGAAAATTTAAAAAACCGAGGATATTTTGAAAATTGGAATATAAATCTAAAATCTAATTCTGAATAAATTTGTTTAATACTTTTGTTCCAAATTTTCACAAAATTCTTAAATGTCATATTTGATAGGTATTAGTCCTATATGACATTCTGTTACTGAAGTACCATTTTGAAAATGTGGAAATGTGTCTGGTTTGTTAGCGTGTACGCGTGTGCTTACAAATGGAATGGGATGCAAAAGGGCATCGCATAGGAGTAACTGCCCCATTTAAGTGTAAAATGGAAAATCGGGCATATTTAACACTCACCATTCTTTACTATAACTAACCGTGAATCTTACCAACCACGCACAGTAGATACAGCAGAGAGCCTCAGAATTCTTCGTAACCCCATACATAAACGCAAAATCATTCCACGGACAATTAATATTTCGACAAGGGCATCAAAATAGATTTGGGTCTTGGCTGTGCTGTATATGTCACGGTGTACAGACAAAGCGGTTTTTACTAATCAGTATTAGTGATGATGCCAAAATAGTTGTCGAAATCCGTATCTAGCTGTCTCTGTAATAGTGCGGTAAAGGTGTCTTTTAGTGTGTTGTGTTTATTGGACGTTGGATAAAGATTCTGATCCATTTCAAGAAAATCTAAACCACAGAGGATTTGTTAAAAAATAATGTGCTGCATTTCATAGCTGTTTTATCCCAGTCCATACTTAAAATCCCTGGATAACTTGTAGTCCATTCTGGAGACTAATGCCTGGTAGTTTGTTAAGTGCTTCTTAGGAGAATCGGAGGCAAAACTGTCAGTGGATTTTATCCGTAATTCCTAACAGTTTGAAGGCTTTTATTGGCACAGGTGGAATGCATTTTAAAAAGGTTCTATTTATATTTTTGGACAATGGTATATTACTTCATTTTATGCAAAACCAAACTAAAAATGAAACTGTTGCTATTGGGTATATAGATTGCCCCACGCCCGTCGCCACTAGGAGTAATTTTGGTTTCTAAATAAGCAAAAACTAATCCAGAAATGGCTTATTTATTATCATCAATAATAATATATTTTTATTTCCATATGATATATAGTTTATCAGATCTATTGTACAGGTTTGCAAGATTTTCTTGCTGTCAGTGCACACTTTTATTTCTCATGTGTTTGTGATCTATTCTAAGCATATCATTACTTGTTCGTAAATTCCAGCATTATAGCCAGCAAATATAACACATTCTGGAGCTTATGAGATAAATCAGGAAAACATACCTATAAGTACATGCAACTATTGCATGCATTTGTATGACATTAAAATTCAAGTTTGACGAACGCTTAAATATTTGCATCTATATAAAATAAGAGCCCACATTAAAGTTCCTTTAACTTTACTGCAAAATGTTATTGACACTTTCTCTCGGATTCTAAAGCGAAACATAAAAGCATAAAATAATATTTAGATATTTATCGTTCTGAGAGCGTTTCGCGGTATAAACATTCTTATGAGATTCATAAAGATACACGAAGCGAAAACACTTTTAAAAAAGTTTCAAATGAAAAGTGCCTAGTGTCAGTGTCATAAACACGTTCGATTTCGATTCAGTGATGTGTGTAAAAAAGAGCGAAATGCACCTACTCACCAGCTCACCACGCGGACACGCACACGCATATCAGTACCGCATTCCAGCGCATACATATTTTAACGCCGTAAAATTGTGCACTCCACTTGGTGAATATTTTCCTGAAATGCCGTAAACTGACATATTACCATTCTGATTTATTTTATTGATCTTCTTTATTGTCGAAAACACTTCGAGTGTTTATGGTAGTAGGTTCAATTTAATAAATCGTGGATATTATTTATAATTATAGCTAAGCGGCTACAGCACTGAGAAAATTGATACCACAATATTAAACATTATTTTTTTACGGAGAGCGCTTAATTCGGAAACCTAAAAAAAAGTTTTTTTGGCACACTTTTCGAAATTTAATGTTTAACAAGTCGTCTACGATTAACCCTAT
Source organism: Amphimallon solstitiale (assembly GCA_963170755.1). Classification (NCBI taxonomy): domain Eukaryota; kingdom Metazoa; phylum Arthropoda; class Insecta; order Coleoptera; family Scarabaeidae; genus Amphimallon; species Amphimallon solstitiale. The sequence continues at coordinate 222,702,631 of OY720675.1, forward strand.
CTTTTTCTTGGACAGCTGAAAAACACGAAATATATAATAAAATTAGGAAGCACAGTAGTGCTTATGGAAAAGATTATGGATTTGGTCGACTATATAATTTGTCTCAAACAAATTGATAAATCAGAAAAGACTATTTCTCATCGTTACGGCAGAGTGTATTATGTGAACAGGTTTGATGTATTTATTTACTTATTTATTTGTCCAACTGTAGTAACCAATTTAAGGACAAATAGAAATATATAACACCAATAGCCATATTACAATAGTTTACAATAGAAATTTAGCAAGAATTTAATTTAAATTCTATTACTACTATGTAATAATTGCTTCAAAGTGCAATGGATACTGTCACAAATATTACTTACAGCATTATATGATTTACCACATGAACATAATTGGTGATTTATGTAATAAATCAGTTTTGGCAATATCGGAATAAAAAGTATTCGCTTTCCGCCAAAATTCTCTGGAAATCCGCGATAAGGTTGAATAAGAGCAATCTACCTTCTCGCGGATAATATCGTACGAAAAAGGCAATCCAATATTTTTCTGTCGCAATTCAAGAGATTAGAAACCGAAACTGGTAAGAAGATTGTCATATGGAACACTTCTACTTCAAGAGGTTCTCCATATGACAGCCTTTTTACCAATTTTGATTTCCAATCTTTTGAATTGCGTAAGAGCTGTCATATGGAACACCTCCACTTCTAGAAGTTTTCCATATAACAGTCTTCTTAGCAATTTTGTGTTCCAATCTCTTGAATTGTAGCGAAAAATATTGTATAATACATATTTTAAAAACTTTCGTTGAACGTTCTCAACCAATCGTTATAAATTGCAGAATAAGGATACCAAAGCAAACCAGCATATTATTAGATGATGAAACCTAATATTGTAAGGGACTACTAAATGACTTTTTACTATCAAACATCACCCCTAAATCTTTGACACTGCACACCTATCCAAAGTATCGCTGGCAATTTCATAATCGTATATAATAGCATTTTTTTTCTCCTGCACGTAACAATCTTACATTTTGATACTTTTGTCCGAATCTGATCACCGCACATCACTTGCCTAGACACTGCAAGTTTTTCTGAAAGCTAACAGTCACTCAAAGATGTAACAGATAAGAATAACTTCATGTCAACCGCAAACACTGAAGTCTCACAACACATACAGTCTGGCAGATTATCATAAAAAATAAAAATAACAGTGGACCTGACTATGACCCCTGCGGTACCCCTGACATGGCAACCTATGATTATGATTTACATTATGAAAAAGTGGAGAAAGTGTTTTAGTTTTGCGCAGTAGTATGCCCAGATCTATTCTTCGAGAAATCTGTAGATATGGTATCCACCTGTCCCCTCACATCAAAAACCTCCGATGTAAACTGCGTTTAGCTGGCCAAAATTCGTCATTGTAGACCGGATTTCCAAACTCATGTTGCGTTCTTGATATATTAGGTTTTATGACTGCAAAAATAAATTTAAAAATAATTGACTCAAGAGCCTTAGCACGTTGCATGTGATATATATTGGTCTATAGTTAGCCAAATTTGATATGCCACCTCTTATTAAGACAGAATTGCACGAGCTGTCTTTCACTTATTTGGAAATGTTGAGGTACGCAGAGTAATACTGGAGGAGTTCCAGAAAAATATTACTACAATCCTTAACAATTAACTAGGTGCCTCATCAGAACCAGCTGCAAGTTTGTTCTTATGTCATTCAATAGCAAATATATAGATGATGTTTCACAAGAGGCACGTTGCTACAAATTACGGTTTCATCCAAAGATATAGTCGTGAACTATTTCCTGATTTCTGATTCTTTTTTATAGATTTTGTTCAATATAATTTGTTAGTTGTGCAGATATTTTTGTTTCATATTCTCAGTATAATAAAGTAAGTACCGTGGTAATGAAATAAAAACGCAAAAACAGTTTTTTGATTTACCTATCTTCCTTCGCCTAACTCTCTGCGGATGACTGTCTGTCCGTTTACACAGATTTAGTAACAGAGTAAACCAATAAAAGTTTGTCTTTTTTATTATTATTATTATTCCATTATTGTTATTGGTGTTTTTTTTAATGATGGACTATGTATGTATATTACATCCACGTTATATTATAATAAATAATACATGAATTACGTTACACCTCGTACACGAATGGCATTTTTCTTCAAGTTCAATAATAAAAATGTTGTGTGTAAATAATGAACTACTGATTTGCTCAATCTGTTTTTTTTGCAGTTTACGCCTTGTTTAATAATATTTTGATTACATTGCAAATGTATTTCTCTTCCGAGAATTCACCTCAACTGCTGTCGTTTCCAAGAATCATTTCTGTATTACCGCGGATTTCAAATAGAATTAGCAAAAACTCTCTAATTTATGACACACGTCTGACAGGCAAACTCTCCTTAAATACTGAAATAAATTAGAGTTTCATCTAATTTAGTTTCCCATAACGAACATGTCCTGTCAGATTTAATGCATTACAATAGGAAATAATGGCTATTTTATTGTGTACACGCATTAAAATAGCTATGCTATTCAATTAAAGATTAAGATTTATGTGATTTCTGTTGGAGAATTGTTTAAATTTTGTAACAAAGATATAATATGTATGTATGTATATATTTGTATGGTTCATCACTAATAGTAATACCATTACTACTTGTGACTTGTGTATGCACAATGTACGTCCATATATAATAACATAACTGTTTCTTCTGCTAGTTGTTTTTAGTGCTTCGTCATTGATGTAATTTCATCGCTGGAATTATTAATTAAAATAATTACTGAAAAACTCCCGTGTTGAGCCGCAGCATCTGCGTGCCCGGGTTTTTGATTATTTTACTATTCTATTAGGTTTTATCATTAAAGAGCGAACCATATTATAGAGCAGGGAACAACAATAATTTCCTATAATTTTTCGATCTTTCGACATATCGGAGAGGAATCGGTTAGATTAGATTCCTGACGTAATTGCTTTTAAAGAGTTCTCTCGGAGAACCACCATCAGCACATAAATAGAACTCATTTACAATGATTCATAGTCAAAGTTTCACAGGGAGGGACATGAAATAAAACGAATTAGTGGTCGCCAAACTTTGAATCCACTGGTGCTATTCGTAAATCTTAATATTAGCTACCAAAAGAAACAAGGAAAAAGTTGTTGTTCTAGATCACACATTTACTTATTACCTATAAATATCATTTCTTGTAAATACAAGGCTCGGCAACTCATATGACATTTTGAAGAAGTTGCTATGAAAAACCAAATAATGTGATGTTAGCTAGTTTGACATTTAAAGTTGATGTTATAACTGTACGGACAGCCGAGAACATTGAAAGAAATCGGATCGCCGTTAACAGAAATCCGATGCGATCTGCGAAAAACATTAGCCCTGCAAATCTCTGAGAGGAGTCTTCGTAGTATTCTTAAAAGGGATTTACGTGTTCACCCCTATAAAATGCAGAATGTGCAGTCTCTAAAAGAAGGCAATAGAGCACTTCGCATAACATTTTGCAGAAAATTCTTAGAAATCGTGAATGAAGATCAAGATGTGTTGCTTTGTTTGTTAATGACGGATGAAGCTCACTTTATTTAAGCGGTTTCATAAATAAACAGAATTATCGGTACGGGTCATCGGAAAATCCGAAGCTGCTACATGACGAAAAAGTGACAGTATGGTCTAGAATAGCAATTTCTGGAATCATTGGACCATACCTTTTCGAGGAAAATAATCAAGCGGCCACCTCTAACTCCCATCGTTATCTACATATGCTTCAGAATTTTTTGGTAGGAGAATTATGAAGATTTGGACAAGACAACGTATGGCTCCAGCAGGATGGTGCGATAGCCCATACAGCGAGGTAGACTCTTCTAACTTTAAGGGAAATGTTATACATATAAGGTAAAGATATATCAAAATACGGTGACATAAATTGGCCGCCAAGATCACCGGATTTATTGGATCCCGATTTATTTTATGGTGCTTTTCAAAGGATAGGGTATATAGGAACCGACCACAAACTATTCAGGCATCGAAAGATAATATTTTTCAAGACTGTCATGGTCAGCTCAACTGCTGCTCAGACTTACGGAAAATTTTCGAAATAGGTTAAGATTTTGCTTAGAAGTCAATGGGGGGTATTTAAAAGATATAATTTTCAAAAAATGAAAATGCACGTAAGTTGGAGAAAATCAGCTGCATGAAGCACCATAGATTATGTTTATATCTGTCAACAGTTCTACATAACCACAATACGAAAGTGTGAAGTCAATATTGTTACATATTAGAAAATCGATATGTAAATTCATAATCATTTACGTTATGATATGATAATATTTTTCAAGACTGTCATGGTATTAATGCTCAACTGCTGCTCAGACTTACGGAAAATTTTCGAAATAGGTTAAGATTTTGCTTAGAAGTCAACGGGGGTAATTAAAAGATATAATTTTCAAAAAATGAAAATGCACGTAAGTTGGTTTAATTTCGTCATTTTTCAACAATTTTACAGCTTCATGAAACCTCTCATACCAGCTATCGAACCGAATAATTTAATAACAGAAGAACAGTTTTTTTCTATCTCACTAATTAAGTTTAATAAGGATGGCTCCTTTTATTCTTAAACCAACCTGAACTAAAATTGGATAATTTTCTTTAGAAACAAAGGGGCAAATATTTTCAGATCTTGACGTGAGTGATTTTAAGGTGTTTTTAAAGTCAATCGGTTCCATTTTTTTCAAAATGTTGCATGACATAATTAGATACTTCTACAATATCAATCTACATAAAATGAGATTTTCCGAACTGCACTATAATTGAAATGCTTTTGAAGACTCGAAAACGTGGATTGAATTAATTTTCCAAATCTGCAAGAATTGCAATATATTCTCTGATGTCGTATGGAGGCGGTGAAGAACCTTGTTTGGCAAGGGTTTTGTTTCAAAGAGGTAAAATGCTTGTATTCACCGTGGATAAGTTTTTTTTACCCACAGCTCCAGCCTTTTTGAGAATGAAACCTCATCCGAAATTGTTTCACCAATATTTTTATCTTTACCTTGAAGCTGCAACTTTAGGATAGTCAGCTTCAATAAGAAAAGCAAAATCTTGCAACTAAACCGAATTTTCTAGTTCAGGAAATGATTCACCTCGTTTAAAAATTATTACCAAAGCAGGAAGCAACTCCTTGAAACGTTGCAAAACTCTGGCATTCTGACACATCAGTCAGTGCTCTGAACAAAAGTCTCTGAAGTTCATGTGCTCTCACTTTATTTACTACTTTTACGTCTTTTTAATTATATTGTTTATACTTAAGGAGTGCTGTGAAATAGGAAGTAAGGGGGTGGCGCTATGTGCGCTAATGCAAATTCCACCGTTGTGTGTAAGGTATTCGTTCAACTGAAACAAACAGCAGAAATTTTTGTTTTTCTTGTTATTTTTTGCATTAAATTAAATACAATGGATTAATTACAGTTTTGTTGGAAGTATACTTTCTTATAATTAAAATGATGGAATCCTACATTTCACCTTCGAAGTTAGCAAAATGTAACATATCACAGTTTCAGAAACTTTATTTTAAAAAATAATTCCATTCGAACATGCATGGAGCCTTTGTTTATTTGTGTTATAAATTTCCTTTTGATATTGCGTAACTGAAAGCTGAACTATTGCTCGAACAAAACCTTCTAAAGTCCTGAATTTGCGTATATGCTAAGAACTTTCCACATGACTGCTGGCGTATTAAACAATGGTAAGTCAAAAATTTCGGACAGCTGTCTTTACGACAAAAAGAATAGAATGTCTTCTCCCTCCCTATCATCGCAAGAGCTCCATCGCTTGGTAAACTAACCTACTTCTTTACAGGTATATTCAGTCGATAAGCCTTTTAGATTCTCAAAATATGTCCTCTTCCGCAGTATGTACTGTAAATGGTACAACTTTTACCATCTCTTCTCCTATCTCAAAATCATCATAACCAATTCTTATACAAACGGCCAACTGAGCTGTATCAACTATATCACTTGGTCCGTCAAATTGTAGGGAAAAATAACTGCAGCAATCAAAGTCAGTCTTCCGTTGTGAAGTTACATTAGAATTCATAGCTTCAACTCCCTTCAATACTGTATTTGCAGAAAGCAGTACAGATTTAATAGTATAAATTATCTCTGAACTCATTACTTATGTCGAACCAAAAAAATGAGGTGTGGCCACCACATGACTTTCTTATACGTATGAAAGTGTTACTTCCGGTCCGAATTTTGAAATTTCATTTATACAAAAAATATTCCATATCCAACTCTAAATACTTTTGTACTCTTCATAAATATATATGGAATGCATAATTTCCGACATATTTGCAAAAAATCGCTATTCGATAAGAGTAAAAGTGGTACTTCTGATCTGAATTTTGAAATTTTTTTATATAAAAGATATTGAAAATTATGTTTTAAATACTTTTATACTCGTAACGTACTTGTCTAAAAAGCATGACTTGCGAGATATTCGCAAAAAACTGATTTTCGATAAGAGTAAAAGACCTACTTGCGGTTGAAATTTCGAAAAACTTTTTTAAGACAATTTGTTTCAAACTTAATTCTAAGTACATATGAATTCTTTATAAATTTGTTTAAACTTAGTAATTGACGAAATATTTGCAAATTTCGATTTTTTCACTGAAGTAAACTACTACTTCCGGTTTACCGATTTTGCTCAAAATCTAATCAGTTCCCAAGAGGGAGATTATATTCGTAAATACAAAATTTGTAATTGATATCCGTAGCGGTTTGACCGCTATCGTGGTCACACACACACAGACACACAGACACACACACACACAGACACACAGACAGACAGACATTTTTTAAAAACCACTTTTTTGGTATCAGGGGACTTCAAAACGTGGACATCTGCAAAAATCTCGAGGTCGAAAATTTTCGTCATCACAATACTTCCTTATACTACGTATAAGAAAGTAAAAGAAGAGAATGAATGGTATTGTTTACAATTTTTGATATAAGTAAAGGATATATGTAATTACCATTGCTTCCTTCTTACATTATAACATATATATTATTTAGAATTGTCCTTTATGTTTTATTCATTTACACCCTGTACAAAATGAAAACATACTATTTCCATAAAATCATAAATATGTATAGAAGATTCTTTCTTAAATGTTTTTATACATGCAAGTGGAAAATAGTCTCCGTGCAATTTTGGCGTTGAATCACTGTATTTAGAAGAGACATCGTTGAATGATAATTCGATCAAATTCTAGACGCCGGCGTAACCTGAAGGCCTACCTTCTTTCACGTAGAGCGCTGTTGATCGGAAGGTCTCTTGCGCAATGATACTACATACACTACACGGTCTATCGGTAGAGTAGATGAAATGGTAGGTTAGTGAAGGACGATCTAAATAGTTAGGAGGTGTTTGGTTGTAATCAGGAAAAATTTAGAAACTGGAATAGTCCTTCTTTGTTACAGAGAATCAATTATATATGTGTGCAAGTGATTATATGGCCTAGTTTGATATCCTTGAATTAATAATAATTGGGTTAAGATTGAGCCCAATAGCGATACTTTTTGAAACAGCGTAAAAAGGTCTTGTGCTAGTTACATGTACTTACATAAATACCGACGTAATTGAGTATTATTCTTTGTTACTTGCAGATAATATAATGTCCTTAGACTTTTCTCTTAGGAGTAAACTCTTATTAATCTAAAACTTGACTGATACTCCTAGTTATATAGAAAACTATTTCGGTAAAATTGACAGATTTATGTTCTTATAATTAAATAATTTATATCTATATCTTGCATATCCTTGATGATGTAGGTACTTAATATACAGAAGAAACTATAATTTGTTTCCTACTTGGAAACCTTCTTCACAAATAAGTAAAAATAACGTTAGATCACTTAAGATTAGGATTGTAGGGTTATGTAAAAGAAAAAAAATAAGGCAATAAAGTCAATTAACTTGTTTGTATGTCGCACAAGTTTGTGTAACAATTTGTTGCTTCTTCAGGAGAACATATGGAGTTAAAGAAATTCCACTAAGTTAAACATATAAATTATATTTTCATTTTATAAAATTGTACACAATTTGTGCTTAAAATGCTATAAAAGTACAGACAAATCGACATCCCATCTTCTATCGTTTCTTTTTTCTGGAGAAAAATTCATCGCGGAAAATCGTCTTTCCTTTGCGAGTTATTCACACAAAAGAGATCTTTTTCTATTTTAATTTGTCTTGTATATTTTCATGGCAAAGTAGAGGAAATAATTTTTACGTTTTTCAGGTACTTGGTCGATAAGACTGCAGTGGCGTAGTTATTTCTTTTACTTTCTCATATAACTATGTTTTAAATTTATGAAAAATTTCAACCTCGAGATGTTGACCTTTTGAAGTCTCTTGAGATTGAGAACGATTTTTTTTGCAAATACCTCTCTCTCTCTCTCTCTCTCTCTCTCTCTCTCTCTCTCTCTCTCTCTCTCTCTCTCTCTCTCTCTCTCTCTGATAATGATAGCGGCCAAACTACTATAGCTATTAATACCAAACATTATATTTACAAGTACAATATTGCTTTTAAAATCTGATTAAATTTTTACTGAATCGGTGGACCGGAAGTAGTGTTTTACTTCAGTGAAAAAGTCAAATTTTACCAATATTTTGTCAACTACTATACTTTGTAACGAATACGGAAATATTCAAAAGTGAACTTGAGAAAAGAATTATAAAAAAAGTGTCCCGGAATTCTTGCCGGAAGTATGTCCTTGAATCTTATCGAAAAAGAGTTTTTGGCAAATATCTTCCAGATAATTCTTTCTAGAGAGATATACTAAAAATATAGAAGTATTTAAACGTTGATTTTGAATAATTTTTTTAATTTAAATTTCGGAGTAGAAGTGACATTTTTACACTTTCAAATCAAATATGGGGTTTTTATTAAGAGACTTGGAACAATTCATGTATAAAAGAATTTTGCAAGATTCGGATAGGAAGAAAGACTTTTTGCAAATATTTCGCCAATTATGCTTTCTATACAGATTTATTAGACGAGCAAGTATTTAGAGCCAGATTTGCAACAAGTTATTTATAAACAAAATTAGAAAATTCTGGCCGGAAGTAATACTTCTACGTACAGGCTTATTTCATTAAGAAGATAAAAGTATTTAAACCTTCAATTTGAACAACCTTTGTATAATAGAGTAGTGTGATACCCACACCTATTTTTTTGTTGTATAGTTCTTGAGTTATGACAGAAGTTCTTCGGTATATGGAAGACACACGTGGCTGCGACATAACTAAAAATGATTTTTTTTGTGTTTTGGGGGATATTTTTTAATGTTCATATATAATTATTGACTATTCTAAACAAACCAGTAATCTATATATTAATACGTGAAGAAAGAACTGTGCACCCCTTTTTAAGCATATCGCGCACACGGGGGAGTGTGAGATTTGGCATAGTTGAAGTTCATATGGAGAAAAAGTGCATCAAGATAACATGTGTTGCAAATACATTAAATAAAATAAAATAAAACATTCATTGTTAACTGTCGAACTTCGACCAGTGGGCGGGCGACCACTAGTATACAAACACCAGATAATTTTAAAAGAATATAAAACTATTTACAACAAATATTTAAATTGCCGGACACATTATTAAAAAAAATAAACTTATTGTGTTGACATCTCTATTATAAAATAATAACAAAGCACTTACGAGAGTTTCAAAGCGATGTCAATTATCAGGGACGTTCATATATTTCTCATACTATGAGAAAAACTTTAATGAGCAAAAATAATCTACTCTGATGGTATACATTTCCGGAAAGTTGATAAATAATAAAATGGCATCATGAAAATATTTTTTTTCAGAACAGCTGCATTATGTATTTAACTTTTTAATTTTTTTTTAATTCTTATATAAATATAAGTGGGGGTCCTACAGCCTCAGCCGTTTCCCGCATTTCGATCTCCATCTCTTCCTGTCTCTCCAGATGTCTTCATCTATTGCTCTATCTTTCATTGTTTCCATAACCCCACTTATCCATGACTTTGCCGGTCTTCCTCGTTTCCGTCTATTCGTTGGGTTGTATTCTAGAGCTCTTCTTGGCCATCTGTTTTCCTCCATCCGTCTTACATGTCCGTACCATATCAGTTTCCTCGTTTCTATTCTTTCTGACGTTCTATGTATTCTGTTGGTTCTTTGTCTGATTTCCGTATTAGGTATATCTTCAGTCCTTGATATGCGACAGGCTCTTCTCAGGTAATCCATCTCAACAGTGTCCACTTTTTTCTTTCGTTTCTCCGTCATTTGCCAGCATTCGGCTCCGTATGTAAGGATAGGCTCTACAATTACTTTGTAGATTGTCATTTTGGTTTTCAGTGTTGCTCTTCTAGCCCACAGTATTGCGTTCAGAATTTGTACACTCTTCCGACCTTGTTGTACTCTATATTCGATATCGCGTTCTGTTGTTCCTTTACTAGAGATGATACTTCCCAAATATTTGTATTCGTAGCATCTTTTCATTTGTTTTAATTCCAAACCTGGGTCTTCGTCTGCGTTACCTATATGCATATATTCCGTTTTTGCCATGTTCATGCTCATTCCCCATTTTTCGTACTCATCTCTGAGTTTCCTGAGCATATAATCTGCATCTTCTTCACAGCTTGCAGTTATCACCTGATCATCCGCGAAGAACAGCGTTGTCAAATCATGGTCGTTAATCTTCAGTCCCATTCCTGCGCACTTCTGTCTCCATTTGTATAGTGCTTCTTGGATATATATTTTGAACAAGGTAGGAGAAAGACAACATCCTTGTTTCAGACCCTTCGTTACTGTGAAGGTCTCCGAAAGAGTATTACCTATTTTAACCGTGCTTTGAGGACTTTTATAGATATTAAGCAGCGCTCTTATATATGTTTTGCTAAGGTTTGTCTTCGTCAGAACATTGAACAACAGTTTCAAGGGGACTGTATCGTAGGCCTTCTCCAGGTCTATGAATATTAGATGCGTATCGAGGTTCCGAGCTGCTCGTTTTTCGATTATTTGTTGAAGAGTGAATGTGTTGTCCGTGCATGATCTGCCTGCCCTGAATCCACTTTGTTCTTCAATCTCATTATACTCCTCTTCTATTCTTTTTTTCAATATGCGACCATACAACCGTTCCAGTGAGCTAGTCATGCTAATTCCTCTGTAATTTCCGCACTCTCTTCTGTCTCCCTTTTTGTATATGGGGCTAATGTAGGCCAAATTCCAGTCTTCTGGAATATTTTGACCCTCCACCAGGCATTTATTAAAAATGTCTACTAGGGTCTGTAGAAGAGCGTCTGGTCCGTGTTTCACCAGCTCAATGGGAATGTCTCCAGGTCCCGAGGCTTTTCCATTTTTCATTTGTGTTAACTCTTTTCTCAATTCTTCCTTATCTATTCTATGTATCTCTATGTTTTCTCTGAGTGTGACGTTGTCTATACCTCCTAAAAACTCATGTCTACTTTCTGTCAGAAGTGATTTGTAATATTCCGCCCATTTTTTATTCTGAATTAGATTTATGTTTCCACCATCTTTTCTTTCTTTCCTGAGACTCCTTATGAATTTTTTAATTCTTACTTTATTGATAACAAATTAGTTAGAATTTATTTGCAAATAAAAAATGCAAGTTCTTAATTTTATCTACTAGATGAATATTGAGACTGGTAGGTTCTTCAACCTGAGGATTAACACTTCTCATTCCAAATTAGCATGAGCACATGTTCAATCTCTTTTGCATAAAACGTTTACACGAAAGTATGTTTGAATTAATCGGATTCTGAACTCTACGTTTGAAAAAGGTCCAACATCGACAACTAGTCTGTATTATTGGAGAAGATCAGCTGCATGAAGCACCTCAGATTATGTTTTTATCTGTCAACAGTTCTACATAGCCACAATACGAAAGTGTGGAGTCAATATTGTTACATATTCGAAAATCGATGTGTAAATTCATAATCATCTACGTTATGATATGCTAATAAGCTTAAATCCATACATTTTCGCAAACGTCTATACGTAATTTTATGCATGTGTTTCCTGAAGAAGTCCTGCGACAACTCCTGATAAATTAATAATCTAGTTTCTGTTTAGCCACTATTTCAAATAGAAAAACAATCAAAAATAAAATTATGATGAACACTGCCCGTTAAAAATGATAACCAATAAAAGTCAAGAAGAGAAGATAAGAAAATACTAAAAGAATAAGGAAGATACCGCTGTTGGATGTTAAATAAATTTTACATACTGAAATCCAACAAATTAAATTTATAATGATTAATTAAGAATGCCTGAATAGAGATTAAAACAGAAAGCTCTGCATGGTGTAGAAGATGGAAAACAGAAAAGATCGTCCAAGGCCAGAATCCTTACAAGAATTAATAGAAGATATAGAGGAACTAAGGATCAAAGACAAATGTTCGAAGGAAGGTACTTTAGAAGATGCAATATATATGAGGATATACTAACCAAATAGAGCTGACATATAGGTAAGCGCATAGTTTCATTACAAAGATACTTATGACCTTCGGAAAATCGATCAAATACAGCTAAATTTAAAACATATTGGAGACATGAATTTCGTCAGTTATTCTGTCATCTCAAAAGCATTTTCGAAAGCAAACAATTCTCGAATAATTGTCGATATATCTGGTTTTAGATAATGGAAGGCTAATATTATAAATTAATTAAAAAAAATCTCTCTATATTTATACATTACGATTAAAACATAACAAAATGAAATTTTGAGCATAATTTTAGAGAATGAAAAATGTATAATTTATGTATATAATTATAAACGGTATGCGGAACTTGCATAAGTTCCTATTTCTTATTAATTATATATTTCATTTAAGTAAGTATAACAGGCATATGTAATTAGTCCTTGAAACTGTAAGTGGTATATCGAGGTATATATACCAAAACATTATGCAATTTTGACACAAAACCATCAATTTTTTTTATTAAACGTTTCTGTTTTTTTAAAAATCGCAACGAGGATAGAAAAAGGTACTGTAGAGTAAAGTGGTTTTCATTTCAACACGGCATGTTTTGCTGTTGTTTATTTCCTGCTTTTTCACGATAATATCAAAGGCTGTCATTGAAACTAGAAAGTGTCTAGTGTATCGGTCGCGATCTTATGTCATTTACTTGTTGCAACTTCAAAGCCACACAAGGCAGATTATCTTATAAAAATAACTCGATTGCGCTGGAAGTAGAAGCACCAATTACATGTATATGTAGTTTGTAAAATTATGTTAGTAGACGAGGGTTTAAACGATGAAACACAGTAGCACAACAATTAATCAAAACAATACCAAGAAGAAGCAGAGTTTACACAAAATGAAACATAATATTGGTGGGGATATTGGTTGAAATTACATTGAAATGCATTACTCTACAGCGTTGTCAAATGTGTTTTCTGTGAAAGTACGTTAATAAAGAAATGTTAAAAACATACTTTTTAATCAAAAGAAAACGTTTACGTAATAATATTAACAAAAATTATTTTTTAAACTAAATTGCATTGGATGCTATTGACAGATATCGAAGAGGAAGGTTTAGTTGCGCACTAAAAGTCTGACCCTCAAGAGCCCCGTGAAAACAAACAAGCATGCTACGACCGTAGAGAGAATATACCGTATCGTAGTCGACATATTTTAATTTCTGATACGAAAGTAGAAAGAGGAAAAGAGCGCGACGAAATAAACTAAAGATAAACATAAGCGAGGATGCCAAGTACACTCGCGTGAGGGTCCCCCGACATCGACACTGCGTTGCTCTCCCACCACTGTTAGCAAGCAGGCATCGCTGCATATTATGTCAATTTCTGCGTGCGATAGAAGTGTAAACCGAAATTAAAATTTGACGACTACGGTATATAGAGAACCCATTCATTGTTATTTTTTGGGTACGCCATTGTGGATCTGGAGGCAAGAACGGCTACATCCAGAACTAGCAGCAGCACCTGGGATTAAGCTTATGCCTGGTAGATGTCGTGAAATATTTTCAAATATTCTTTTAGTATTAATATAGACAAAATAGTACCTAATAGCTAGTATTAATTCACTCATATTTAATAATAAACTTTATTAATTAGATTTAGAAATAAAATAAATACAATCTGTTATATAAATTCCAACAAAATAAGTATAAGGTAGAAACTTATTAAAATACTCATATATAAAAACTTATGAATGAATGTGTAAAATCAATGCCGACTCTTCCTGAACAAGGAAAAAATCCACAGAGAACTCATACATCAAATTTTATGTTTACACAGATGGTCCTAAAATTACATATTTTATCCTAAGATTATACTTGCAATATAGACATGAAAATGTAAACCATGGCGAATCAGAATATTGTGTTTTGTTATCAAATTGCGTTTTCTGCTAAAAATTATATTAATTAATTGTTTTAAGTTTATTGTTCTGCAATTGTTCGTGTTGATGGAAATTTGTAGTGACATTGAATCGTCGTCTTTAGTTCGTATTTTAGCCATGTGGGTTGCCGAAATGATTGAACTATAATTATGTACATATATGTGTAGTGGGTGACTATGTTTAGTTAAACAAAGTAAAAAGAGGTTCAAAAAGGTTATCTATACCACCTCAACAATACATGAACGATCTTAGGCATGTGTCGCCTTTTGCAAATAATACTTTGAGGAATGTCTATAAGTACTTTTTAATAATTAAAATTCACATAGGTGTTACCACGGTTTTATTTAACTTACTGTACTTATTTCCTTTATATTCGAAATTTGAAACATGCATCTTCAGGACGAACATAATAAATCTGATTTAATTTAAGTTAGGTAGTACACACTAGGTTTATTTTGCACTATATAAGAGCACAAGAACGATCCATGTTAAGACCAATTTCTAACAAAAATGAATTTCGTAATATCTTACTTACCAATAAGTTTACAGCATTAATTTAAAATTCTAGCATATGTGGATACCTTCTCATAAATTATCCTTGCATATTTAGGTACTTCAAAGTTTTAACTTGCTTTGTTCAATTAAATATTGCTTTACAACGGTTAATGTGCTGGAAAGTTGTCAACAAACAGAAGAAATTCCGTCCTTGAGCAACAAATTTTTTATCTAACCTTTGACTTCTTCTAACAAATTTATGTTCTTATTTTTTTAAATGGTCGAGAAAGTGACAGAGGGAATCCCTAATTGTTTTGCAATATATTTTTTTTCACCTTTTTCCACTTCAGCAATTAATTTCATTTTTTCCTTAATTGCTAAATAGTTTAAATTTCATTTCGACATTGGTTATATTCAGCCAGACTAATCACTAAGCGCTGAGAGTTTCATCGCTAGAACTCAGCACTATTATAGGTGTTACTGAATAGTATAAATAATACTCGTGCTGATAATACTTATAGCCCAAAAATTCAAAACATTGGCTTACAGAATTAATATTATTCGTTTTAGTGTGCAATGCGATATATGGTAAACATTTATTATTTTAATCCATGTTACTTTTCCATTGTTAAACTTCTGTTCTGTAATAATACATATTTTCAAATTTCGAATTTTGAAGCTCCCCTCCCTTTTCGGTTACTTACCCAGCGCTTTTTTTTTTCGCTAGAAAAAATGGTGTTCGCTAGCTTCAGCGCTGAATTCGAGCGTAGTACTGAATGCTATTGCTAGGTTAGCGTTGCCAGCGATGTGACCGGCTGAATAAAGCCATTTTTACTTTTGCACACCAATCTGTATATATAAGTAAGCGTGCCCAACACAAAACTTTGACTGTCGTTGCATACTAGACGGTAAATCCCTGAAATACAGTATTTCCCCGCTTAGTATCAGTACATTAGTGTATCAGAAATATTCGGATAATAGGAATTCCAGATAAAATTACTTTTCCAGATTGTTAAAACGAATTAAAGAATCGATTTAAAGAAGTTCAAGTTAGGGAAGTTCCACTGTATGTATTTAATATTCTCTATTAACTCTATTAACATAGAGAGGCTGGATAAAGCAGCAAACGAGAAGGATCTCACTGGTAGTGGTCCAGTTAAACAGAGTGAGTCTGGGGGAGGTGACTTTGTGGAAGTGAGGAGAAGGACAAGGAAACCAAGAAATATTGTCATTGGCTCCAGCTCTAAGGAGTGTGCGATCCAAGCCGCTCCAAAGTATAGCTACATACATGTTTATAGACTTGACCCAGGAGTGCAGGAGGCCTCACTAATTGACTACCTGGAATCACAAAATTTTAGGGAAGTAAAGTGTACCAAAATGAAATCAAAACACCCTGAGGAGTATTCCTCATTCAAAATAGGAGTTCCAATGGACCAAATAAACGACATTAAGAATCCGGAATTATGGCCAGCTGGAACATGCGTGACCAATTTTTTTATGGCACATAGCCCGGAGGAAAGAGATGAACACTTAAACAAAGTGAGTAGTCAAAAAATAATTTATAGAAATGTACAATCGCATCAGAATAGAGTAAAGCTCTTGAACATTAATATACAGGGTCTAGTCAATAAAATAGATGAACTGGCTGTGTACTTAAATACTGATAATATAGATATAGCTTGTATAACCGAAACGTGGTTGACTGACGATGTTGTGCAACGAATAAATATAGATAATTTTAAAATAGGTAACCATTTTTGTAGGAGTACTTATATAAGAGGAGGTGTGTTGATAATGATTAAAAAAGCAATCGCCTTTAAAAAGATATGTATGAATGAATCAATTGAGAAAACATTTGAGATAACCGGTATAGAAGTTCCGGTATTGAAGTTAATCGTACTTTGCATATACAGGGCTCCAGCTGCGAATTGTGCTATTTTTATGGAACAGTTGGATGGGGTGTTATCGAAAGTAACTAGCAGATACACATCAAGAAATATTATATTAGTTGGTGATTTTAATGTAAACATATTATCAGAAATGAAGAACAAGTCACAACTAATAAATTTATTGGCATCGTATAATTTACAAAATGTGTTTGAGGAACCGTCGAGAGTTACCTCCAGATCAGCGACTTGCATTGATAACATGTACACTAATATAATGAGTGAAAAATATTCAAAACAAACGATAGAGCCCCACCTATCGGACCACCTTGCACAGGTGCTTACTTTAACTAAAGTTCCGAATTCTGGGTTACCTGAAATAAAAACAATTAAAAAACGGTCAATGAAAGATATAAATATATTTAATTTTAGGAAGAAGTTGCAAAATTTGAACATTGAAGCGCTTCGAAACAAAAGTGCTTTAGAAGCATTCTCATGGTTGCATGGCACTATAATGAGTCATCTTGACGAATCTATTCCCATGAGGGAAATCACAGTAAAGCCACGAGATAAAACAAAAGTTTGGATAAATACCGACATAGGCAAATTAAGAAACACAATGGACGCTCTGAGAGTAGTGATGATGGTGCGAGGCGATAGAGATTCAAAAAATGCATTCAATATTGTCAGGAGGGAGTATAGAAGAAAGATACAAATGAGTAGAAGAGAAATGAACACAAAACACGTAGTATTATCGGGCAATAGACAGAAAGCGATATGGGAGGTTGTCCATAGAGAGGTTCAAAAATCAGGAAACACTGAGATGATTGAAAAACAACTTGATTGTAACTCTTTTCAGAGAAATTTTAGTTCTGTTGGACAGCAAATACTTGGGACCATTGGTAGATCTGAGCGAGCGCCTGATGTGTATCTTAGGAACATGAAAATAAATAATACCAACTCGTTTTATTTCAGCCCGGTGACACCACAAGAAATACTAGCAATCATAAAGTCCTTAAAAAGTAAAAGCTCTCAGGATATATATGGGTTTTCTACAGCTCTGTTGAGGGAGGTTGCAGTGGACATAATGGAGCCATTGGCACATGTCATAAATCTGTGTTTTATGGAGGGGGTCTTCCCAGATGCACTGAAACTGGCCAAGGTTGTACCGATCTTCAAGAAGGGCAAAAGAGATGAATATGAAAATTACAGACCCATTTCGATCCTGCCAGTGTTTTCGAAAGTATTGGAAACAGCCTTAAAACAGCGTTTGGTGGAATACTTCGAGAAGAACAAATTTTTCAACGAAAACCAACATGGGTATAGGCAGAAGAAATCCACAACAACAGCAATTGTCGACATTGTCGAGAGCATACTAACATCTTTTGATGAACAGGAATACACAGAAATAACAATGTTAGATCTAAGTAAAGCCTTCGATACAGTCGATCATCAAATTCTTTTAGATAAACTATGGTATTACGGAGTTAGAGGTGTACCTTTCCAACTTTGGAAAAGTTACTTGCAGAATAGGATACAGACGGTGTATTGGAATGGGGACTACTCTAGGGAGTACACGGTGACGTGTGGAGTGCCTCAGGGATCAGTGATGGGGCCAATTTTGTTTGTTATATACGTTAATGACCTTCCAGTAAACATAACGTCAGATGGTGTAACCTTGTTTGCGGATGACACAACGTTATTGAATAGGGACAATAGCAAATCAACTTTAAACACGAAATCCAGTAATTCGTTAGATTGTGGGAAGGACTGGTTCGACTGCATGAAACTCAAATTAAATGAAGAAAAGTCTCAGAGAATACTATTTTCGACAAGAGATGAGCACCAAACTGCAACCCTACTCGGTTTTTGTATGGACGGTGGCCTGAGGTGGTGCCACCATGTCGACATGCTGTGCGGGAAGTTGTCATCGGTTTTGTTTGCACTTAGAAGGATAGGTCAGGTGGCTACCTACGAAGCGGCGCGTGTCACCTACTTTAGTCATTTCCACAGCGTGGCTACCTACGAGATTTTACTTTGGGGTGGTTCCTTCTCGGCTAGTAAAGTATTCCTGAAACAAAAGAGAGCGATAAGAATATTAAGTAAAATTGGCGATCAGCAAATAAGTTGCAGGGGACTTTTTGGGCAGCATGGAATACTTACCCTTCCATGCGTATACATACTTACCTGTGTAAAGCATGTGATGGAGAATCGTGGTGTTTATAGTGAGCACAGTGATTTCCACACATACAACACCAGAAACAAAAACAATTTGTCACTGCCACATCATCGAGTAAAATGCGCACAAGGAAGCACGAACTATGCAGCCATTAAAATTTATAATAAAGTGCACCATAAGATCAACGGTTTGCAATTCTCAAAGGCAAAAATAGTGCTGCGCAAACTGCTGATGGAGAGAGAATTCTACTCCGTTCAGGAATATTTGGATGCGAATCTTTGACACGATGGAGCACACGCTCTCCATTAAATCACTTTTTAACTTTTTTGTCACTGTTTTTTGTTGACTTTTTTACAATTATTGTGGAGTGTGTAATTATGACAATGTCGATGTTCTTTTTGGAATTGTATGGCAGTAAATATATTATTATTATTATTATTATTATTATTATTATTATTATTATTATTTGAGCTGTATGTAGACATAACAGTGTATATTCTACGTTTGCCTCCATTTAAAAAGGAGGTGTGGCCACCACACGACTTTCTTATACGTATGAGCGTTTCAAACTATAGGGTAAAGTACGGATAGATGCCCTACTTTTGAAAAAAATCTATTCAAATTGTTGTTGCTTAAAATAGTGAGGTCCTTTCGAATGCATACGCTTAAGATGCCTTTTATGTTCATTCTACCAACAATTTACATTCATACGGCTGATGGGTAAACAAGTAGAACAAAGATTTTCTGATGTTACATTTGGGCATCTATCCTATTGGGGTGGGATAGATGCCTTACGAAGTACGGATAGATGCCAATACTATTAAACCTGACTAATATAGCACATTGTTCTCGTGTTGGCTATCACCTCGTCGTGGCAATCATTTGGAGTAACTCAACAACAAATAAGCAGAGCAGGACAACAGCCAACTCGGATGAAGAGAAAACTTACATTCTCTTACTAAACATGATTTATTGAGAAAAATGAACATATTCTTCCGAACAACAATTTCTTTGAACCTTTTAGGTTATACAAAAAATATTTTATGAATAAACTAATCATCGTCCGAGCTATCGCTGCGACCACACTTGTTGCAGAAATCTCCGCAATCGGTGCAGTCTTCATGAAGCCATGCCTTGCAAGAGACGCACTGAATCCAATCAACAGCTCTTCTGGTCGTAGCGTATGTCTCTTTGCACTCACAACACGCACAATCCTCATCGTTTCGTATTTTCCGTTTTACATTAATTTTTCCTTGTTCTTTCTCTTTTTTATTGTCTGCCATTTTCCTCTTCCTATTTTCTTTTTCTTGTTTCAATTTCAGAGCTTCCAGTGTTTTGTTTCGCTTTTTTTGTATTTCTATTGACGAATTTAAAAGCTTAACAGATTGTTTTAAACGCTTAACTGCTGCCTTGGACACAACTGGTACAGGCGATATGTCTGATAAGTATTTTGAGGGAGTTATATTATCTTCAGTGCAAGTAGGTGAATCATGTAGGTCACTGGTTGCGGGTGTCGGGGCAAGGTACTCAACGGTTGTGGATGGTGGGCTACGTCGCCGACTGCTTGAGGGTGTTGGGTCAAGTTGTCGGCTAGCTGAGGGTGTTGTCTCTTGTTGTTCATCAGTGGAAGGAGTTACCACACGTTGCTCACCAATCGAAGAATTTAACTCTAGGTGTAGACTAGAAGAGAGAGTGGATGGTGTATTGGAAGTTGCAGGTGCATCAGCCGCCCTGTCAGAAATACGAAAATATCCCACAGGCTTCAAAACCGGATGTAGCATTCGAAGCGGTTGCTGCACGACCCCAAGCAGCTCCAATTAACTTACCAGCTTGATACCTGGTAATCTTTCTTTCTTTGTTGGTTAATATCCAATGACGAAGTTCACTAGAAAAATGAGTCTTCATGGGTTTAAAGAAGGACTTATCCAGTGATTGAAGTCCATGTGTTGAATGACTCGGTAGACCGAGGAGAATCACGTCATTATCAGCTGCCGTTTGTAACATGTCCATGTCGTTAGTGTGAGACCCATGTCCATCCAAGAGTAATAAAACCTTTCCTTCGGACTTTCGCGGAATGAAATGTTCAGTTAGCCATTTTAGGAACAATTCTGAATTTATGTACGCAGATTTCTTGTTTATGTAAACATTTGAGCCTGGAGGTAACCCATCCACAAATTTGGCCTTTTTATTGACACCTTTCATTACAGGAACTGGAGGCAAAAAAATGCCCTCAGCATTGTTACAGGCAATTATGGAAATGGTTTCCCCTTTCTCGCCAGATGTTACTTGTTGTACTAACTTACTACCTTTGGTGGCAATAACTTTCCCTGGCTTATTATTCATTTGTACCCCACTCTCATCCATATTAAAGATATGACCCGGTTTCCCAAAAAGGTTATTTTCTTCAAGAGTTGTTTGTAGAAGTTTAAAAAAACCGTCTATTTCTTCTCTATTAAATCCTAACGCTCGTGCACGTGACATTCCCTCCGCTTGCCTGAAGCTGAGATTCGCATGTTGTTCTAAAAAGCTCTGCAGCCACTGCTTCCCAGCCATTTCTTTCATGGTATCGAAGTTATGCTTGACATTGAATTTTTCAGCGACTTGATAAGCCATTCTTCTGATATCCACACGTGTGCAAGGAAATCCAGATTTTTCTAATTTTGGCATGTGGCGAACCAGTTCTTCTCCATTTTCATAACCCACGAGAGAAGTCTTTCCAAGACCACATTTCGTAAACTCATTTTTTTGGATGCGTGTTCGAAGTGTACGGGGTGGAATACCATAAGTCCGAGCCGCTTCATTCAAACCCATTGTCCCTGCACCAACAGCGTCTGCAGCATTTTTAACGCCTGTTCCTATCCAGGCTGCTCTTTCAGGAGCTCCCCGTTTTCGTATATAACGTCTCGGCATCCTGTAATAAAAAAATCAATTATTAAGTACTAAAGAACATGACTGCTCTTATAAAATACGAGCAAAGTCATCTATCCGTACCGATGCAAAACCATTCGGGCATCTATCCTCTATGGGCAACTATCCGGGCACTGAACTGGGGCAACTATACTTTTTGGTACGGATAGATGCCTCGATTCGATTTTATAACCTCTTAAAGAATTAGGTTTACATAATGCTGTATTGCACAAATTTGAAAGGTATTTTACCAAAAAAAATCGAAAAACATCATCTCACCTCAAAGATTCTTCGTAATCTAGCAGACTGCTCGAACTGTAAAAAAACTTTCCAGTGATTTTTACACAACGGAGTTTTATAAATCCTGATAAAACGGGCATGCACGTTTCATCAAGGTCGCTTTGATACTGAGATGTGAAGGTGTTCGGGGCACTACAGGTTGCCAGTTGTTGTTACCGCGGCAGATGATTTCGTCATGGAGTTGTGAGAAGCGAGGCAACTATCCCACCGGGGCAACTATCCGTACTTTACCCTACAATTTTAAGAATTTTTTTATACAAAATTTATTCAAAATCCTATTCTAAGTACTTCTATTCTCTTAATAAATCGCTAGAGAATACATACTTTGCTAGATATTCGAAAATAAGTGCTACTCCCAAAGAGTAAAAGTGTTACTTCCGGTCCGAATTTTGAAATTTCACATATACAAAAAATATTGCAAATCTAGCACTAAATACTTTTGTACTCTTGATAAATATATATAGAATGCATAACTTACGACATATTTGCAAAAAATCGCTTTTCGATAAGAGTAAAAGTGGTACTTCCGGTAGGAATATCGAAAAACTTTTTAAATAAAATTGTTTTCAGTTTTAATTCTAAGTACATATGAATTGTTTATAAAATTGTTTAAACTTATTAGTTGACGAAATATTGGCAAAATTCGATTTTTTTCACCGAAGTAAACTGCTACTTTCGGTCTACCGATTTTACTGAAAAACTAATCAGATCTCAAGAGGGAGATTATACACGCAAATACAAAATTTGGAATTGATATTTAACGCGGTTTGACCGCTATCGTGGTCACACACAGAGACATTTTTTAAAAACCACTTTTTCGGTATCAGGGGAAAATTTCGAGGTCGAAAATTTTCATCATCACAATATGTACTTCCTTATATTGTGTATAAGAAAGTAAAAGGGATTTAAAAAAGATTGTCTGCCCCGCCCCAACAATTTTTAACAACCTTAAAATGGAACTTATAACAGGACATTTGCTAGGAAATATAATTAATTTAACATATGCACATCGAAAGTGGGCGTACAGCTCTTACAAACAATAGTTATCTTAATTGCATTACAAATACAGCATAGCATAAAATGTCAAGTTGAGGCTTTCGAGAAATCAATCAAAGCAAGTTCGTTATGCAGGTGTGTGTTTTGTATAATTGGAGTAGAAAATTATTACAGTGCTTCAGGTGATTGCGGCAGTAGCCAGACTAATGTTTAAAGTTTCTTTTTATAGCTATTTTAATGCAAATCGTCGCTTACTGTGAAGTTACAGAAATATTCTCCCTTGTTCAGTAATAATTACAAATAGTTTAATTAAAGTACTTCTAGCGAGCCGATATTATAATTCTACTGACCCAATGAGCAAAACACCTTTTGGCTAGCGGCTCGCGAGAAAGATGTGTTGTTGTTGCATGTAGAATTACAGTTCGGAAATTGAAATTATATTGTACGGAGATACTTTAAACGCAGCAATTCTAATCAGTTATTACGTTCTATTAGTTTGTGTTTGATTTTCCGTTTGTCTCGATGGGAACGAACGCAGGCAATATGCTATCGCAACGGTATTTTTAATTGGGTCCATGGCATTTGGCATTTGCGTTTTATGCAAAATGTATTTCGTCGTTGCGGGTCTTAAGAGTTTTACAGAGTGAAGTTATCTCACCGTAGATATCTGTGTTCACACGAGTAGATGTGTCTTGAGATAATGTACTGACATCTAAATTAGTATGAAGTGTCATGTTCTCCAATAATAATAATAATGATAATATATAAATTATGAATTGAATAGGTATACGTATTAGAAATGAAAAAATGTAAATATATTAATGAAAAAATATTAACCTCAAAATATTGATTCTCATGTGGCGCCATCTATCCAAAGTACAATAAACTGCTTGGTAATCGCTGCAGCATTTTTAAAATCACGTGATAAAATTATGGAGTATGATTGGTTTATATCAAACCTATTGTTATTGACATTTGACTGATTTGACCTTTATTTTGTCTATTCCATATTCTTTTCCACTTAAGTTATTCTAATACTACACAAATTCAGTCGTTTCATTTAATATGTGCTACATATTTTCTATAATATACTTTGGAAGTTAGGTCGAGTACCAATAGAAAACTATATACAGATTGTCGTAGTTAAAAGTTAATATGCATCTTCAAATACACACACATAAACATGTACCTATGTATAAGACCGGTGGTGTGGGGAGATAGTGGGGAGATCGAGAGCGGGGACAACACATTCGTTCCGTAACTTTAGAGCGTGAACGTACATACAGTATCTGAGCAATCTCGCAAATATTAATACCGCTGAAGGAAATAGCGCGATTGATTTGGATGGCTTAAGAGAACAAATTCTTAACGCCATACAAATGATTACTCCTGAAATGCTATCGAATGTACGAAATGGGTTTTGTAATCGTTTAGGGTACTGCTTGATGCAAGAGGGACAGACATTTGAACATCTTCAACATTAAATTTTGTATAGTTCATTTAATATTTTGTTTCGTTTTAAATGTGAGAATTTTATTTAATTTTTTTATAAGAATTTTATTTTAGTTACAAATTTTATAGAGTTTTGTTTCAGTTCAATGTTAATACATCAGTTACCAAAATATTATACAAAAGCCGTAAAGAGCGTAGCAATTCCTTAAAGCAAACGTCTACACACTAACTTTCAACGTTTTGCACTAAAGCCTCGGTACCCCGGTGTCCCGATATGAACTGATCTGTACTCCCCTACTATCGTACCCCTCCAATTCATGTTTGCATGCACTTGTGTGCGTGTTTGTGTTTCCGTATATCTACTTTTATTTCAGTCAAACGGTATATTCAGTTTTCGCACGGAAAAAACGCGGCTGTTTTAGGTCATTTAGTTCTTTCCAAGATAGTCTGCGTTAAAAGGCAAGTAATTCGCAAGGTACATCGGAAAATGAGAATTGATTATTCGAAATGTTGTACAAGGAAAATTCTTGGTAAATAGCTATAATTTTTTGCATTTTTATCTTAATATTTGTAGAGGTATAAAATTCAAATGGAAAAATCGCCTGGCTGAAGTAAAGCAGGTTTGCTAGACGTTATTAGGTCACTAATATTAACAATAAGCCTGAATATGTGAACTCTAAGGTATTTGAGGGCTGATTTAGTCCAATTTTCACAAGGGTACAGTGGGTTTATTATGAATACTTCAAGTTTGTCAATTTTTGTTCTGTAATTAGATTTGCACCTGTTGGATAAATAAAGATGCTATAGTAATTTTAAAATGCACTAATTATTACCAATAATGCTCCTTGTTATCATCGTAAGAAGTGCCAACAAGACTCTGATTAGTGTTATAAAGCAAATTTTGGTCTGTCTTGAAATGTCGGCATAGAAATACTAACGGATTTGGTATAGGCAGCACTAAAGAGTGCGTCACTGTAAGTAACTAAATTAGCAAACTGTAATAGTGATAAAATAGAAAAAAGGACATCAAATATGTACCGAAATACACAGAAAAAAAGAGTTTAGTCAATATTAGCTTTTGAACCCGTGTTATTTGGAAATATTCTATATTTTTTTTAATAAGTGTACATGCATGTATATCAGTTTATTGTAATATTTGAGTATACTATATAAGAAAGTTCTTCTGTCATAACAAGATTATTTAGTTGCGATTCTGTAGACCAAATTTTAGGCTTAAAAGAGGTGCAAATTATACTACCGATGCAGTGCAGAGTGGCTGAATATTTTATTGTAATATTTGAGTATACTATATAAGAAAGTTCTTCTGTCATAACAAGATTATTTAGTTGCGATTCTGTAGACCAAATTTTAGGCTTAAAAGAGGTGCAAATTATACTACCGATGCAGTGCAGAGTGGCTGAATATTTTATGAGACAAATACATATTGCGATGTGGAATATTAAAGCTTCAAAATCTTTTAGTACAGTTGAAAGCGTCGATTACTTTAAACAAACACTTTACAACGTAATTGAAGCCTAATAAGTGTTTCGTTTTTAATTGTTATAAAAATTTAGACACGTAAGAAAAACTGTAATTCTTCACACTATCCAACAACTTTATTATCAGGAACTACGTCTTTATATTGTACCATTTACAAGTTATTTTAAACCAAAATATATTTTATTGTAATTTTTAAATAAATAATAATCTATATGTGCTTGATTACAATATAATTTAGTGACAGAAATTATGATATCTATTTAGCAAAGTACAAATTAAGTAAAAGCACATCACTGTCTTATAAATAATGTGTTCATCCTTCCAAGTCATTTTTACAAACACTGACGCATCATGGCATAAATTGCAATAACCGGTCAATATCTTCTTAAAATACCAATTCAAATATTTTAATATGCAACATAATAATACAATTACCTAATTCATGTAAAATTTATTGTGTTGTTTCTGTACATTGTTCCTTCTGGAATACAAGAATACCACATTATATAATTCATTATTATTTTTGAATGCTGAGTTTGAATAATTTTGGTGTTGTTATTATATCACTAATTATTGTACATAAACTATAAAGGTATCTTTCTTTCTATTCACGACATCCCACCATAATATATTCAAGGAAACACAGTTGAAATGCATTTGAACTGACTGCGTGTTTTACTTAATTAATTTACAACATTTACTATAACATAACCACAATTTGTACAACTTTTGTCAAATATATTTCTTCAGTATAATCGTTTGTTTGTCTATGACTTGCACATGATGCCACGACGATATTTCTTCATTCATTAAGGGAAATTAAATTATTTTTCCACATTTAACAAAGCACAATTATTAATTATAAAGAGATTTGTCGATTTTTAAACTATTTATGCCTGTTTGACGATGTACAAACTATAATTAAATATTTATAGTAATGAATCTATGTGATAAACAAACAGACCTAAATTTGAAAAATTATTTGTAAGGCATGCGCAATTTTAACAACGTGCCTCTAAAACGACATAGCAACATGTGTTCTATTTCACAATGTTGGAGCGAAGTTTTCCTTGTCTACACGCCATCTAGTAGTATTATATATAAAATTACAATCATTACATAACATTTGACATGATACGTCTAATTTAAATACTGGCACGCTCAGTTTTTGTCTGGGAAAGTACACTACAAATCGACGGTGCTGCTCGAAGGGTCGCGTCTTGTTTGTTTGACTCTAGATTCATTTCTATATAAAATATAAATCCTGTCAACGTCAAATGTCTCGTAATATTTCATCCATTCAAAAGAGTAAATAAAACTATTTTTAGGTGAAAATATTAGTTGTTTCTTTCTAAAACAATCCCTCAGTGAAGAAATTCATCCATACCGGAAGGGATACACGAAAAAGAAGAAATGTACAACGGTACAACCTATAAAAGTTTGACATCTTACCGTCAGTGTACGTATTTTCAATAACATGAGGTATGAATATACTTTATCAATATTTTGCTTTACATTCTGCGCTGTTACTCTGGTGGCTGCCTTTAATTCAATCGACAATAATGTGACTCAGATTCAAAGGGATAACGAAACTGAAGAATATAGGAAAATTGGCATTGATGATGATTTAGGAGAAAATCAAACCAGAAATGCCGAAGTGGAATTGCCTGAGAAAATTAATTATCTCTCCTTCATTTTGAAAATAGTAACAGACGAAGAAAGTTACACCGGTGTAATGATAGGCACTAACCAAGCACTCAGAATTATTGTGACAGACTGGGCTGTGGATGCAGAACAAAATACCAATATGACAATTTGTAGTTTTGCCGACGATAAATGCACTGTTCAGTTTAAAATTAAATCCGCCAAGCTAAGTCACAATCTTTACTATCTCATTGAAGCGTTTGTACCAGAGAAGTTAGAAAGTACGCTCAATCCAGAGCCTTTTCTATTCATTGGTGATATAAGGCAAGCCAATCAGTGTGTGTTAGTAGGATTGGACCACGAGAAACCCATGAACGTAACAATAAACGAGTATTTATATGTCGAGAATAGAGAATGCGATCATTTTGATGTGCTTGTCTGTAATGATAAAATTGCAGGCATTTTGCCTAGCACGACCCATGAGAAGCACTTGCTTTATTCAGTAACGAACATTTTGATGGACGCCAAGAAAACTTTGGGTCTCCTAAAAGTTGACACTAGCGATGGGGAGAATTCCATGTCTGGAGATCATGTTATCACAAAGAAAACTAATGGCTCCGTTGGGATTTTTGATCGTTATATTAGGTTCTACTTAAGTATTTATTATTGTTTAGCATGTGCTGTTACATATGCTATAAAGTGTTCATTTTGAATAATTCTATGTAATTTATATATAATAATAATGTTTGATAATATAATGTGCTTTCAAATATATTCCTCTTCAAAAAATCCAGCTATTTTAATATAAAGTAAGCGACATTTAAAAATAGTAATTTATGTAAAATTATCTTAAAGTTTATTCGTTCAAGTTTGGATTTTCAATTGAATATTTATATTTATTATCATCAGAAAAGAAGTTTTTGCTGTTAAAATTATTTTGAAATTGGAAGATCAGAAAGTGTACCAGTTTATTCAATTAATCATTGTATGTAAGATTTTCGCCAATAATTTCCTAATCTTGTACTCGTGTGTAAACATGATTATGTTGACAAATTTAGAGTAACGTAAACTCCACCTATTAGAAATATCCATATTTTTGATACCAACCACCAATCAAAAAATAACAACAATAATTAAAAACCTCAATAGCAACTCTGCTCCTTGGAAGGACGGGATAACAAGCATGGGTATGATTAAACCACAGTTTAACAGTAGAAATCTTTCGGGGGTGGGGGGCAAAGGAATCAATTGTAATATCTGTGCATAAAGGTGGCAGTGAAGACGACCTATCTTGCTGACCAATATCGTTTGTCTGTAGCAGGCATTGATAATAAAAACTGTGTGTGTATGTGGTACTTGATTTAAAGACAGCTTTTGACAAGGTTGATCATCGTATACTTGGTTATAATCTGGAGGAATTTGGGATTCGGGGCATTGCTGGTAGGAAGATTGGAACGTATCTGGAAAAAAGAACTCAACTAACTAAAGTAGGGCCGGTCACAAGTAGTCGACCTGCAAAATTAACAACAGGTGTTCCGCAGGAACAAATACTATACCTATTGTACATTCAATCGTTCTGCAGCATTGGCCTATAAGGAATTATGTAATCTATTTGCAGATGAAACGTCTATAATTTATACAGGAGAAAGTAGGGAAGAAATTGAAAACAAAATAAATACAGATCTAAATAAAATTAATGGCTAGTTGGACATAAATTAACATTAAACACAAAAAATACAGTTTATATCACCTTTCAGAAAAAAAATAAATAGCCAATACAATTGAGACTAACCATATCTAATGAAAAACATAAATAAGTAGAAACGATAAAATATTTGGGAATTATGGAAAAAAACGGGTGTTCCGCAGGGTTCGGTCTTAGGACCAATACTATACCTATTCTACATTCAATTGTTCGGCAGCATTGGCCTACAAGGAAACATGTAATCTATATTCAGATGACACGGCAATAATTTATATAGGAAAAAGTAGATAAAGTACTTGGGATTTATGATAGGTAAGAAATTATCATAGGGGCCTCATGTGGCCTAAATAAAAGACAAAACTAATGATATACAATAGCCATATCATCTCAAAAATACGCTTCTTAATGGTGGCATGTAGTGCACTTATTTTTTTTATTAGACATAATTCTAAACTAAAAATGTGTGTTGCTAATGATTTCTTTTAGCATTCTCATAAATATTATTAAATTGACACTTGCTTCTTTAAAAACGCATTATTTTATAAATATCATTGAAGTGAACATGTATTGCCAATACTCATAGAGGCAAACATGCATTTCGAACTTATTGGGTCTCTTCGACTTTACGTATGGCTTCATACTTATAGTAAAGTATTTTATTTTTGGCTTACAATAACGTTTTGCAGTAATTAATTTTTGTATTACAAAATTTTACAGCACGCGCATATGATGTGCTATCTCATTTCTAAGGAGGTGTTCTGAGTGCTATTTCAAATAAAAACACGTAACGTATTGTCAAAAATAAAAGCTATAGGTTCTTTGAAATGTGGAAAAATAAGAAAAAAGTGCGTACTAAATCTTTAGTGTGAACCAAAGCATAACTCATAGACTTTGGAATTGTTTTTTGACACTGAAAATGCTCCATGAAGGCAACGGCAAAGTCTGCTAACGTCAAAAACACAAACAGCTAGTCGATACCTGTAGTAATAAGCATGTACAAAAACTGTTAATTTGCAACAAAGCATATCTGCAGGATCATAAAGGATTGACTCGATTATTATTATTTAGTGAGGAATCCAGATCTACATTGCAGCTGGATTATAGCCAACAATGACGGCTCAGGAATTTCGAATTGTGATGTTAGGGAAAAATGGAAGGTTTTGGAATGTTAATATCTTTCATTCCATCAAAATGTCGTATCTTTTTAGAATTCATAAATAATTCTTTTGTAAGATTTTTGTTTTCTCTGAAAATTATTGCTAGGTTTTATATTCGCCCAATCAAACTTCTCCAAACAAATTAATGTTCGGTAATGTCCTCATATACTGATTCACAAAAAATACCGAAATCAAACAATTATATTAAAACTACGTTCCTCGTAATTTTTTTATCATTTTTATGAAATAACCGTTTTCGTTCAATTCGTTTCGAATTAAAACAAATTTTTACTTGAATATATATTTGTATAAATAAAGGAAGCAATTAGATCTGCATTGGTCGACTTCTAATCGAGGAGGTATAACAATATCAACTGTCTTATACCTCAAAATAGTATTAATTCCTTAACGTTCACTAGAAACGAATGTTACAGAGCATCATTTATACTAAAAGATTGCTTCTAACTAAATAACAATGCTACATTTATACTAATTGACGGACCTTTACCCCTCTATAAAGAAGACAATTTTTAATGTTTTTGTTTCTGGGTAAACGTAACAGCCAGATGACTTTGCCGATTAATCAAGAGTAGATTACTATCTACTCTCTTGGTGAAATGTAGGAAATGAAATATATTATCAATTTTTAGTAACTGCCGGTACTGTTGTTCTCTCGTGCTCTTGTCTTATATAATCCAGATGCTTTTCATGTTGTTATAGCTGTCGCTGATTACTCGCTCTCTATTCGTTGACTTTATGGAGTAAATTGGCTGTTACCGCAAATAATGTGTAGTGTGCTATTAAAAACTCTCGAGAGTGAAACCGGGCAATTTTTGTAAAATATAATCTCACGAACCACACCCGTCTTGTAATATAAGAATTTAGAAGAAAAAAACGTGAGAGATTATGCTTATGGCTGTTCTAAATGTTGATTATGTAAGTTGCGTATTTTGTTCAGTAGTAATATAATTTGAATTAGAATGGTTGCAATATAGACATATAGTTACTAAACTAAAACATGTAATTTTAAAACCATAATTGACAAGTACATATACAGTGTGTTCTAAAAAGTTTTATACAAATGGAGAAAAAGTTTATCTTACATTTCACAAAAAAAAAATCTTTATAAAAAGCTCTGCATGACTTGTAGATCAATAATCAAGTCAAATACATTGGCCAGAATACAGGCAAAATCAAAATGATTGTTTGGAGTGAGAGTAAAATACATTCAAACTGTAGTGGAGAGCAAAATGTTTATTTTATTTGTTACTAAGTAGCAAAAACTTACGTACACTTGCAGATTAGTGATTTTCCCATATAAAAATTTCAAGATTATTTAAATAAACACGTCAGCAATTGTTGTATTAATGCACAATACGAAACATCGTAAGATCCCGTTCATAATAAGTGCCTGATTTTGTGCTGTTCATCCATATTAAACACATTCTGGATCGAGTGCTTTGGAATATCTAATAACTGTCAACAATTGTCAAATGTTACATCAGTGTGTGTTTGCATTAATTAGAAATGCCAGTAAAATTGAGTATTAAAAAAAAATTATAAACCATGTAGGGAAGCAGCAGAAATATTTAATAATATGTAAATTCAAGAGTTCTGGAAATGTTAATAACAAATTTAGAAGAAACATCGGGCATGGGTTAGAACTGAAGATATTGAAACTGATGTGATGCTATCGGTCGTGGAAAATCCAAAATATTCAATTCGAAAACGATCCAATTTATTAAATGTAAGTAAAACTACAGTTGCACGAATTTTAAAGTCAAATAAATTTAAACCATACAAACGCCAATTTACCCATACTTTAAGAGAAGGAGATGCTGAACGAAGGTTCGAATTTTGTGCTCGTATCCAAGGAGAATTGGAAGATAAAAGATTTATGACACGACAAGTACTTTTCTCTGACGAAGCAACGTTTACGTCTAACGGTACCGTAAGTTCGCAGAATTGTCGATGGTGGAGCGATGTCAATCCAAATTTCCATGTCAAAACCAGAGATCAGTATTCATTTAAAACTAATGTATGGTGTGGCATTTACAAAGACAGAATTGTTGGACTATCCTTTTTTCGAAATAACATGAATGGTGAAAGATATTTGCAATTTTGAAATAATCAGTTGTCTGACTTTCTTGATGAACTACCACTAAATGAACTAGGAAAAATATGGTACAAACAGGAAATGAGCACCATGTCACTGTAACAGAAATATTCTGGAATTTCTCCTCCACACATTTTACGGAAAAGTGACCGGGAGAAACATAGAGTTTCTTTGGCCTCCAAGGTCTCCAGACATTACCCCTCTACACTTTTTTTGTCAGGCTATTTAAAAAAAAGTTATACCTTCAGAGGCCATTTCTAGATCTTGATCATCTTGAAAGAATCATTAGACAAACATGTGAAGCTATAACTCCAGATGTGATTAGAAATGTCATTAAAGAATTTAATCAACGAACAATCCTGTTTAGAAAGGGACGGTAGATAAGTTGAAGTTCCATAGTATTTCTGTAATTTTACATGTTCCCAATACAATTTATTAGTTACGTACTATTTTTTGTTGATAAATTGATAAAGAAGTTATCAATTTTTTATCATGTCTTATCCCTTTATTCAATAAATAATTTAATTAATATCTTGTAATTTTTTTTTGTACTTGATTATGGATCTACAAGTCATGCAGAGCTTTTTATAAAGAATATTTTTTTTTTGTGAAATGTAAGATAAACTTTTTCTCCATTTGTATAAAACTTTTTGGAACACACTGTATAAATTAATCTGTACACTGTATAAATTGTTTAAATGAACCTTATGATTTATTGATATTCGCAAGTTTAAGGAGTTAAATCATACGTAATAAAGAAAAAATAGTACAAATGGATCAAAATTGTATTTAAAAAGAAAATATTATCTTTGGGAATTATTATAATTTACTTTGCTGTTTAGAGATCTATTCAGTTTTACTTTCTCTGGATTGGAAGCAGTATCTATAAGTTCGAGATATATTGTAGTAGTATAAATACTTAAAAAAAGTGTCGGACACATTATTCTAAAGCAAGGATCTCCAAATTTTTTTAGGCTAAGTCCTGACGACCAACAACTAGCTAGCTTATCATACACGCAAATTTTCGTTTCGGGTCTAGCGTGCTTGCCTTATTATTACGTTAAATTGTTGGATAATAAACATTTAAGAGAATAGATGGTAAACAAGAAGTAGTAACTCGTGATAGTGTTCGCATGGCTCATTTATTAGTGAAACATGGAAAATAATATACTCTCGGTGAACTAATCAGGAATTGCATGACTGCAGCAGCAGAAGAAACGTACCCAGAAAGAGCTAGCTTATTAAGGAAACATTAATTTATCACCAAACACTCTTGCTGGAAGAGTAGATGATATATTGCAGATAATATATTAACTGAATTGTGTTTAAGAACATTCAGTCAGGAAACTGAGACGACTTTTCCAGTGGATCTTAAACTGAAGCTTTCGTTGGCTAAAAATAAACGTGGAGACTCGTCCAAATTTTGTTGTAATCGCAAACAAAATTAAAATCTTTTAAATCCTTTTAAACAGCACATAAAAAGTCTTTCCCCAGAACTTCAAACTGAAGTGATTGATTTTCAATGTAGCGCAAAATATTAAACTCATCATTGCCGAAATTTTGTCTTCCACTCACACAGTTCTATCAGTTGCATTAACTTGTTCGTGGCTTATTTTGCGCTTCCAGAACAACTTATCTGTGTAAAAGAAGATTCTTTAAAATGTAAAAAAAAAAAAAATTAAAAACACTTCAGGTCCAAGTTAACTCATGAGCATTTCAAGGCGCTGCTGACAATTTCAAGTTATGTAAACTTAATAGACAACTGCAAACAATTGTCACTAATCATAGTTATAATGTTTAATTTCGTAATGTGAAGTACCTATGCATGTCACTTATTGTAACTATTTAGGATTAAAATGTTTGTAATAACAAAATTTGGTTTAGAATTGTCGATGAGCTCGCTATATGTCATCACTATATTTTCAACCTTCAAAGTCATTCGATCTTTTTTCAAAAAACATAGATATTAAATTATTCTATTTTAATCAAACGAATAATATACAAAATTAAAAATAAATTTTCTCGTTTAATATTTCTCGAACATTTTTAAACCAATAATTTTAATTTATCTAAGACATAGTAACGATAATAAAGACAATAAATATTTCTTTACACGATTAATTTAAATTTTACGTAAAGATTCCTTTTCAGGTATTACACATACTTAATTAAAATATTTATCAGCATGTAATAAATACAGTATAGTGCTCTAGAGATGATGAGGCAATCTAGTTTTAATAAATATAATAATCATATAAGTCGAAGGTCTTATTGGCTCTACATAAATAACATCTTCTCTTCCTTTAATCTTATAACAGATGATACCAATATTCTTCATTTTCACATTCAAATTAAGATAATGGCGCTATTAAAATTCGTGGTAAGAAAAAAAACAAAGATAAGTATAGATCGATGTGAGTCTTACCGCAGCCACATTAAAAAAGTCAATTCACATTCATTAATAAAAACCAGAAAAAACACCTAATTTCGTAATGTTTAAGTTTTTCCATATACTTACTAAATTGAAATTCAGATGGCGCTAATAAATTATCGTCGGAGGAAGGAGTTCGGAGACCGTTGGGAAAAATAATTGTAACAGTTGTGAGAAAAACTTAGAACTTAATAAAATTTTATGTAGAAATAAATTTTTATTTATGCTGATTAACTAGAAATATGGTGTAAATGTTTCTAGAAAAAATATTTATTAAAGATTATCGGAATAAATTTGCTCTTATTATGTAGCAATTTCTTCGTTTAATATAAATGTGTTGATAAATTTATGGTAATATCGTTAATGATAAGTGATTACATAAGACATTTTAAGTTTGAATTATATTAGAGTTAAACAGTTGAAGATTGTTAAAAACGTAGATGTGTAATTTACGTATATATTATATATTTTTGTCCCTTATTTTTATATTGATCTCGTTCTAACCAGTAATAATTTTCTATTCTATTTTTTAGATCATTGTGTCTTGAGTGTGGTTATTGAAAAGAAGAGAGCACGTATATAATTATAGCAAATAGACACTTTCACACAATCATGTAATCATGTAAGTTAGGTGTTTGCATTACTTCAGTGGTCCATAACCTGGATTGATCAGCAGTTTTATCGACCACTGTTTATTAAATTTTAATTTTATATTTAGTCTTTCTTCTACTATTATTAAATTTTAAGTGTCCTTAGACTAAAGGAAATTACCAAGTTTAAGGCTCGGGATTACTGATTTCAATATTGCGATGTTAAGTAATACGGGTGGCATAGCATATTCTGAAATAAAAGAATGAAAATGTCCTGAAGTAAAACTTTGTGCTGGATTTGGTATAATTCCTGTATAAAATAATTTTCAATTTAAATTTTCACCGGAACTCTTGCTTTTGTTGAGTTTACTACGTACAAAGCAATAGCTTATGAGTAATGCAAACGTTTCAAAGAGGTCCGTGAAAACGTTGACGATCTTTCTGGACGCTCCAGGACTTCAACAACCGACCATATGACTATGGACAATCGGCCAATCACTAACGTTGTTTGGTCAAAAAGAAATACTATTTGGAACTTATGCGTCGTCTGCGTGAAGCAATCTGACGAAAAGGCTTAGATTTATAGCAAAACAACTCGATAATTGTTTGGGAATTTTTGGAAGCTCCAATATGATGCTTCAGCCATCGTATTCAAAGGACATGGCCTGCTCGCTAGGTCACAAGAGGGAAAGTATTTTGCTAACATCGAAAAAGTAAAATCAGAATCGCTGAAGGAACTACCGAACGCTCTACCAGAAAATGACTTTCAGAAGAGCTTGGAAAATTGGAAAAAGCTCTAGTAGAAGTATATGTGACGGGAGTTACGTGAAAGGGGACAAAATAAATATTGATGAATGAATAAAGATTTTTTGAGAAAAAAAATGTCTATTCACGAATATTTAGTCCCAATTCGGTGGAAACTTAGGCAGACCTGGCTGGGTTTCTGTGTAAATGATTAACGATATCAAATTTTGCAATGTTATCTCAATTTGCATCCACTCTAGTTGATCATACTTTTCATAGGGGTTTCGAATATGCTTCTTTCTTTTTATCGCCCATAAATATAAAACTTATTCAGTGGTACTGGTGCGTATCTCATTCATGCTATGACACACTTTTTGAGAAATTGACTGGTGACCATTTGGAATTCAGAAAACATATAACTGATATCAAGTTCATTTCTGATTTATTGCAATATTGATGTTCGTCCTTTATTAGAAAATACTGGGTTTGTCGTTCTTAAATATCGTTCTCGTTTTCATAGAGCATTTTATTATTCAACGGAGAGAACGAATGTTTTATTGAGATCCTCGCCTTACAGACGTCAGAAAAGATATTTTTTTGGTATTTGCTGAGTAATATTTTGCTAATACTTAATGTACTATTTTCATTGTTTTATATATATCAGGTTATCTCTCGTTACTGGTTGAATTATAGAATTCTTTTTTGTTTTTGTTGTCACTTATGGACCATATTTCATCAAGATAATGTCATCCCAACGCTTGAATATTTTCTGTTATCAAGTTCTTTCACTTTTCCTAAATAGTATATCCAGCATTCACATTTCAATTTGCAGAAAATTTTATTAACTATATCGGCCGTAAAATCCAGCAGTTTCAATAACATAAATGATTAGAATAATATTATAAGGAACACACATTGTTAAAGTCATGTATGTAAATTCCAATCTACACTATAACTTAAAGATTAAACAACGCAAGTACCATATATATCCATAATTATATTAAACCAAGAGCGAATAAATCTGCCATTTTATGGCTTCTTATTAATGTATTACAATTAACCTGCTGCTGATAGAGACTTGAATAAATTACTGCAGTACAGTGAAATATAATTTAACGTCTTAATGGTATTGTCCGATCCGAAGTTCAACATCACCATTGACATCATACTTTACTGGCAGTTATAAACACATTTATTTGTACCATCACAAATACACATAAATGCTAATATGAAATATTTAATCTATTGTATTACAAATATACTGAGCAAAATAATAATTTATTATTGATTTTTATAAAGGAAATTTTACAATTTACCTCGTTAAGGTGCACATAAAAGAAAACTTCGGCAAATGGGAAATACTTATATATGGACTTTGAATTACGTATTGAGTTTACGAAGCCTTCGTTTATAGGTACTATCAGTTTGCTCAGTAAACCGTTCGCTTTCTTAATTTATTTGATTCGACATCTGCACAATAAAGGTATAAACGTGTCTAATAATAAAGCCGTGTTATTTACACGATCGCAACTTTGGATACAACGTATAATCACATCGATGTCCAGCCAAAGCAAAAAGGAATATTTATTGTTTGCACATAAGAGTCTGGGAACGTTAAATGGAAATATGGAAAATAAAAAATATCTTCCACTATTGGATGGCTAATTTTTTTTTAATTGTTATACCAATGGGCTTAGTTACTAATGACGTGAATCCGTACCACTACAAGTTTAATAAAACAAAAATGTTTGCATCTGCAATTATAATGAAATTAACAAGCAATTTATTGATATTTACGTCATTGCATATTTCCTTCTGTATTTTTTGGCATCAGAAATTATTTGACATTTTAGTTACGGTAATTTTGCCATTTTAATAGTTTCCTAACAAAAATGCCTCGTCGAGTCACACCACATAAGTCAACAATTGCTCGTTGGTATGGGGAATGCTAACGTGGACGGACTAGTCTTAGCGACACCCCAAGAGCAGGTGAACCAAAAACGACAGTCACTCAGGAAAACGTCGATGTTGTGCGCAAGCTCATCAATGACGATCGTCCTGTGACATATTGGGAGATTGAGGTATCACTGGGGATTATAAAGACATCAATTTAAAAATGTTTGGATGAACAATTGTTTGTAAAAGAAATAGTTTCCCGTTGGATACCGCATTTGTTGACCGAATAACAGAAAGCAGGTAGGGTGAATTGGTGTCAAAAAAATCTAGACCGCTTCAACGCAGGAAACTGTGTTGAAGCGTGTACAACACGTCAGTGGTGATATATCATGGATTTACTTATACGGGCCAGAAAATTAACGTCTCCAAAAAGATTGTCAAGGCATCCGTCCCAAAAGCAGGTCATGTAGCTACAATTCCTCTACCAGATCAAAACATAGTTCTACAAGATCAAAGAATTGTTACCCCCGATTCGTATGGAACCATTTGTTTGCCGCAAGTCATCGCTGAGTTACGACAAACCATTCCCAAACGACGAATCAAAGATTCCAGCCGTCAGAAAGAGCTGTTGATACTTTACAAAACGCAATTTTGACTGTACCAACAAAGAAGTGTAATAACTTCCAAAGTTGGTTCGAGCGGATGCAAAAGTGCATTAATTATCGTGGAGAATACTTCGAAAAACAATGAAGTCTTTAAAAGCTATCTATTAGCTCTATATGCAAAACTTAAGATACGTCCCTCGTATATACTTCACGCTGTGTCTAATGTAGATATTTATATTACATTGACTTCTATCCACATGCTCGTTAATCTTTTGCAGAAACGTATATAATGTAGAAAAATTCGATCGTGATATTTGTAAGTGATTGTAATAGCGTTATAGTTAACTCTCTGATGAATCAAACAGATATTTGTACGTAGGTATTGCCTTATTGCCTTCTTAGGCTAAAAATAAATAATCGTACTAGTTGTGTATTACACATTTCTTCACATAAATTGCAAAACCAGTGATGTCGTCGACCCAATCCAATCTTACATCATCTTGAATTTAATTACAGTTGAGAAAAGAAAACAAGAAAAACATATACTAAAACGTACACATAATTATAAGCTTGTTATAAATTAACACAACTAGCTATCCGGTTAAAGATCTACGGTTCGTGAATCGCTTGTTGTCGCGATGAATCATTTTGTGTGTACCCATTTAATGTAGTTGTAAAATACTCTTAATTCTGCTATTACCAAATTGACTCGGTATTTTGTCACGCTTCTGATACTGCTTGAATCATGAACATTTCATGCATCATTTATGCACATGTATGTAGATTAGTCAAGGCTGCAGGCAAAATTTTGATTTCGCGCATTTCGATCACTTTCGTCATTCTTATTACACAAAATGTGATTTAATAACGGTTGGAAATGTATAATACGTTTATATAAATTAAAGATATTAACTGCTATATTTTATTAATTACGGCAATGATTTGTTTTATACATATTCACCTGTAACTATGTCATATTACTGTTGGCGAGAAACAGAAATGAAATAGAAATCGTTATCAAAGAGATTATAATGATTGCAAAATACATGGGTCTCTAATTTAATATGGCTAAAACAAAATATGTACATGGAAGCATGAAGATGAGAGAGGGCAAAGTTTAAAGATATACAGTGTAAATAGGAATTTGGATTCACTGACAACCAATAAACAGAGCGACGATAAAGAAATCAAGTTACTGATGGCGAAAGGTGATAATTATGTGGGAAGTCTAAACAGAATTTAAAATAGAGAGAATTCTCTCGAATTGCAAAATTAAAAATATACAAAATGATATTAAGGCTAACCTTGTGTTAAGGATGAGAGGCATGGATTCTAGGTCGTAGAAATCAAAAGAGGAGTTTTTGGGAAAGAATAACGAATTTAAAAATTTGGATCAATTTTATTGGAAAAACCTATAGGCGAATTTGTTAAAAGCAGAAGACAACAATGTTTGGGGTACGTAGAATGAATGGACAAGGAGAGAAATGTGAAGAACATTGCTTGGAGAAACTTTGATGAGAGGAAGAAGAGGAGAAGTGTGAAAGAAGATCTTAAGCGGAAGCAGGCTGGAAGCAGGAAAATGCTTGCCAAGAACGGAAAAAAGTGGAAGATATAACACAGCTCAAAACCTAAGTGGTCTGTCTAAGCTACACACGTTCAGCAGTACTCGAGTGCCCTTATGACGTCAAAATACTGCTCTACTTTTGCAATAATTTCTTCATCTATCTTTAATTTCATTCCATCGAGAAACAGTTTGAATTTCGGAAGTAAGTGGCACTGTCGCGAGGCTGCTTTGTCTCTCGAACAATGCGGTTGGTGTGTAAAGTATAATAATGGAATTATTGGACAATTCTTTGACATTGGATCAATTACGAATTTATCTAAAAACATCTAAAAAAATAATTATAAATCGTTCTCATGCAATAAAAAAGTTACCAAAGCTCTCCGAACTATTTGCATAATTCACTTCATCTCAATCAATTCAAACCACATAGGACTAATTCTTTTGCAAATAATTTTTATAAACTTATAACGGACTTTTGTCCGTCACTGTATAAATTGTCGAATAAAATTGTATTAAAGCTTTTTATGTGATTTTGGCATTAATGTGTTCGATAATTTAATACAAATATTCTAAAATATGTTTCATTTATCTAAAGTCAATTAGTAAAGAGAAAGATGATATTTTTGTTAATTTTCTAAATGATAAAATGCATGTGATAATATCGTGCGTTTGAGTACAGTTCTTGTTCTTTATGCATGATACTTCAGAAAAACACTGTATTTAGCTATTATTTGTGCAAGTCCGGGCCTATATAAGACGACGACTTTGTTAGTAAAATCAGAGTCATCCTGGCAGTCTAGGAGAATTCTCACCAAACTCTCTGGCAGTCTAGAGAGTACCTAGTACCTATCTCTTAGTCTTTCTGGCAGTCTAGAAAGGCGGTCCGTAAGTTGTTTTGTTACCAGGCAGATCGTGGTAAGAAAACAATTACATCCTGTAAGTCCCGAGTAAATCTTTATATGGTTATTCCGTTCAATTAAAATAATCACGTCAGATAGATTTTATTAATTTCAAATGTACTAAAGTAAATTTTAGGTTCACGTAGGATTTCAAAGAAATATATTATTGTCCTCGACTATCTCTTCAATAATACGAACATAAGCACCAGATGATGCATTAACGTTTTTGCTAGACTTGTGTAAACATATCACCTTTCTCGAAGTAAATATCATGTATATAAATCTTAATTCACAAAATATTTATGACCGTATATTTTAATATTCAATGTTTGAATATTCCGTTAAATGTTTGTTGACATACTGCGAATAATTTTTTTTCAGTAAATGTAACGTTATTATTCAATATATGAATTATTGTTGCTTTAGTATATAACACATACTTTATGATCTTCTTGTAAATATATGTACTAAATTTGTGTAATTGAATTTCTGTTTTATATGTAAATAAAAAGATTGACATAGTAAGATTTCTCTTACTCTTAATGCTAGAAGGTAATATAAAATGAATATTGAAGTAATAAACATGCTAAAACATACCGAACCAGAGTTTTCTTCTCCGTAAACCGAACTACCCGTATTTGAGCATTACCGTTGATAAAGTTCACATTCACTAGACACTTAAAACACTTGATTTTATCATTAAACATATTGTTTAAAGTTTAATATCTAATTATCTGTCAAATATAGACAGTGAAGGTGGACGAATACCAACTGTAGATTTAATAGACGACAATATCACTCTGATGTTTAAATATGCCTAAGACTGTACAAGACGTTAATTATCCGTTGATAGATGGGAGCACTTCAATTTGGCAATTAGCATTATTAATTAAGTATTTAACAATTTAAAGAAGGTTTCATGTCGCAAGCTCTTTCCAATTACATGTAGAATTAACGGGTATATCCAAAAACTTATAATTGTCCACATGGGCGATAATAGACTAGAATAGACTAGACTGGCCTCTATCGCTTCATACTACCCAAGTTCTATAAGCAAAATTTTCCTTTATTTACAAAAAAGATTTTTGTTAAAAAAATAATCACATAATACATCCAAACTATTACACGCATATTTTTTAATGTACTCAATAGAGATTAAAGGCGAAATATCACCCACGTACATGTTGATGCTGTTATCTGATGGAATGTTAGTCACGTTATAATGAACAAAATGTGCCCAAGAAATAACTTTACCCTGAGACACCCAACTTTTGATAGTAAATTTACCCGAAATCGCGTGACCAATTTACATACATGCATTGACTATGGTCCTTTAAATAACTTTGAATCTATTTCAAAGACGTAATTCTGCCATGAGTTGTTATTACGCATCTATGATGCGACTTCAGTTTGGGTCTCTTCGCATTCCTCATTGAGTGAAGGAAACCATAGTGAAACCAACACTAACTGAGCATTTCATACTATTAACCACATATTTTTGTTATTTTAGCAGAAGATTTTGGAAGCTTTCAGAATGATTAAAGCATTAATTACTAATATCACGAATCATCATGCAAATTTAGTTTTAAGGGTGTGCTTATAATGCCAGAACAATAAAAATATGATCACAATGAAATATGATCAAAATCAAAATTCTATTTTATTTCCTACATATTTAAGGTTTTGTAAAATTGGCTTCCAACACTTGGTCAAGCATATCATACGATTAACGTTCTGTCTTCTGTGTTACAATTTCCAAGCACGATTATATTAATTACACCAACTTTAAATTTATTTTATCTCAAAATCCTATTAATTAATATCAATACTTTTCATTATCAGAAAAGGAAACATTCTCCAGCCGCCACAGTCTAAAACATCAGGGTATTTAATGTGGTCGTACATATAAAATAAAAACCAATAAAACTCACACGTACATACTTATATGCATGCTTAAACACAACTGTTGGTTATAATTATCTATTGATCAAATGCTATAATAAATAGCTGTCAAACAAATTAGTTGCCGCAGTCTAACGACACCTAAGTTATTGTGAGGAGGCAAACTTCTTGTTAACTAATTAAAACTTTCCATCGATACAATAATTAATTTAACTAATTTAATTGCCTTTCATATACCC
This sequence comes from Amphimallon solstitiale, assembly GCA_963170755.1. NCBI lineage: Eukaryota > Metazoa > Arthropoda > Insecta > Coleoptera > Scarabaeidae > Amphimallon > Amphimallon solstitiale. The sequence goes on from OY720675.1 coordinate 222,746,287, forward strand.
AGCATATGATACATTAGAATACCTGTACGTATATGGACATATAAATGCATCATCCACATTCTCCAGGTTAATGATAATATGTACAAAGTTCCATTCTGTATATTATGTATGTCTACATATGTTTACGTTTCTTAGAACGGGACACGTCGTACTTTTACTGTCAATTATATGGGTCACGGTTATCTTTTTAACTGTACATTGTGAAATAAGTATAGACAAGGCAGACATGAAGATTATACACTTTGCTTGATATAGTTTATTCAAGAGTGTATTATATTTCCAATATAAGTGCTTATGTTCCTAGAAAAATGTTTTCTTTTTATTATTTGAAATAGGAAAACTGTTAATGTTTGCTTATGCAAGACGTAAGCCTGCCTCTGAAATGGTTGATCGGTTAAACAAATATAATTTATGATTTATTTATATTTGTACAAAAGACAGGAGTTAATATTTGTTTAGATGTCTGTATTGTTTGTATTACGTAGACATAAGTTTATGTATTTCAACATATCTGGGAAGAATATAATATTAATTTATAAGTAATGAATAGTAATTGGGATTGATTTATTATTATTTTCTTATACGTAGTATAAGGAAATATTGTGGTGACGAAAATTTTCGACATCTAAATTTCTGATTCCGAAAAAGTAGTTTTTGGTCTCTCTCTCTCTGCCTCTTTTTCGGTCCACGATAGCGGCTAAACGGCTAAAGCTATCTATACCAAACTTTATATTTGCAAGTATAATCTTCCTTGATCTGATTAGATTTTCAACTATTAAGTTTAGATAACTTTCTAAAAAATACAAAAGTAGTTAGTTTCTTCAAGGACATAAACGCATTTGTGGACGTATGGTTTCAAGTTTTCAGTAACAATATATAAAAAAAAATTGTAACGCTTTTTTGTGCAGCACAGTGTTTTCCAAAAAAATTATACATTAAAACAAATTATTTAAAAAAAACTTGGTACTTTCCTGCGGGCAAATAGGGTTACCATGTCCTGAGAGATACCCACTAGAATTTTTTTTTTTCGATAGAAAAAGAGAAAATCTTCATATATTAGAATTTGCTCTAAACCCAAACAATTCCAATCTAGAATAAATTGACATCAAAGACGAAGATTGTCAAGTATAACGCCTAGTATTATATAACTGAACTTATTAGCAGATGAAAGCAGTGATAGCAATATCGAGTATGAATTGCCTCTCACTGAGTTATTTAATAGACACAATACCAAAAATGGAGACCCAAATATGACACCATCGACTGCGAATGCTCCCAATCAGACCCCTGGTTCTATTCGACGTCCTGAAGTGTAGTATTCTAAGAGAGATAACGCGTATTTAAATAACCCAACAATTTTCATGGGTATCTATAAAATCAACATTGGTAAAGATACTACATATTCGTTCTTTTTAAAGCCTTTCCCGGATAGGATTTTCGAACTTGCAACCATGGAAACTATACGCTACGCGGTTCAGTCTGAAAAACGTTCATTTGCAGGTATACTTCTTGAAATAAAACACTTTTTTTGCCATAAACATAATAATGACTTACATAAAGTACCTTGCCTATCAAATGTACAGGTAATCTATTTCTGGTCTAGTCATGCCTACAAAATTAGAAGAATTAAAAAAAATATTTTATAAATAACGACGATATTCCTGATGAACATGCGGATTCGTTTAAAAAAAAAGTTAGACATGGATATTTTTCTAAGAACTTTAGCAGATGCTGCTATTTCAACCGAATTCCTTTCAAAGGTTGAAGCAGGAACAAATAATATATAAAATCGAAACCAAAGGAATGGGAATTCTAAGTATGGGTTCGATTCGGCAGCTGAATACGTGTCAAAATCTGAAATGCATCAGTGCTCATCAAATTGTGAAAAGGCGGAATTAGGCGTTATTGGTGATACAATTTATGTTCAGGATTAGAAGGGCTCCATCATAAAATATTGTTGGACAGCCTTCTTACTTCAATACTTACAATCGCAACCTAAAGAATTTAGATATTTATGTAATAGGAACTGTTAGAGGTAGTAGCATTCTGCGACAACATCCTCAACCAACATGACAGCACTCTGATTGTCAGACAATTTGGTTCATATGATTTCCTATTTTACTGGCAAAAAGAACCTCAGGCTGTTGTTAGATGATCGGACAGAAGCTGTAGAATCTATGGCTTAGGAAATAAATTCCTATTTGGTGTAACCTAAGATTTTGATATAAAACTGGTGATATTGGAGTGATTCATCTTTGAGGTAAAATTTTTACAGTTATCATCTTTTGTGTTATAATTACTTAGAACAGCATTGGATGCAAGAATATTACACTTCCAGAGCATATGTTTTAAAATATAGCAATCCTCCCTTCCATACACATACATCTATTTATATAACAACCAAGTTGAACGACTGTGTGGGGGGGGGGGTTCATCTGTAGAAAAATCGATTAAAAAAATGTTCTAGATAAGCATTAACACACTTATAAATGATGTTGTTGTTATTCAAATTATTGAAAAATACCTGGCGTTAGATATTTAGTTCTTTCATCATAATAAACAACATTGAGTTCGTGGATATCCAGTTTTTACGTAAATATAATTTTAGGTCTTTTTTTTAAAGAAGAACATAACATGTTCCAGCTAGTAACTAAGTGTTATTAACCGCTAAAATAATTAACGGCTAACATGGCGCCAACAATTTTTTTAGTACCTACTTGTGATGGCTCACTGATCTAAATACTTATCAAGAATCAAGATTACAATAATTTATCATACGCTTATAATCGTCAGACATACGAGTTAATCAAATGCAATAGTTTTAGCTAGTCAACAATGACATCAAAGGAGAGGTAGATCGTGCCGCTATGCTCAGATGTAGCCGTAGGTAGAAATTAACACCTCCACGGAAATGTGAATCTAACGAATGTCGAGATTCGAAGGCACAGTGTTATTTTCTAAAACCGTTGCTATTTCGAAGTAACATAAATAATGGTGAAATTAGCCACAATTAAAACATTAAATCACATATACAAATATGTTCCAGATACAAAAATTAAGCTTCTAAGTTATTGTAACTTGAGAATTATAAATAATATAAACATTATACTGAAAATACTTGATAAAACAAATTTAAAAACTTCTATGCGCTGCTACCGTGACTCGGACAGCAAGTAATTCTGTGAATTTTAAAAATTTAAAATTATTATTATCCGAAACGCAGATCAAATTACATTGTCTTTATTAAACATCATTTAATTATAGTGTTGTTCTTCATTCAAATTTGTTAAATATTAAATATACAGTTAGAATAAGTGATTGTTTAACTGCTTTGCACAATCTTTACTGTTCTCTACATATAAAATTTCTAAATGTTAGTTCTCATACAATGTACAATTTCAATCAAACGACGCTGTATATTAGCAAATAGTTATTACGCACGGCAATTATTGGTCTGTTTGGAAACCTTTTAAAAACAATATTTAAACAAAGTACACATAGAAGCAAGTGTTTCCCCCCCGTAAGTATGTGATTTAACTGTTACACACCATGGATATAATGGTAATTATTACCCAGTAGGTATTACATTCATTTTTTCTTTCAAGTGACCGTACAGTTATGTGCTTAGACGTAATGGACAACACATCAACTCTCCATATTTGTTTATGATTCCCCGTCTACAAATGTAAACAAAACGTTAAACCGTGTAATTATCGAAAACAAGTTCTCGCTTGATGTTGTACGTACGAGCGTTTATTTCGAATATTATTCACGCCAATTACGTGTTTTTGAGGTTATGTTTGCAGAGGTTTTATATTTCTAACTCATGCATATGTGATAAATACGTGATAATAAAAATACACATATGCGTATTGACACGGTGTGATTGGATGTAAATTTATAAATTAATGCGTCATATACATGTGTGTTATCTTCGATTTGCTGGTAAAGTGCATATCTTAAAGCTCAGTTGTTAATGACAAATTTGGATCCTAGATAAAGCTAGTAATGTAGATGGTTTTTTAAATATCTACATAATTATTAAGTTCTTCATTTTTCCAACGTTGATTTTTGCTTAAATACGTATTTAGTATTGGTGTTACCAAGTATAAAATCTACAAAACGAAAAGAAGAAATGGAAACCGGCAGACCCGAAATACAGAAGAAATGAAAACCTGATACGGTAATCTTGTGCTGATGTTAATCGTACGAAAACTTATGAGTAATAAGTGAATATAGTTAACGAGATTTGATATAAATAATTGTTATTTTTTATGCTTTTCATTATTTCTCCAAACATAAATTCTATTGAATGAAGCGCAACGATAATGTAATGCAAAAAGTAAGACAAAAGAAATTCGTGGTACGAAGAAAAATTACTGAATCGAGACAAAAAGCAGTGATGTAAATTGAAAGAGAAAGATAAAACAGAGACAGCTCTAGACACCTGCTGGAATAGGAATACTTGGATGATGGTGATAATGATTATTTCTTATATGAGAAATTGGATCCAGTTCAAAATCACTTAATATTATTACTCTTACTCGTACACTTATGGTCTCAAGTAGCATTTACACTTTTTGAAAGGGAATATTAAATATTTTGATTATCCTGCAAACATGATTGACCCTCCATTGAACAGTAGAACCTCCACTATCCAGCCTCGCTTATCCGAATTTCGATTATCCGGATTATTACATAACCTACACATATGACGATACAATAATATTTTGTAAACATACTATACATGTACATATATACATACATTTATGAAATTATATAATATAATATTGATATATAAGTGTGTCACGTAGGTGTGCAAAGTGAAACATACTTATATTTTCAATAAAAAGTGTTCATAATATGTAGATATGTTGCTTTTTTTTCTCTTCTCGATAATACGGATTTTTCGTTTTCTGGGCCATGTTAATTCCCAACTAGTCCGGACAATGGAGGTTCTAATGTATATACAGATAAAAAATTATTTAATCTAATTTTTTTGTAAACATGGTACTGCGTTTCATCTAGTTAATCTATATAAATACTCAAAATTACACCGGACGATTCAAATAAAAGCCTAAAATTTTGCTTATGACTAGGTATGAATGTAGACCACATTTTTATTATGAAGTCTAATAAATGTAAATAATAGAGGAAATAAGGATACTAAAAAAAATGCAAAGAGCATATAGAGTTTTTAGAGTGCATTTCTAAGGAACAAATATAAAGATAACATGATGTGTTACAGTTATGCCCAACAGTAGTAATTTTATAATGTACGCGTTTTGTAAAAGAAACAATTATGGGTAATGTTACCTACTTGCCCGATAACGATATCTGGGTTACCAATCCAGTTAGGAAAATAAACACCCCACAGTTATCAAATAAGTTGATTTCAGATCAGATAGTTTCCTGTACTAGAGAAAAAAACAAGAAAAGAATTGATTTGCGACCAAACGGCTAAATATATCAATACCAAATTATATATTTTCGAGAATAGTCTCCCTCTTGAGATCTAATTAGATTTTCAATAAATCGGTAGACCGGAAGTAGTACTTTACTTCAGAAAAAAATCATACTTTACCAATATTTCGTCAATTACTAAGTTTAAACCAACTTACAAAGAATTCAAATGTACTCGAAGTGACTTTTAGAGACATTTTATTAAAAAAAAAGCTTTTGGAAATTCTTACCGGAAGTAGGTCTTTTACTCTTATCGAAAATCAGTTTCTTGCAAATATGTCACAAGTCATACTGTCTGACATATTGCTGTGACTCTTACAAATTGAGGTTTATATAAAATAATTTAAATTATTCAATCAATGAGTAGGTAAGAATCAAGCACGCATCCTAGTGCTAGGCCTTATGCTAGACTAAGATACAACAAATTTTCTGCTAGATAGTAGGTTAGGCAATTTTACATTTAACTAGCTCAGTTTAGAATGATTAAAGGAAATGTTCTCTCAGGGGCAGAAAATATAAATAAATTCTCCAATCAACTTGAATGCTCTTTAATTATCTCCAGGTCAGGTAAAGAAAATAAAATGCAAAATAAATCTTATCATCTAATTTATTAAAAATAAATATTAAGGAATGAGAAATTTTTAATTACACAAATATATATATATCTACAAAAAAAAAATTAATATTTCAAAACATCATCCAAAACTACACATATCATAAACAACAAGTCAATATAATAAAGAAATTAAAATAAGTGAAAGCATAACGTCGAGAAAATTTTATATTTTAAATGTAAACGTGATTATCATGATTTATATTTGTCATAGATACATGTAAACAATCAACATCTTTAATAAAATAAAATTTTATTGCACATGATGAATTGTTCTGGAATATGAATAACCAAAAATTTACGCGATTCATTATTTACGAAGAAAATATAAACATTAAGGGAATGGCTTTGCCCTAATTAGTCCTGCCTGGCGCTTTTTCTCGCTCCCAACACAGTACCATCAGAAAGCAAATTCACACTGGTAGGTACCCCAAAGTTCCACCCTACGAGTATGTCTTTTTAACTCGTCGGACACAACCCGAACATACACCACAATGTGCTCACTCCTTAAGGTATATATATAAATTTTAAATTAAATAAAAAAAAAATGAAATAAAATAAAAGTCTTTGTGTATTCAATTAATTAACTCAGCCCTGATTAGTTCTGCCTGGCGCCTTTTCTCGCTCCCAACACAGTACCACCAAGACTAATTCGTGTTTTAAGGATTCACCAGGACTCCATGCTATGAATTAAATAACTACTTAATTCATTTCACACATCCCTGATGTATTACCCAACACGTTAACATCAAACACACAAGTACTACAAAATATACTTGATATACATACAAGAAAATATATGCATTAAAAATAAAACTTTACCTTCTTTGAGATTCCAATACAAAACACCACTCAAAAAAAATTGGTACAACACTATACACACATTTATAACAAACATTATCAAATTACCTTAATTCTTCATACATCACTTCAAATTCATCCATGATTTAAATATTGATCACTGTTCAATTATTCTGTATATACATAAAACAAAATTATTAGCCAAAAATCCTTTAATCTGATAAATAAAGTAGTAAAGAAAATTTTTACACTAAAATAAAATTATTACGCTATTCAACTTAATCATTACAGTCACTAAAATGTTTTATCATAATGCATGGCGTAGTAACCCTACATACAAAACAAAACATTCCAGAAAAATAAATAAAAAATAAATAAATTCAAAGTTCGAATTAAAATAAAATTGTCCCGTACATAAATAATTATTTCTAAAATAATTACAAATCTCAATATAAATTAAACTCCAAATTAAAACGATATCTAATTCATAACATTATTCTGAGTTCCATCTCAGTTAGAAAAATTCTATAAGTACAGTAAAATTATTACGGAAAAATATTACAAGTTTTAAATCTTGTTGAAAATTTTATAAGTATCGAAAAATCTCTTTGAAAATATTCTAAGTTCAAATTCAAGAATAAACTTTTAAGTTAATATAACATTTAAGAGGAAGAAGAGGTTTCCACCTTCTCCTTTTTCCTCTTTTGAGTGCGGTTTACACCAAGCAACTCTCCCGTTTTCTCCACGGTCCCAGTCTTAAATAGATATTTTTCTTCACAAAAACGCCCGGTCCTTCTCGGTACAATACGATTCCATCTCCAGAACTCCATAGCTGCAGTGCTGCACCACTCAGGAAAGCAGCGTATTAACAATCTTTGAAAATGGTAAACAAACATGTAAATATCAACTTGTTTACACGTTCATGACTCATCCGATGCATCTACCGAAATATATTGTTTTCGCCGAGCCACACTATCGATCTCTCCCGGTAACAGTATTCTTCGTGCGGGAAAACACTTTCTCGTTATTCTTCACGTAACATTTTATGCTTATTTTAGTATTATGACTTTTATAAAAATTATAATAACATTCTTTTATTATTTTACTTAAATAAAAATAAAATTTTGGCAAATTATTGATACAATGGATATTTATATACACATCATGATAAAAATAAATAAAATAAAAATTAATTAAAATAAATCTTGAAGTGATCTTGATTATATCTATTTATAATCTACCACCAAACTCAAGGTCACTGCAATATGAATATAAACATAACATGCATAACATCTTTTTTTCTCTTAATAAATATATCATACGGTTTAATTATCATATGTATTCAATCAATACTTTTTTCTCTAGTATTTTTGTATTGGAAAAGTTTTTCATAACCTACTTGTCCATTTCCCTCCGGAATGTAATAGTATTGAATTACTCCCAGGGAGAACGCGAAGCCCGATGAAAGCAGGAAGTCGACTGAGGACCTTCGAAGATATCAGTCACCGGTATATTAGCCCGTTTAAAAGTAATAAGGTCCTCTAATTAATAAGTAAGTCAACCCACACATAGCAGTCGATAATGTATTAAATTGTCGTTGTTTGAATCTTAAAAGTAATAAAATAGGTTCTTTGTTTACATAAAGATCGACCGCCAATTAAGTGTTAAAGGTGTAAAGTTTAACATAACTTCCTAAGGAAAGTTATTTTTGTGCGATTAGCACTTAAAGAAGCTACAGGTGTCTCTACCGTCGAAGGAGGACTCCCACTAAGCACATCGACAAAAGGAAGATTCTCTTCAGCTGAAGTAAGAAGAAAATATATAAAAGGTATTTACAAGTTTTATGTGCGAGCGTTAAATAAACTACGTTGGATGGTATGGATGTGGATAACTTCTGGTTTCAGCAAGATGGTGCCACCAGCCACACAGCGAACCAAACAATTGTGTTATTGCGCACAAGGTTTCCAGGCTGTGTAATTTCTCGTCATGGCGATCAAAATTGGCCACCAAGATCGTGCGATATCACGCCGATGGACTTTTTTGTTTGGGGATTTTTGAAAGGAAAGGTTTATGCTAACAATCCTCAAACACTTCAAGAGCTGAAATACGCGATTCGAAACGCGTTTGCTTAGATGGTGCCCCAATTGTGTGCAAGAGTCATACAAAATTTCGTCAACAGAATGGGCATCTGTCAATGTAGTCGCGGCGGCCACTTATCGGATATTGTGTTCCACGTGTAATGTCCATGTCTGTACTTTATCATGAATTAAAAACATTGACAATTTTCAACAATCTAATGTGTTTAATTGCAACTTCAAAAACAAACCTCCCGTTGAGACACCCTTTATATGCAAAACTCTTGGTTTCTAATACAAATTTTATTTAAATTAAAATAATTTTGTTTTATTTAATTGTGCCAATTAATGCCCGAAGATTATTTTTTGTTGATATCTCTTGACCTGGATCGTCCTGGTAATACAGAAAGATCGCCGCTTCATTGATATATCAACTTAGCACGAGTTTGCCACACGTTCATTCTTGTAGTATGAATATTTAGTTTGTATATAACTTCGCTAAAGTGGCTGTCAATCCAATATTCTGTCATTTATACATAATTGTCAGTCATATAAGCTTTTTGTCGTTTCTTTTTCCCTTGGTTTACTGAGTTTAATTGAATATTAGAAACTGTCTTTCTCAATGCAATAAAAGGCACATTTCGTTGTTACTGTAAGTTATTTTTTTGTGTTTATACGAATATCATAATCATTTTTGCTTAATTTTAAAGTTGCCTTGAAATCAACAATGCCATTTAAGGAAGAAGAAAGTAAGTTTATTATTGAGGTTTATTTTCGTAGCTGTAACTAAAGACGTATAAATGTGTGTCTACAAAATGAAGGATCTTATTTTGAACATATATTATAATATTTCTAAATATGTAATGTTATATGCAATATCGATCTTTGTGTTAAATTATTTTTAATAAAGATATTATCAATTATTGAATGTACATGTACATGGCAAATACACCATGACTATGGAGCGGCACGGTCAATCTTTTACGATCTCTCTGTATGAGATAGCCAGGTAAAACGATTCATACTTTATTTTATTTAAAAAATATTAGAATATACAGGGCATGATTGGGGTTTCTTTACAATATGGCTTGACCAACGTGGAGCCGTTATTAATTTAAAAAGGTTTCTTTACACCGTGCAATCAGTGGTCAGTGGTATCGCCGAGTCACATGAAAAACTAGTGAGAACAAAGAAATAATATATACATATTCAATGTGTAATGTAAATGTGACATTCTCAAAAAGTTATGCTACAAAAATATTAACATATTTTTGTAGCAAAACCAACCAACTTGTGCTTCTGTACAACTATTAAATGTTATCTATTTATATTCAAAATTTCAATTCATTTTTCAACCAATACCGTTTGCACACAACAGCAAACATACTGTAAAGAATATTAATATGAAAACCACATAACCATAACTATGTGTTATTATAAAATATAAATCGAGCAAAACCTATAATTTCTTCTCATTGTTAAACAAAACCAGAAGCCGTGATATCTTCCAGCGAACGTCCGCCCGATCGAAAAATCAGATATCGGTACAAATTAGCAGTTAGAGTTTTTATTTCGTGACTTATGTATGGGCACTTCTACTTCGATTGGAATACAGGTATATATATATATAAGTTAACGGAAGAGCGCTTTTAGAAGGTGTTTAGTGGATAGATCATAAAAGACGGATAAAATTCTAATTATCTTTTCCGCTGTGCCCAACCAAGCTTGTCCATTACGACTTATCGCGTATGAATTTCTTGTACTTTTCAAGTTGAAGGCTGAAATAAGGAAGAGGATAACTTTATCGTTGGTATTTATAATGCATGTACGCATAATTTCTCGATTAACAAGATGCTTGCGAAATTATAAAGTGAAAATCCACCATGACTGTTACTTTATCACTTGTGGACAGGTGATGTGGATAATAGTAATAACAATAATAACATGCACAACTTATATTTATCGGTAGTTGTGCAAAACATATAGAGAGCAATATAAGTACATGGATAATATAAAAATTAAAAAGACATCCAAAGGAATGGAAGCTAATGATTAAGTCAGTGGTTCTCAACTTGTGGGGTGCAAGATATATTTTTTGTTACTTTCAGTCACATACTTTATACTGCATCGAGCAGATAAGGGGGCGCGGCGTTCGCATGTTACTCTACAGGAGAGGGGGGGGGGCAAAAGCTTGAGAAACACTGGATTAAGTAAATTAGAAGAAGTGCCCCCATGGGGTATAATATTTTGTCTTATGATGATTTTTGAAAAGTCGCTTTGTTTCGAAGATATCGAAAAAAACATCAGTTTCAACGTGGATTTCATTTGAATATTCACCTCGTGATTGACCACTCAAATTTGTTGCGGCTGATTGACGTTTGGCTGTTTGTCGAGTATTTCCTGTCATTAAACGTTAAACTTTGTTAGTGAAGTTCAATAACTATCAATATATCTGAGTTGAATTGTTAAAGTTTTCCCTGGAAAAGACAGGTATTTTATTTTCTATTTCTTTTAAGTTTTAATTAGTACAATTTTTGCAAAATGGAGGACACCTTGTGTGTCGATAATTTTAATAGTAATTACCTCGTGGTAATAGTCTTTTTTTCCTTTAGGGGAATCAGTGCAACGGAGCTAGTACACGTTAGGTAAGAAGTATATATAGAGATATAACACTATTACCAAAAGAAGTTCGTTAAATAGTTTCGGAAAACTCGTCTTAGGTTTTGGTTGTTTAAGAAGATTGCGAAGCTGTTTATGTAATTTTTAGCAATAATAGTGAAGACCTATATCAGGAATCGCTATACGTACGTCGAGATGACTCTGACGTGCATTTCATATATGGACTTGCTGATGGCAATTGATTAGAAGCTATGTCTTCATGAAACAGGCACATTGAAACGAAGTAGAGGATAAGGAAGGCCAATCATAATAGGAGCGTTGGAAGTGGAAGATAATGAAAGATTATACACGAACATTTCAGATACTTTGAATGTAAGTCATGGGATAATTTATCACGACGATCACGAAAACATTTTTCAGTAGATATACTTTGTGACGAGACAATGGTCGCAGCTGTGTCACAAAGCAAACTTCTGGGCAACGATGCAAACAAGAACCGCCTCATTGGAATCTTGAAAACAAAATTTGAAGCTGCGAACTTCATGGTCAAACAAGCCATGGAAGATGCAGATTCACTAATAATCAATACGGCAATCAGATGTAGATCTTCTTACTCTTTTGACGACTCTATCTACACGTTCAAACATATATCTTCTGAAACCAGAAAAAGGAACGATTTTGCAACGAATATATTCAACAGAAAGTATCATAGATAAAACAGCCGCAGATAACATCCTATTCTTGCACGCCTTCAATGGCTGTGATACATCATCGGCACTCTTCAATCAAGGGAAAATGTAATGTGCCAATGTACTCAGAAAAAACCGAGATTTAAACCAGCTCGTCCGAGTATTTAAAAACCCAAATGCTGACCCGGAAAGCATTGCTGAAGCTGGAGAACAGTAAACGTTAAACATCTATAGATATACATGCTTCACGAAGTCAGCAATTAAAAATAAATTTAATATTGCATCGCTGCCACCGACAGAAGCCACCGCACGACAACATTCGTTCCGAACCTATCACCAGGTTCAGCAGTGGTATGAAATTGGAAAAAATGCAGAGCGGTGGGAATGGAAAAAAAAGCAAAAATGGGTTAATTCCTGTCACCACGCTCAAGCCCCCAGCTCCAGGAAACTTGGTAAAACTAATTTCTTGCAAATGCAAAAAAGGATATCGGGGAGTCTGTGGGTGCAAAAAGGCTGGACTGAAGTGCTCTGTTATTCGCACGAATTGCAATGGTATCTGCCATAATTCGGATCTTGATCAGCAAGACAGTGATGAAGAGGAAGATACGAAGACAGTTCTTCAACAAACCTTCAACGATATCGAGGAAAAAGGTGATGAAGTGGAAGAAGAGAGCCCTATCGCTGATAACTTGGTAGAACTTCTTATATGTGAGGTTTTGCTCAGTTCTGAAGACGAAGAACTCGCAAAACCTGGTCCATCATGGATAGCGAAACGAACAAGAATGCACTAAATTTACTGCATTCTCCTTCACAGTGCATCATATATAGATTAGGTGTACTGGGGATACCACTAAAAAAAAGAACCCGCCAGGAATTATACCTCATGGTGGTGTGGAAATGAGTTTGTTGGCCAATACGCGTGTTGGAGTAGATTTTGCGGCGCTCCTACGCCGAAACTATTCATTTCACACAAAAAAAGGTTGATACATAAGTTATAGGAAATGTTCTCTAGTTTAATTTATTACATAACTATTTTCACCGTAAAGGGAGTCGGAAAAGAAATATCGTGAAAAAATTGTTTTAGAACGTCATTTTTCCAATATGGCGGCTACTTCCGAAAAAATACGAGGTGGCAAAGTAAAAATTCGGAAAGATTACGTCAAACTCTATAAACATACCAATTTTCAAAACTTCCCTAAAACTTCACAGGCAAAACTTCTAGCTGATTGGACTACCAACAGTAATAATATAGTAATATAAAGTGGTTACATCCAAAAGAAGAAAATCACTATTTTAGAATATGTTAAAAATAGAGGATTTTTAATGTGCAACAAGTAAATACATATAATAATTATCATAATTTAATTTTTAAGATTTAGTCTAACATATAGTGACTACGCCAAAATTATTTAAGGTCCTGTTGACAACACAGTTGATCTTTAGTCAATTAGTGATTGTCTTGATTTAGAAGTGGCAGCCTTACCTGTCATGGATTTATGTTAATAGTGTAATGAAAAAAGCCCACAAAAAAGAAGCAGGTCTCCGGGCGACGACAAAAACGTACCGGTAAACAAGTCGTAAATCAACTGCACTCATATACTGCATCAGCGACAGAAAGTCTGGAATATGGTAGAAGAGAACCAGAATTTGCTAGACCTTTTGTCTGCACATATAAATGCCACCGGTGCGATAAGGAATTCATTCATTCAATAGTAGTCGCGCGCGGTATTTACTGAACAGTTAAAATAAACATAAATAATGTGAGTAGTGCAGTTTTATAATAGTTCACAAAATACATAAGTATTACTGACATAAATAGTAGTGATAGAAATAAATACGTGTGCTAATTTGTTTGTAGTAGTTTTAAGTGCGATATTTTATATTTTTATATTGTGATTAGTTTTAAGTGTGTAAATATACAGACTGTTTCAAAACATTTGCACGAGTTGTTTATTTCGACCCCGAAAACGCAACAATAGTAAGAAAATATAAAGTGTTGGATGTCATTAAAAATGTAAAGGAATTTTGTTATGACGTTGCATTAAAAGAAGGTGAAAATATATTTTAAAACTACAAAAATTTCATTAAATCAAAAGGTGTAAAAGAATACAAGTCGGTAAAACTAGACGCGTATGAAACGAAGTTTTATCAAAAATAAATTGCAAAATTATATGAAGTCTACCTAGTATATTTCAAATTATATTTATAAAGGAAGAAACACCTGTATAAGAAGCAAACACGGTCTATTGACGTATTAGGAGATACCAACTTGTATATACGAAAGTAACTGTAAAAGAGTCAGAATCAAAAAGAACTCTGCGTTCAGTAATTAAACGATGTTCCACAATAAATTCATATATTACGTTGTTCGGACGTCAAGTTTGTGTTCTTGGCTTTGTGTGGAGAGATCGTGAGAATTTTTTTGCTCGTTAACTAACCCGTGACGTGTAAAAATTATCTCATTTTCCGAACGACTATCTGCCAAGCCGCATTATACACATGAAGATATTTTAAAGTGCACGTAATGAACTTAACGAACCATGTATGTCTTAATATATACATTTTAGATAATCTAATTGATAGAATAGGATATGAATCTTCGATGGTAATTCGTAAATTATAGGTTTCGGTTGTGTGTATCGTGTCGGTGAGTCGCGAGGACGATTTTGGTATTATGCAAAAAATTACGAAGGAGGATGGATCAAAGCGAGTTGTAAGCACTTCCATGGAAATTCGATACGGTTAACCAGGAAACGTGTTCATAGTTCATAAAAAAAAGTTTGGCAACGTAATTGCCAGTGTGTATTTCGTGTATATTCGCTTGTATATTTAATAAATCGAAAATAATTTGCTTATACCAAAATTCATGATTGTAATTATTTTGTTCAACAACCTCCTCTGCTGCATAATGTTTCTTTTCATCTTTTCAACATGTGTACATCAGATCAGGAAATCCATATATTAATACGTGAAGAAAAAACTTTGTATCCCTTTTTAGGCATACTGCGTGCACGTAGGAATGTGAGATTTGGCATAGTTGAAGTTCATATGGAGGAGGAGTAAAAAAGACAAAATTTATGTATAATATGTATTACAAATACATTAAATTAATTAAATAAAATTAACCCGTGAAGAAAAAACTTAGTACCCCTTTTTAATACTCTTTGACAAAATAACCTTAATAACGTTTAAACTAAGAAATTTAATGAATTAAGGTCGAATTTTGAGCACTAATTACTACTAATGACAATTTTATTCAATTAAAAGTGATAAATCAGAAATTAAGATCGTTTGAGCAAAGTCGTTTATATCGTTCGGGACATGTTTCACGCATTAGAACCCAACAGTAGTCACTTATCGTGCCATCATTCCAAAATCCTGGGTATTGTCTTTCGGTTTTCGCAATATTTTGGTGTAGCCGCTCTTCTTGCTCGTCGCTCATATCGTCCAAATTTTCAGGCCAAGGTAAAGATGACATAACTTACGTATACAGTTGATATATAAGTACCTAATGCTTTCCTCAAAATAAAGTACCATTATTAAAATCAAATCTACTGGTTGTTTTCCTTCAAACTACAAGCTAGCTAAATTTAATAAGTATTTCGGTTGATTAAACAAAAATGAATTAACTCAAGTCAATAAATTAAAATCAATGACCACGATAGCCGTCAAACGGCTAAAGCAATCATTTCCAACTTCCATATTTGCATGTGTATAATCTTCCTCTTGACCCCTGGTCAAATTTTCAGTAAAATCGGTAGACCGGAAGTAGTAGTTTACTTCAGCAAAAAAATCGACGTTTACCAATATTACCCTGATACCGAAAAAGTGGTTTTTAACAAATGTCACTGTGTACACTGTCTCACTCTCTCTCTCTGTGTCTGTCTGTCTCTGTGTGTCCACGATAGCGTCGAAACGGTTACAGCTATCAGTACCAAACTTTATATTTAGAAATACAATGCCCCTCTTGAGATCTGATAAGCTTTTCAGTAAAAATGACAGATCGAAAGTAATAGTTTACTTCAGTGAAATTTTGGAATTTTGGCAATATTTCGTCAACTACTAAGTTTTAAAAAATTATATAGAATTCAAAAGTACTCGAAAGTGAATTTGAGAAAAATTCTCGCTTTCTAGGCAGATACATTATGAATACTCTTGCCAAATAGCGATTTTTTGGAAATATCTCGTATATTATCAAGAGTACAAAAGTATTTAGAACTAGATTCGGAATAATTTTTGTCTAAAGGAAATTCCAAAATTCTGACTGGAAGTCACACTTTTACTCTTATCGAGTGGCACTTTTTTGCATACATCTCGCAAAGAATGCATTCTATAAAGACTTATTAAGGGAACAAAAGTACTCAGAGAGAAAAATTCTCAAAATTCAGACCTAAAGTACCACGCACTCACAGGTTCATTTTTGTCACAAGATAAAAGTATTTAAAACAAAATTTAGAACAATTTTTGTATAATTTGAAACGCGGCTTTCTTGATGAATCAAGTGAAATAAGTCACCTTAAATTTCTGATCAATTAGTGAATATTTGTGTGTCTCTTAAATTTTTCGCTCGGAAAATAAGTTGAAACTAATTTCTTTCGTATAAGAAATATAGTATTATGTATATTAATAATATTACAAAAATATTATTAATATGTTCATATTTTCATATTTTAAAATTAAGCAAAACAATAAACTGGACAAAGGGAATCAATTCACAATTCGCCGCAACTTGATTCCCCTGTTTATGCGGTTGCCATGACAACGACATGTAGACCGTAAGCAAAAGGGGATCGCATTACGCCATCCAGTGAAGCAACACAGTACGTTGCTTTACTCGTTCAGTATGCGTCTGACACTCGTTTGGTTTGTGTCTGTTATGTATCTCTATCTCTAGGCGACTTTTGCATTGTGGTGTAAAATGTCACAACGTCTGTACGATCCCGTAACTACCATTTATTTCTTTTTTAATCCTGACAACACACACATTAATTTTTCCAGAAGAATGGGGGGGGAGATTGATTTTGCCGACATTGCTTCACCTATTATTGAAAGAAACAGTTATTATAAGAAACTCGTGTGCTGGCCACACTTCTTTTTTTTTATTACAATAAAATGAAACCTTGCCTTACTATACTTTAATTATTAAGACAACTTTCAATATCTATTGTTCTCTATTAAAGGATAACATATACATGAAGGCTGCCTTATTCTGCAACAAGAAAATAAGAGCAAGAATCAATGCATCTTACAAACGTACTTACTCATATATCTGATTTGCTTAAAAGCATCATGCTAGAATACTATATGCTTCGCTTTTTCTGTGATCCTTTCACCATATATTTTTCTTCTATACATACATATTATGAATATGCTTTGGTATTCTTCTAATAAATATAATATACATGTGTTATTAATTTTGTCGTTAATTAACACTTGCATTTGTAATTTTAGTTCAAAAATATCGTTTATTTATATACGAATTATATGTTATTAATCTAGTTATACTGAATTACGCGTTACTTTATTATTTGACAGATACCCACAGGCTACCCACATAATGGCCGATTTAGTTTCTATAGATTTCCTATCTCGTGTCACCACTCTCATTCATCAAATCTAACTCATAGTGCCATCTAACAAATTCATAATGCAATCCCCTTTTGCTTACGGCCTACATGTCGTTGTCATGGCAACCGCATAAACAGGGGAATCAAGTTGCGGCGAATTTCGAATTGATTCCCTTTGTCCAGTTTATTGTTTTGCTTAATTTTAAAATATGAAAATATGAACATATTAATAATATTTTTGTAATATTATTAATATACATAATGCTATATTTCTTATACGAAAGAAATTAGTTTCAACTTATTTTCCGAGCGAAAAATTTAAGAGACACAAATATTCACTAATTGATCAGAAATTTAAGGTGACTTATTTCACTTGATTCATCAAGAAGGCCGCGTTTCAAATTATACAAAAATTGTTCTAAATTTTGTTTTGTTCATATAATTGTTCCTATAATTGGTTTTACTGTTGGAATAATAAAGTTATATTATTATTATTATTATTATTATTATTATCTACCGCAAAGGGCAGTACAACGTCTGACGTGACAGCTAGTATGTTCAATAAAACATAACAAAAATATATTTCTGTTATCTGAATAAAGCATTTTGATAATAATATTTATCAAGACACCTAATTCGCATCATAATGTAATATTTCAAATAATTCGAATTTCCTGATCTTGTACTGAATTGATGGTAATGTAAAAAACAGGTATATGAATAAACATTCGCAAGCACTACACTACAAATACATTATACCGTATGTGTCAATTTTCATTAGGTATAGGGATTCAATGTTTACGTGCGATTTAAACGTATACAAGTAATACGTGGCAACGTGGCACCCCTACTGTCCGTCACCAATCCCGGCAATAATCGACATCACAACCATTTTCTCCGATCTTCCCACTTCTCCCCACCAGATTTTACATTCAATGTTTAGCTGCGAACACGTTGCGATCTAGTTTGCAATAAAAGCCGTCTTATTACTGGAACGGGAAGCATCAAATGGGCGCCGCGATCTCCTGATCTAGTAGTTTATTATTATTTTCAGAATCCTTTTTTATTTACCTTATTTTTAATTTTATTAGAATTACGCCTTTGTTTGTGTCATGCAGCGTGAACGCAGCTTAATAATTCTCTGCATTTACTGAAAGGAAAAAGAAAAACAAATCCTTGCAACTCGTAAATATTATTTCTGAACGCATTACAAACACCCAAGTCAGTGGTCCAATAGTTACTGCTAACTTGTATTTTCGAGCATTATCGGTCGCGCTGGCATTGGAGAGGAAAGTAGGGGTGCCACTTTGTCACGTATTGCATGAATTGATCGCCTGTTGCTACTGAAAATTGACACATGCTGTATATATCCCCATGTCAGAGTTCCCCAAATAATTGTTTTTCAATCTGAAGTATTTTATCAGACTCTGCATAAATTTTGAATTGGCTAGTATTTATTCTCACTTACCTCAATCACTTTCCTTGCGACATTAAGATATTCCATTATTTTGTAACGAATATACCCACAACCGACTGGACCAATTCTTTTTACATCATTTATCTTTACATAGGTATGTAGAAATATATATTTACATGTACCTATCTACATTCCTACACAGGTATGCGTGAGCGAATTGGATATTTCATGATGAACTCAAACAATAAAATTGTACATAGTTACACAATCGATATAAATATCTTTAAATATGTACGTGTGTTCAAATGCCCAGCGGACGTTGGAATTTTCGGTTGTATTATTTGTGCGGTTTTGCAGTCATCTAACTGTTTAGTTTAATCAAGGCATTCTGTGTCGGTATTTGGGTGGAAATTATGAGGACGATGAGAATGTCTCGAGAGATTTTTCTGATAAAAAGCTTTGTGCTCCGCACAAATGACTTATTAACGGTTAATTTGGAGATAATAAGTGACGATAAACGTATTTAATGGCAATTTAGAACGTGTTTTGATGTTGGATAAGTGCTATGTACTACATAACACACACTTAGAAAGAGATATACGCCTATCTATGACTATAAAAAAATTAAGATTATCATAGAATTCAAGTATTTACAAAGAATAGGACTGGTATAGTACTACTGGAAAACTGGTTTAAATATACATACATGTATAATATTAATTAACGAAATTCTATTATAAAACTTTCGCCTCAATTGTCACTTAAACATACCTGCGATTACCGGTCGGAGACTCCGACCACTAAGCCACCGATGAGATGTTCAAGCCAATCCATTAAAAGTTTTAAATTAAATTAATAAATATAATACTAACTAAGTATTTTTTACTACAATTTCAGCAAGGGTATGACTCGAAACTTATATACATGGAATATGATTGTCGAAATGTTTATAATAACATTTGGCTCACCAATATTATCAGTTATTATTAATTAAAAAGATACGCATTTCGTAAAATTCTCACTCTAATTGCCTGTATGAAATATTTAAAAATTATTTACAGCTGCGTGTTTTCTCGGAATATTCTATTTGATGATATGCTCATCCTGACAACTTTTCAGAGCATTTATAAACATTAGTTTAAAATTGTAAAAACATTGATTTTTATTTGCGTAGTCCAATAACATAAGCGATTGTACCATCCCAATTTATAATTTCAAATATATATAAACATATACCGCATGTGTAAAATCATATTGGGGATAGGATATATGTATACTAGGCACACCGGCAACAACGCCCAATCGTGGCCGTAGTCATGGTACAAGGAAACAAGGTATGCTTTTGCGCTTCTCTGTATGACGCGCTCTCTCGAAAAAAATGTCACTTGACAACTCTGACAGAAGTCACTGACTGAACTCATTGACAGAAGAAACTGACAGAAAGCATTTTCCAAGACTCCCTTTAACAACTAAACTTGTATCTAACGGTCATGTCGAACAGCGTCGTTCTGTGCTTGTGAGAGGAAGGGTCAATGGTAACAATGCCTCGCTACACACCAGAAGAAAAACTGCAAATTATTAAATGGTACTATAGTGGTCATTCTGCAAAGGATTGCATAAATTTATTTCCGCAAATATTTGCAGACAGACCCGTGCCCTGTGAGTAAAGCATACATATTTTGAATAGCTTTGAAAAATGTCTTTGTTTAAATAATTGCACAAAGTGTAATCCTAGAGAGGTAAATCCACTAAAAGCTGAGGAATGAGAAGAGCCGGGATATAATGATTTGTAGCACTCTCGTAGTAGATATAATATCTACCAGAAGTGTTGCTGAGGAATTGGGTGTGAGTAATAAAACCGTCGCGAACATATGGAAGCGAAATAAATTAAAATGTTTCAAATACTCGAAAACGCAAGAAATATTTCTCGATGACAATATTAGAAGAATGGAGTTTTGTGAAACCGTAATGGAAAACACAAATGAAAATGAGAATTTCATCGCAAATATTGTATTCACAGATGAATCGTCATTTCCATTAAATGGAAAGCATAATCCTTCTGTTGTTCGATATTGGGCTCGGGAAAATCAGCACAGATATTTTGTTAAACACGCCCAATATCCCCAGAAAGTGAATGTCTGGGCAGGTATTTTGAGTGACCATTTGCTTGGTCCATTTTTTAGTGATGGTACGTTAAATGCGGACAAATACCTTGATATGCTACAAAATCAGATACTTCCCGCTATTGATAATACTGGAATAGATCGGGATATTATTTGCTTCCAACAGGACGGTTGTCCTGCACATAATGCCGCCAGAGTAAAGCATTTTTTAATGAATACTTTTCCTGGTCGTCTCATTAGTGGAACAGGAAACATTCGTTGGCCTCCGCGATCTCCTGATCTATCGCCAAATGATTTATTTTTGTGGGGATACATCAAAAATAAAATATACAGTGCACAAGCTGGCAGGCTAGAAAACTTAGATATTTTGAGAAGGCTAATCATACAGGCTTTTGAATCCGTAACAGTCGATGTGATTCGTAATGTGCGAGAAAAGCTTTTATGATAGGCTCGGACAATGCCTTGCTGCTGAAGGAGGCATTTTTGAACCTATGCAATAACATTTTATTTTTTAGTTTTGTTTAGAGTATATCTTTTATTTTCATTAGAATTCCGTTCTTAATAAATTTATATAATAATTTACTAAGAATTAATGTTTAATTAGAATTGTGCTTTTATTTTCTTACTGTGTTGTATTGTATTTCTGTTAAAAAGGACTTTTTTGAAATAGTGTCCTGTGAATTCACAACTTTATTGAACAGGTAGTACTAGAGGCCGAATGCGCGTCATCCAGAGATGCGCAAAAGCATACCTTGTTTCCTTGTACCATAACTACGGCCACGATTGGGCGTTGTTGCCGGTGTGCCTAGTATAGATATATCCTATCCCCAATATGATATTACACATGCGGTATATATATATATATATATATATATATATATATATATATATTATAAGGTTATCCCACCTTATTCCTTGGCTACACCGTACTGATGACGACCAATGAGTCAGAAACACGTGTCTACGGTTGCTCTACAGCGGAATTACCCACTATTTTCCAAGACTATATATATATATATATATATATGAGGTACAGATACGAGATATTCGCACTTAATAAATTCCATTATTTTAATTCTTTCCATATTTTAATTAAGATTTCATATGCTTTTATTATTCTAAAAACTATAATTTGTATCAATTTTCTAACTAAATGACATTGAACTGTCATTTCCGGTTTTATGAAATTTAAAATGTGCTTTTCAATCAATTTTAACTATTCATTTCTTAATATTCAATTCTTATTATGTTTCATCTCATAAACGTCATTTAAACGAGTTTTTACAAACTAATAATACTAATTATATTCCAATAATTAACATATACATCTCTTCTTTATAGATTATGGTAAATTTCAATTGAAAATGAAACTGATCAACATTATTATATACAGGACGTTCACCTAATCAACGGACTATACCCAATAAATATCATTACTAGATTTATCAATAAATTATCACTTCAAATGCATAAAATCATTCCATATCATCACTTTTAAATTTTTCAATTCTTCAATTTAATTTTCAAGTAAATAAGTTTTGATATACCTACTATTATTAGAGTCTATAATTGAAATTGAACAATATATATAATATAACTATGAACAGTCATCAAGTTATGGAGCACTTTGTTATACACAAAATAATTTTAAAAGGTGCTCCTAATAACTGACTATCACAGAAAAAAAAACCGCTACAAAATATCTTTTTTCATAAAGTCACAATCTGGCTTCCCCGCGGAGATGACTCGCTCTGAATAGCTGTTATACACTTTTTGCGACAAACACGTATTTAATGTCAATTTGAAAACAAATTAAGAAAGTGAGCCCCATCACTTTCTTAATTTGTTTTCAAATTGACATTAGAGATGAGTCATAGCAACTCATCACTAAGAGATTTTCAATTATCAAACACAGTTACACTGCACAAAATAAACAATCAAATTATGTTTACATTGCGTAACACCCACATACCTGGCAGGATAAAGGTTTGAAATCTTGAATAACTATGTTCAGGTTATTGTATTAATTACATAAACAAAAGGTTGCAAAACACATTTTAATAACTGGATGCCAGAAATGTTTGAATTATGTTCCTACACAACGTCGCTCGATAAACTTAAATATCGCTTAACGTTTCTTTTATAATGTATTATAGAGTCGATCAAATCAATTATGAATAAAGGACGCTGACCATTAAACTAAAACACCAACAGAAACGAAACAATACGCAAATTTATATTTATATCAATCTAATGCCCGTTTTAATACGACATTCTTTGTGATTCCACTTACGATTTATAGAGTGAATGTAAAATTGATCTTTATTTATAACTTTAGCGGTCCTTTATGTGCTCTAATGTCAAGGATTTTGGGAGTGTAACCGTTATTATATCATATTGGAAAAGGAGAAAAAAGTGCCCAACTCAATCTTATTTAGCCAACGTATTCATTGTTAGGACACCTTTCCACTCGTTTTTAATTCGCATGTTCATATCGGGTTTCAATGTTGAAATAGAAAAATCAAAATAAAGCATAACATTCATTAATATTAATAGGTTTTTGTTAATTATAGTAAATTGCAAGGTGTGGGTTGTATAGTTCAATAATAAATTGTGTTTGTCAGTTCTCATGTGAAAATAATGTAATTAATCTTGTCGTTCTTGTTGTTGTTGTTGCTGTTGCTCTTTTTAAACATTATATTGTCGTTGGCGAGCTCGAAATATTTGTAGAAAGGACGCCTTTAACCTCAATTGGCGTGTGTGCATTAGAAAGATGATCTGTAAATTACTAGGTTAATAATTAGTATAATGTTGCATCTATAAATATAAAATTATTTAAAAAATGTTCCGTATTATTAATAATGCTATTTGATAAAAGCGTTACTTCCAAACATGAGGTGTGGCCACCACACGACTTTCATATACTTATAAGCGTTTCAAATTATACATAAGTTGGTCTGAATTGTTTTAAACACTTTTATCGTAGAAAAAGTGTGTTACTTCAAATCCAAATTTTAAGAATTTTTTTATAGAAAAAAATATTCAAAATCATATTCTAAATACTTCTCTTCTTTTAATAAATCTCTATCGAATGCGTACTTTGCGAGATATTTGAAAAGAGTACTACTCGCTAAGAGTGGAAGTGCTACTTCTGGTCTGAATTTCGAAATTTCATTTATACAAAAAATATTCCAAATCTAGCTCTAAATACTTTTGTACTCTTGACAAACATATATAGAATGCATAATTTACGACATATTTGCTAAAAAATCGCTATTCCATAGAGTAAAAGTGTTACTTCCGGTCCGAATTTTAAACTTTCTTTTTATGCAAAAGGTATTGAAAATTAAGTTCTAAATACTTTCATACTCATAACGTACCCGTCTAAAAAGCATAACTTGCAAAATGTCGGCAAAAAACTGATTTCTGATAAGAGTAAAAGACATACTTCCGGCAGGAATTTCGAAAAAGTTTTTTAATAAAATTCTTCTCAAATATAATTTTAAGTACATATGAATTCATCATAAATTTATTTAAACATAGTAGTTGACAAAATATTGGCAAAATTCGATATGCCGATTTTACTAAAAATCTAATCAGAACTCAAGAGGGAGATTATACTTGTAAATACAAAATTTGGAAATAATAGCTATAGCGGTTTGACCGC
The DNA here is from genome assembly GCA_963170755.1 of Amphimallon solstitiale. Taxonomy (NCBI): domain Eukaryota; kingdom Metazoa; phylum Arthropoda; class Insecta; order Coleoptera; family Scarabaeidae; genus Amphimallon; species Amphimallon solstitiale. Next base: position 222,771,321 of record OY720675.1, read on the forward strand.
TATCATGGTCACACACAGAGAGACACAGAGAGAGACACTTTTTCGGTATCAGGGGACTTCAAAACGTGGACATCTGCAAAAATTTCGAGGTCGAAAATTTTCATCATCACAATACTTCCTTATACTACGTATAAGAAAGTAAAAGTATTTAAAATCATGCTTTATAGACTTTCATACCGTTGGTATATACGAGGGTAGTCTGAAAAGTTTCCGACCTAACAAAGATATAAGACATTTTTCCTACAAAATTATTTTTATTTCTCTACATAGTCTCCTTGTAAGTCTATACACTTCACCCAGCGATGTTCCCATCTCTCTAGCCCGTCCAAATAGTACTTGCCGTCTTTCTCTGCAAAATAGTTGTTTACAAAGGTGATGGCCTCCTCATTTGATGAAAATCTCTCTCCTCCGAGTGGAACTTTTAATTTGGTGAACAAAAAGAAGTCGCTGGGAGCTAAATCTGGTGAGTAAGGTGGGTAATCAAGCAGTTCAAACCGTAATTCGTGGATTTTTGCCATGGCAGCCGTTGAGGTGTGAGACGGCGCGTTGTCTTGGTGGAACAAGATTTTTTTTCTGCAAATGTGGCCGTTTTTTCGCAATTTCTGCCTTCAGTTTGTCAAGTAATGATGCGCAGTATTCTCCTGTAATGGTTTTCCCTTTTCGCAGATAATCAATAAAAATAACTCCATGACTGTCCCAGAAAACAGTCGCCATCACTTTCCCAGCCGAAGGAACAGTCTTTGGCTTTTTTGGCGCGGATTCCCCCTTGGCAGTTCACTGTTTTGACTGTATTTTTGATTCGGGGGTGTAGTGGTGTATCCAAGTTTCATCAACAGTAATTAGCCGGCGCCAAAACTCTGATTTATTGCGCCTAAATTGCGCCAAAAGAGCGATCGAAATGTGCATTCGAACACGTTTCTGATCCAACGTGAGCAACCGCGGCACCCAACGCGCAGACATCTTTCTCATGTCTAAATCTTCATTTAATATGTGAGAAACACGCTCTTTGGATATTTTCATAGCTTCTTCTATCTCTCTACCTTTAATTCGGCGGTTGTCTAGCACCATTTGGTGAATTTTAGCAATGTTCTCGTCAGTGGTTGCAGTTTTCGGACGTCCCGAACGTTCATCGTCAGCCAAGCTGGTACGGCCACGTTTAAATTCAGCTGCCCAAAATTTCACGGTGGTAAATGATGGTGCAGAGTCCCCGTACACAGCGTCCAACTCTTCCTTGATTTGTGTAGGCGTATTGCCTTTCAAAAATAAATATTTAATCACAGCTCGATACTCAAGTTTTTCCATTTTCACAAAAACACTCACCGCAACTTACTCAAACGATTGTTAAACAATAACTGAGCGTCCGAGGTGGCTGAAGTTTTGGTGCGTACATGTCAAAACATGCATAAACACGCTCCACTACTTTTGTCAACGAATGCTGCCATATTCATGTTGAGGTCGGAAACTTTTCAGACTACCCTCGTGTTCTGATGAAGTGGAGTGTAAACCTGATGGAACTGCGTTGTTAATTTAAAATAACAATCTCCCACACTGTACTGCACTAAAACTTTTATTTAAATAAGCCTTCACTGTGGTATATAGGTACAGTTCTGTGCAATAAAGTGGCGTACAAATCTTAATGCTAATTTTGACTTATTTTTTCTTGTATTTAAAAGGTTAAATAATGCCTTCATTATTGACATTAGTTGTCAAAAAGATTGATTCTGATTATCTTTTATCTTCATGATTATTTTATTTAAAATTATCGTTTGTAAAGATATTATCTTAACATTGAACATAATTTATTATATTATATAATTCTTTAATATTCAAACCGAAAAATAAAATACAAATAAAAATAAATATAAAAACAAAGCAAGAAAACATTAATCTTTAGTCATAAAGCCATTTCCTTCAATGACTTTATTTAAACAATGGGGCATTGAATTAATTAATTAAGGCGCGTAATTTTCATCCGACGCTAATTCTTCCCACGCATTTTCTATACTATCCCAAAGATAATTTACATTCAGAAAACAAATACTTTGGGTATAAATTCTCTCAGTTAATAAACCCCATATATTCTCAATAGGGTTCAGATCTGGGCTGTTCACAGGCCACGGCAAAGTTTGGATGTTATATATTGTTCATAAAGTCGTGCATTCAGCAGTTTATACACATGTATACGACCATTGTGTCTCGACTGAAACACTTTTTCATCAGAGAATATGACATTTAGCCAAAAGGGCAATTCTCTGTAAACGTAATTCAAAGAAAATAGTACTCGAGCTTGTTTGTGTTCCTCTGTTGTGTAATTTTCTAGCCGGCATAGAACTTTTCAAGTCCGATTGATGGATTCTTCGACAAGCTGTGGATCGTAAACCAGAAAAATTTACTGCAATTTTAGCATTGCTAACGGTATAAAAAGGGTTTTCACTTAAACATTGTAAACGCCTGCTTAGCACGTGGATACTCAAAGAGCCACCACTTCTATATAATGTTCTTTCCTCCTCCCAGCGTTTCATAATTTTTAGCAATGTAGATTTATTTATGCCAAATTGCTATGCTACTGCTCTAATTGAGCAATTATCTGGGATTTTCGCTATAATACGGGCCTTACTTATCAAATCTTAATACGCGGGCATATTGAATATCTGTATCTGTCAGTTAAGTATAACAAATTGAATTGACGCTATATGACAAATTGAAAACAAAAGTCATATTTACATAATCGTATATTAAGTGTACGCCAATTTATTGCACAGAACTGTACATTATCAAATTTTAACAAATTACGGGCTATCCATTAACTTTATGCAAAAATGATTTATATGAAATATGCTTGTAATTTTGAGCTGCATGTCCACACGGATTTTGATTTTTCTATTAGTTATTCTAAAAAAATATATTTTTCTTTATATACCAGGTGATTCAATTAACATGGAATTTTGTAATATCTCGAAAAATACAAATAGTACAGAAAAATTTGCCGAATTGAAACTTTAATATCTCCGAGGGGGGCATTCGTTAGTGCTAAATTACCCCCCACCCCGATAACCCCTGTAGGCGGGATAGCCAACAAATTTGAAATCTTAAATAGGAATCCCTATTTTTAATCGCAAATTCAGATGACACGTCAAAATATACGTACGATTTGTCTAAAAATGTTGTTTTGATTAGCGACAGATGGCGCTCTAATCGCAAGAAATTGAACAGTAATCAAATAAATTAAAAAAAAAACAGAGAAACACATATTTGGAATTTCTTTATTTTGTTTTTAAATTATTTTCATGTTATTTGGTCTAATGGTGTAGAGATCTCGTCACCTTACAAAGGTTTATAAATATGTGTGACCAGCAAGTCACCATTTTGACTGTGATCAGTCGAAATGTTACGAAAAACTATTTAAAATTATATTCAAGCAATAAACTACTTATTAAATTCAATTACGAATGTTTAAATACTTTATGGTAACATGAAACTAAGACACTCTGTATATTATCATGCAATTACGTACTATAAGTTATACAAAATATAGACAGTGTGTGACCACACGTGCATAAGGTTACAAAATTTAAGGATATACCTTGTATAATATGTTATAAAATTAATTAAACTAAATTAAACTAACGTTCCTTAGAGCGAAGGCAACAGCTCTATGAAAACTGTCTCTAAGCAGAATAAAATTTGAGGTTAACCTACAACTACGACAGTTTTCTGGAAAAATAAAATACAAAAATTCCAATTCAGTGTATTAACACTAATGATAGGGGAAGTCTGAATATTCCCATTTAACTACAAAATTAAAGTTGGAGTTTCTTCAACGATAATGAATAACTTAAATTCGACATTTACATGAAAAATAAGGTATAACGAATCAGGAACCACTCACGAAACACGATTAAACAATGTTTGCAAATGCCTGGGTAGCTACACATATACAATCAAATGTCGTATAAATCTATACGTGGAAAATTCTAAAGGTGTGGTCCTCGTTGACGTCTTTGAAAAATGAACAAAATTAAGTAATTAGATGCTAAAGAAAGGTGGAAAAAAACCCATAATTAATAAAAGGTTCAAAATTACGCAGATAACAAAACTTACCAAACGCAAACGTGATCGATACACAACCTCAAATCTCTTGGAAGTTAATTTGTTGACTGTTAATCCATAAAAGAGATCATTTCAAGTACCTATCAAATGAGGTTCGTGGACGAAGAAAATTGGGGGGGGGGCATAGAAGTCGTTTGAAATTGTTAAAATACGACATTAAAGGATGAATTAATTATGAATCAAGAAAAGGACAACCAATTGTCAAAATTACTGAACGATTAAGAAAAATGAATTAACTAAAATTGCGACAACAATCTTAAATAATATTAAGGTATTGGAATGCTAACGGGCACCGTGGAGAAATAAAAGAGATTTACTTCTCACAAAATACGATGGAAAGCACACCTAAAATTTAACGTAAATACATACGAGGGCAACCAAAATAAACGTACAAAATCGTTTTGAAATAAAAGTTATAATATTGCCAAGTAATAACAAAATTCCAGAGAACGCAAAAAAAAAGCAAAATGTAATAGTTGTTTTAAACGCGCGCACGAAAACACCATAACAGTAGAATTGCAAATTATGAGGTTTTTACTGCTGATTTACAATTATAATTATCTAAATACCTCCACATCCTGCTCTTGAAAATATCTAGCACAATTTTTTACGGATCATAGAGGCATAAAACACTTTTTGCGTGCAGCTTCTTCGTTTTTTAATTAAGAAACTCACGATAAGCGATAATTCTGAGAATTAGTCGCGGTATAAACATATCAGGGAACATAGTACATTCAAATTAACTCATAACTTTTAGTACCCCTTCGAGCGTATTGAAGTAAATTTCATCCCATCTTTGTTATGCACCATAAAAGTCATAGAGCGGTAAAATACTACTGCGGATCATTACGTCGCTTGTACGTATGTATCACTTGGTCTTGTCTGTTCTTTTTTCTACGTTTTTCTCCTTGTTATAATCGAGGAAAGAAAAAGAAGGAAAGTATCCAGATCAAATACTTTTAAAACATCTGTAAAACTGGTACTCTCTAGCGTATGTATGTATATAAATGTGCAAAGTCAAGGGAAAATAAAAGAGCTATAAAGAAACGCGAGCACATGTTTTATATACGATCTATACAGGGTTGTCACGTAGTAACCTTTTTATAGCTTGTGAAGAATTTAATGTGAAATTAACAATTTTCCTTACGTACTTACCAACATACAAGAGATTTTGTCTTGGTAGCAATACACAGTCTCGAGTTTTTAATGCGGATGCATTCCATAGCAGAACGAAAATATTTCTTTTTAGTATTTACGTGTCTGAAGTAGTTAAATACAACATTATAGCACAGATTATCTATCCTTATATACTATATAACAACTATGATAATTAAGTTTTGAAAACTATTAAGATTTCCCTTTAAGAAAGTATTCACGTCGGAAATTTATATTTTACTAATATTACTGGCACTGCAAAAATTAATTACACATTGTGTGATAAATGGATCGCCTAATCGTACTGAAATGATTCTCGGTACTCACAGAGAAGAAGATTTGTCAAGAATGTTATCATTAGGGGGCGGACACGAACGGTTGATGACTCATCGCCCATGGAGGCACTATTGAAATGTTGTATTTTTAGAGAGGATTTAATTTTATTTATATAATTGGATAACAAGTGGCTGGTGATGTATAAAATACAAAATACCTTATTATTTGTTCATTTTCTCTTCTGTCAGACTTGTTCTCTTTGAATTAAATACATCCTTGTAGATAGTAAACGTCCTTTCTACATCGCAACTGGTTATAGGTGCGTACTGGAAATATTTTTTTATTTCAGCATATTTAGCATACACAATTGCCGCAATGTTATTAAATCTGGATTTCTATTAAAAACTGCGTCTAACTTTTGCCGAAGGCCACATCCGAAGTGACTTGGAATGCTTTTGAAATTATTAATAGCCCACATCTAATGTGGTTAATCCATCTTTTAATATGAGATTTCTATTTTCAAAATATGTGATTAGTTTAGTCAAATTTCCAAAGTGTTCCTGAAAGAATAACAACTGATTTTTTAGATTTGGAATTTGTGTTAGTTCCTTGCACTCAGGAATACGTCGAGCATCGTCATTTAAACATGTAACGAAATTTTGTAAACTATCGAAATTCTCTGTATAAAAACTATTTCTGTGTCTGTTTTAGCAAAGCTAAGTGACGAACGTTCTATATTTTGGCATTCTGTAACGATATTTTACAGACTTTGTAATAAATTTCGGAATCACTGACAATTCATTTTCAGATCAGAAAAAGTAACATAACGTTCTAGATCTAAATAAATGATAACTAAAAATGTACGCGTATGTTATTGAAACTAAATAACAGTAAGTATATACTTATTTACATTATTTCTCTTGCGAAATATAAGATAAATATAATAATCTTTAAATACCCCTCACGCTCTTATCTACGCCGATGTAGAAATGATTTTACTTATAAATTCCTTATTTTATGGGCATTTTTTGTTGTCGTTTTCAAGTAAATAAGAGATGTTGCGGTTCACCATATGAATTAGTGCTATTCAGTAACTGGGTGTTGTTTACATTATTTCTTTGCTCCGTTGTAACTCCGTCGCAGTTTAAACCGGCCATGTCCGCCCCCCAGTTATCATCATCAAGATATCGCGCACAAAACGATACTTATATGGAAAATTATGAAGATCTATTTGAAGAGTTTATGTCGGGACCTATTTTAAAAATAAAATAGAGTGTACTATTCAAATCAGTCTTGACATCCGTATATCGGTTTGGGGACAAGCGTCAGCAGTGTATGTCAAAAACATTAACTCGATTCAGAACTGCGTTGTAAAGAATGTGGCGAGGGACCTTGTTGGTGTGAACTCTGTACACGGAAAATATATTAACATTCATCTATCCTTCCGGTGGCCAAACTTTTTCTATACAGTTTTGCAACTCCACATTTGCGATCATGAAACAACTGTCGACGGTGAACCACGAATATGCCACTATGCTCAGGGAAGGAGGTGTTGCCAGAGGTTAAGTTCAAACAAATAAGTATGGAGCCAGAAAGTGGGAAGTTATGTTGCCGCGGTTATTCAATGCGCTGCCGGAGGACCTGAGGAGGCAACATGCTTTGGAACTCTTTAAGTGTGGTCTTGAAGAATGGGTGTTGGATCTGGGAAGTAGCCATATTGTCAACATTAGTATACACTGTAGACTCTACCATTCCTGATGGAAATTTGCTTCACTTAGGCGGTATTTGCCAGTGATTGTTTTTCTTTTAATACATTTAATTGAAGGTTTTACTTAGAATAATAAACTTAGCATGGGAAAGGAAAACAATCCCCGATGATTGGAAAATAGCAATTATCATCCCCTTACATAAAAAAGGTGACAAATACGATATGTTCCAATTACAGAGCTATCTCATTGTTATCAGTAGCTGGAAAGATATATGAAAGGATAATAGAGAAGCGATTAAGAACAAACGTAGACTCAACCCTCCAAGAAAATCAGGCAGGTTTCAGGCTGGGCAGGAGCACGCAGGACTGGATATTCTGTTTAAGGCAAATTTCGGACAGAATTCTAGGTAGTAACTGCAAAATGTACCTATGTGCAACTGACCTAGAAAAAGCATTCCATACACTTCCGAGGCATAGGATATGGTCATCGCTAGAGAAGAGAGGGATTAAAAAAGAACTACTAAAGGCAGTCAGAAGTATATACACCAACACGAGCAACATAATAAGAACTGAAAGCGGATATTCAAGAAGCTTTATCACACTTAAAGGAGTGAGACAGGGCGGAGTTTTGAGTCCCCGTCTCCTTATAACTCTCATGGACGATATTGCAAGAAGTGCCAATAGCCCAACAAAGGGTATTTATGTAGGGTCCAGAAACCTTCAACCTATAATAGCCAAGGAATTTTTGTATGCCGACGACTTGATAATTGCAGCTCCTAATAAAAATGTCCTGCAAAGAAATATAGTTATATGGCACGAAACTTTAAAGAACTTTGGAATGAATATTAATAAAGGAAAAACGGAAGTATTGGCAGTCTCCAAAGATGAAGAAGAAACAAATATAACAATAGATGGTTATCCAATAAAGGTAACAGAAAACCTAAAATATCTTGGAACCATAATCAACCACAAAGGAGATATAGAGGCAGATGTGAATAATGGAATCAAAATTGTAATCTGTTTATATCATGCACTGAAGTACATATTTTTAAGTAAGAGAGAGGTCAGCAGGGAAACAAAGACAAAGATTTACAAATCAATATTTCTTCCGACACTATGCTACGGCAACGGGTCATGGGTATTGACTAAGAGGCTGAAATCAAGAATAACAGCGACCAAAATGTGGATTTTAAGGAGAATAGTTGGTGTTACCAGACTGGATAGAATTATAAATGAGAAGTTACGAGAAAAACTAGGTGTAACATCAGTAATAGAAAAATTCAGGAAAACAAACTTAGTTGCTTTGGACACCTCACCCGAATGGGTAACACGAACCCTGTGAAAGAAATATGGGAGGCCGGCTGGAACAAGAGGAGAAAAAGAGGTAGACCAAGAAGGTAGAACAGGACGGAGAAAATTCTGCAAAGCGGACCGCCTCGACGCCTAACGGCAAAAGAGGATACAGATAAATGAATGAATGAAAGCTTTATATTATGTTAATTTAAAAATTTGGTGGTGAAATTGAAATTATTGTTATTGTTATTCTTATTATTCCTGTTGTGGAAAAATTACTGCTACGGGGGTGTGGTCGTTCCATTAGCATTTGCGTGTTTGTGGGGCGACCGTTGTCTGTACTTCGCGTAAAAATTCATTCAAAAAAAGAAGTGACGCACTTGAAAACTGGGTTTCCTGTGAAACCTTTCGAATTGATTTCTTAGGCGAGTTATCCTTTCCACAACATCTGCAACACTTTTAGCTGTAAGTTTTATTAGTCTACTGTCACGTTGTTAGTTATTCTATATCAACTTGTAACGGTACAGCCTAATTTAATAATTTTAAAATTTTAAGTATGAATACCTACTAATTATTTCTCAAAGCATATGCTTTAGAAACCTGCAATAAATTTCTTTAAACTGTTTATTCTACATGTATATTAGATAAGAAATATTTAGTAGACCCATGGCACCAAGTATTTGTGTTATCGCCGAAGTTGTGCATGTCTCCGTCTCATACGTGCTATGTGTGGAATTTCGAATGACTAAAAATGTGCAGAGAGGAAGAGAGGAAGAGAGATTTGCATGTACGCCCCACAGAGCGAAGCCCGATGAAGTTGGCAAGTCGACCAAAAGATTTCAAAGAAAGAAGTCAAAAAGAGAATATTAAAACGTAACGGGTGACAGCGTATTGAGACTGTCCTATTAAATAGTTACAAGTATATAAAAGGTTCTCTAATTAATAAATAAGTCGACTCAAAATATATCGGTCGACAAAGTACTAAATTATCGCTTTGAACCTTATAAATAATATAATAGGTTTTTTATTTACATAAAGAGGTCGACCGACAAATCAATGTTAAATGTGTAGAGCGCTAATAGTAGTTAAAGAAGCTACAGGTGTTGCTATCGTCGGTGGAAGTCTTTCCAGATGCAAGCCTACAACTAGGAAATCGACCCTTCAGTGAAAAACGGAGGCGAAAATATATAAAAGGTATTTAAAAGATATTATGCGAGTGCCGGATAAACTAAAACGTTAAAATTTGTCTTAATGTAGAGACGTAATTAAATAAACTACTAATCTAAGATCGAAAACATATTTAATAGTATATCTTAAATACGACAATGTTTCGGCATTTATAAATGGTTCGTCGATAATGTTTTAAAAATATTATAAGCGTTGTATGTACAGGCTTATTCATTATAAATTACCCACCCTTTATCATCGTTTTTATTGCACATATAAAGAAAACTACGATATTTCATATTTCGACATTTAATAACTCGAAAACGGTTTAAGATATCAGTATTACATGGTAGATTTTTGTGTAAAAAGACCATTATAAAAATTTAATAATATACAGGGTATTCTATTTTAAAAAAACATTATTTTCTTTTTATACCGTTGTATCTGCACGCCACTGTGTTTTTGATAGCATGTAAACAAAATTCAATCTCAGCCACACAACTTTTATTTGAAACACTTTTTTTGTATATGCAATAATAACGATGATAAAAAGTGGGTAATTTATAATGAATAACCCTGTATATATAAATCTCAGCATAGTTTGTTTTCTATCAAGGCTGGCGTTGGTTGCGTTTACTGGAAAACAAATAATGTTTATGTCGGATTTATAGAGACAATCACATGTTAAATAGTTGCAACTGATCTTTCAATGTTAAATAACTGCTGAAATTATTTAATTGTATGTTTTATTTGAAACAAAGTTGATATTATTTTGTATGTTTTTTTGTGTTTGTATTAATATATGCAAAGTCTTGGTTTTAATACAATGTTATTTGAATTAGAATAACTTTGTTTTATTTAATTGTACCAATTAATGCAAAAAGATTATGTTTTGATATCTCTTGACTTGGATCGTCCTGGGATAAAAATATGAGCCAGCCAGGTAAAACGATTAATTTTTTTAATTTAATTTAAGAATATTAAAATATAATGCGCAAGAACTTAAGAGTTCCTATTATACAAATACATATTTTAATAATAACTTTTTGGAGAAAATGGTTAAGAACTTGAAACGAATGCACGAGGAAAGAAATGTAAAGAATATTGCAGACCTCTGATGAGTGCAGGACGAGAGGAAGACAGAGAACGGAAGTGGACAGAAGCAGTGGAGGAAGGTCTTAAGACAGCTCAGATTGAGAGGACTTGCCAAGGACACAAAAAAAGTGGACAGAAGTAACATAGATCAAGACCTAAATCGTATACTAAGCTATAATATTTTGAAACAGTACTTGATTGTATCCCGTTAGCTGTGTCTATAAATATTATACACCGAGTATAATAAAATATAAACTATAATAATAATAAGATAATAACCTGTTAAGAAATGTCAATTAACAAATTATTATATGGTCATGAAAAGATCTAACTTACTTGTTCATGTCTCAGGTACAAGCTGGTACAAGGTGGTTCGCTAATAAATTCGAATGCAATGTTTAATACAGGTGTAATGCTAAACTGTCATGTGAATAAGAGATATTTAAATGCTTGTTGAATCAAAAGAAAGGAAAAACAGAAGAATTCAAAGCTGACGGGTAGGTTGTTTATTTCAATAATGATCTACATTTTTATGTATTGGATTGAAATTTTGATATTAGGCCTTCTTTAAGCTTTAAGCTTTGATTCAATGTGAAAGCACTATAACGTTTTGACGTTAGTTTATGATTATGTCTTCATCATAAAATTGTTATAGCGTTTTAAAAATATACTAATTTTAGATACAAAATATATAAATTTTCCTATTAAAAGGTCATTTAAAATTATTGACACGAATCAAATTGAAAAAATTAATTAATTGATATTTATTATAAAATTCATTTTGCCATGAAAAAGGTGTCGCAACAAAAAAAATTATTTATCTATTGTCGAATAACGCACAAACATTAATATTTCAAATTTCTAACGAAACTCTGCGGAATGGATTAGTCATCGTCATCATTTAAAGAATAGTGGAACGCCAACGTCAAAAAGAAAAGAAAACAAACAGAACCTTTTAATAGGAGTTTAAATTCGAAATGAAAACATTCTTCACGTTAAGCAACCATGTTCGAGATTTAGTATTTAGGTGAAGATTAAAAGAAATGCGACAGGACGAGCGCAAACAGAAACTGTTAGGAAAAACAAACATTTCGGAACGTTGAGCCGGATGTATGTACAGCGAAAATTCAACTTGTCTCCTGAATGAAGTCAGTTTTCAAAAATCAAGCTTGAAGGAAGAAACTTCGGTATTCCAATGAATGGGGGCGTGTGTATGAATTCCTTGTACGACATCTTTACAAAGCAAAGAAAAAAAAACAATGCTAGAGTCAATGGAAAACAAACAGTTACAGTTATACATACACACTCATAATATACATACATACATAAATGTGTGTGAGTCTGGCGCGACTATTTTAATAAGTGCGTGTCGACTAAATATTTAAAGAAAAACCTATTAATAGACATCAAATTACATGTGTTTTTCTAAGGTATTAACATAGGCATGCTAGATATGTCGATACTACATATGTACATATGTACCATCGTGTATACAAATACATGCACGAGCTATGGTCAATTACCTGTTCTAATTATAGTGTGGAACTGACTGCATAAGGTTCGTCATTATAATATAAAGATCGCTTGATGCCGCTCGTCGATTTCGATGATCTATTTCAATTCAAAGATATGGGCAAGTAGTTACGGTTATTAGCAAGGTAAATGCAAATTTATTCTATATATAGATTGAATAGGTCTGGGGCCTACTGTTTTATTTTCCTCAGTATGCACATATATGTGGAGATAATCTACTTAACATTTCCATTCGTTGTTCCAGGTCTTCTCAAGTTTTTTTGTTGTTGTTGTAAAAGATGCCATGAGAAATGCTGAAACTGCCTACTGTAGGCGGAATTCCGGACATGCATGTGTATGCGTGCTTCTCTTTCCCAGAATAAACACCTAGCATATGCTTTGTTAGAATTTAGATGTATATAAACTACAAAATCATCAAGAGCAAAATATGCTATGCATGCAAATATAATACTAGCATCTCTATGAGCTACATTCCAATAAAGGGTGTTCTCAAAATCAGTAATGAAAAACTTCAATGGTTTCATAATAATAATAGCAAACCATGTTGTGAGAGGAATTTGGAAGTCCGTAAATAGAGGAAAATATTCCATTGCTGAAAACAAGAATTTACTATAAAAAAAAGGGGGCGAATAAATATTAGTCACAAATATTTCAACGAATATATTCCTAGTAGTTCTTTGCAAATATCTCTCAAATTAAGCGTTCTATAAACAGATCTATCAAGAGTGCAAACCTCGGTGCAAACGTATTTATAACTCGACTTGGTAACTTTTTTGTCCAAAACAAATTTCAAAGTTCGGACTACTCTTATCGAATTGCATTGACTTTGAAAGATTTATATAAAAGTTTTTCCAAACTTCTACAAGAAGTAGGTCTTTTAATCTTACCTAAAAACAGTTTCTTTGCGAATATCTTCAAACTCAAGCTTTGCAGGAAGATAAATCGAGAATATAAAAGGGTTTAAAGCACTGAAAGATCAAGTAATCTCTAATGTTAAAAACTGCACAAAGATGCATTTACAATGATATAAATTTTAATAACTTACTATTATTAATATTCCTAGAATTTTACAGTTCTTGTAAAAAAAAAAAAAAAAAACTAGTTGCACGGATTTTACCTAATGCATGACGTAAGTTAAATTCTATAGTAATAGTAAATAAAAATGGTGTCAAATTTAAAATATTGATGAGCAATTTTAGGATTATCATAATAACAATAATATTCATACACATTTTAATATTTGTCACAATTACATATGGACGTCTGTTAAAGTTTTCATCCAAATAATACAAATTTGGCAACAATGTTTGCCTAAGCCTAAACAGAGTAGCCAAATATTTAAGAAAATATAGGTATCCGAGAGTAATATTTATGAAATAGATACTATCTACTCTAAAACTTTCATTAATTGATTTAATTTAATTGTTCCGGTCGATATTAATTTGTAGTGGTATTAAATCGTCGTCTGTAGTTAGCTCTTTAGCTTTGTTAGTTGCTGAAATCATTCTATGATATTAATATTGCCATATATTAGCTTCTTTTTAAATTTTTGTAAATATGCTTCACCTAGTATTAGCAGCTCATTGCTACTGTGTTACTAAATATTCGCAGATTATTTTCTAGAATCTCTATTATGTTTTTTCTAAAAATTGGATTCGTGATCAGCTACCCCCAAAACTCCCAAAAACAAAATTTCCCGAACCTCCATCAATTTTCGAAAAACCTTTCCCCCATATCGTTTTTTTTTTAAATTTCGACTTTGGATTCGTGATCAGCAACCACAATAGAGGTATATAAACGCAATACAAAATAAATACAACTTTGATTATTTATTAATGATTGATAATACCTAATTATAAAATCGCGAATTCTTTTCGCAAAAATGTCAAATTGACATATGTGACATTTCACGTCTATTATTTATTTTATGCTTTATATCATGTTAAAAAAAACAAGACGAGGGATTCAAATACTAGCTTGCTATTGGTCGAAAGGATTTACAACATAAATATTTACGTTATATCGTAAGTTAATATCCAATTCCAAGCTATATGAATCTCACCGCATAAAATTCTATGAATGAACTTTATTGCGAAACAAACATCTTAAATTTACATATATTACAAGGCAGCTATAACACATTGATAAAGTATGGGATGGTCTTGCCATCATTTATTGTGTTGAGGAAAAGATACGCTAAGCGTGGTTCCAAGGAATCTTCAAAATGTAATTTACCAAGATATAAGCAAGAAAAACTGCAACAAATTATAAATCGGATTCCTCATAACTTAGATGTATTAACAATTAATAGTGGCTAGATGAACACAAAATATATACAGCTGATGAAATTCCAATTAAACAAGCGCCTAGAAGACTATCGCTAGCGAGTCTTCTTTATAAAGCTAAACAAATTGTCTGAGCTATGGTGAGTAAAGATGTGATTCAATTTCGAACCATATCTGGGATTCGTCAATGATATTTGTGTGAACTCTTATCAGCTAAACAACCTAACCAGGAAACACAACTATTCTTTGTAAAGAACAAACGATACCTTAGATACATCAGTATTTCACCATTGACTTGAAAAGTGATTGATACAACAGAAAATTTAACATATAGGCGTGTGAAGATGAGTGAGATAGTTGAGACGGTGGGGATATCGGAAGAAGGGGTACGAAACATCTTGTACGAAGAATTAGGGATGCGAAAGCTCTGCGCAAGGTGGGTGAGGCATTTGCGCAATGCCGATCAAAAGCAAATGCGCAAACGACTTTCGCAGCATTGTTTGGAGCGATTCAATAGGGATCCGATCAATTTTGTGCGGTGATTTATTACCATGGATGAGACATAGGCCCACCAATACACGCCAGAAACAAAACAGCAGTCGAAGCAGTGGGTGGAAGCCGGTGGTTCAGCGCCAAAAAAACGTAGTCGATCTCATCTGCCGGAAAGGTAATGGCCAGTGTGTTTTGGGATGCTATTAATTGATTACCTTGAAAAAGGCAGAACAATTACAGGTGAATATTAATCCAACCTTCTTGACTAGCTGGATGCCAAAATTCGCGAGAAGAGGCCTGGCTTGAAGAAGAAAAAGCATGTGTCACCAGGACAACGCACCTACTCACAAAAATGCGTTGGCAATGGGAAAACTGTGGGATTTGAAGTATGATTTGCTCGATCATCCCCCCTACTCTTCTGATTTGGCACCCTCAGACATCCATCTGTTCCCAAACTTGAAAAAAAAATGTTTCTGGGAAGCGCTTCGTGTCAAGTGAAGAAGTTGAGAGGTCCGTTAATGAATATTATAACAGACTTCCAGACCTTACCCTCGTATACTTCAGAAATAATTTAGGAAAACAAATTTGGCACAAATAAATTTGAAAAAAAAATGCCACAAAGAGAAACAAATGAGTTGATTGGATCAGGCATGTATTAAAATTCGTGCCTTCTGTGGTGGTCCAAAGAGATTGGGCGAACTCTCGTAAAGATACTTAACGATTACGTTCACTGAAAACCAATCTTTCATATTTTGCATTCTACATAAATATACGGAATACCACAATAGATATTAGAAAGTTAAGCGTTTAATGAAAAGAAAATAAGAAAATATATATTATACAATATGTTAATTTACCTCTTAGCAGCTATATTTCGGTAAAGTTTCTTGTGAATCTCAGACGTGGCTTACCTGTAACAAAAGATATATAAATTAAGAAACGCTAAAAACGATTATCGCTGTTTGGGAGAAAAGCTCGGACAGGTCAATTTTATTTTGTTCCTCCGGATTTTATGAATGTCAGTTTTTTTTTTCATTGGTTTACTACTCTGGGACCTATGACGTCATCGACTTCTTTTTCAAATGGAACGTCCTTATTTTTTTGCTAGAAATAAAAAGTATATTTTTTTCTGAATTCAGCAATACCCCATATGTAGTATTTAAAATTAATAGTTTTAGAGTATTAAGCGTACTAATAATGACAATTGACATGTCAGAGTGCAGAAATATCGACCAAAAAATGACAGATAATGTTTTGGAAGAATTTCAACTCCGACTTTATTATTCCCAAGACACAAATGCATGGCAATTTGAACATTTATTAATGTAAAATTTTTTAATCCTCCCAAGAATATATTATTATTATTTTCTCTTTTGATTTTCAAGTTTAATTATTGTTGTTATTTTAATACCTATGATCCTCCGTATCTCTAAAACTACTAATTTTAAATACCACATATGCGGTATTGCTGAATTCAGAAAAAAATTTACTTTTTATTTCTAGCAAAAAAACAAGGAGGTTCCATTTGAAAAAGAAGTCGATGACGTCGTAGATCCCAGAGTAGTAAACCAAAGAACAAAAATTGACATCTATAAAATCCGGAGGAAGAATATAAAATTGACCTGTCCGAGCTTTTCTCCCGACCAGCGATAATAAACAAAATATGAATATTATTCCTTACTTTATTTACACATTGTATAGAGGAGACGCGTTATATTCAATTGCACGTCATTGATGACGTATACATGTTGTCATAATTGTATTAGAGAAACTAAAAAAGATACTTTGCTAAATTATATTTGGGGGCTTTCATTTCATTAGTTTAAATAGAAAATGTATAAACTGGTCATAATAAACGCATTCATGGCAAATAAACACATAAATTCCGATTCAATATTAAATTTCTCCCTTACATATTTTTAATAGACTAATAGTTCAATTCTGTGTTGGCAGATAAATCATATCTGCCAAAAAGCGTCTGTTGTGTATATTTTCCTGTAAAATATTCGTGTTTATTTTTGCATTGGTCACGTTACTGAAGACGAAAGTTGAGAAAGATTGAAGTCTTAGAGCATTTCAATTACTAAATATATTACGTTATAGGTACTGTATTGTGAATATCTGACAGAAATAAAAATAGGTCCGGCAGCATAAACAAGCAATTGAAGGTAACGCGTTTCCTCAATATCTATATATAACATAAAATAAAACATTAGTACATATTGCAGTGACCTTGAGTTTGGTGGTAAATTATAAATAGGCATAATCAAGATCACTTCGAGATTTAATTTAATTAATTATTATTTTATTTATTTTTATCATGATGTGTATATAAATATTCACTAAGTCAATATTTTGCCAAAATTTAATTTTTATTTGCGTTAAATAATATAAGAATGTTAGAATAATTTTTATAAAACTATAATATTAGAATAAGCATAAAATATTACCTGAATTATAACAAGAAAGTGTTTCCCGCACGAAGAATACTGTGACCGGGAGAGATCGACAGATTGGCACGGCGAAAACAATATTTTTCGCTAGATGCATTGGATGAGTCATGAACGTGTAAACAAGTTTATATTTACATATTAGTTTAGCTTTTTGAAAGATTAGTAATGCGTTGTTTTCTCGAGTGGTGCAGCACTGCGGCTCTGTATTTCTGGAGGTGGTATCGGTATCTGCCGAAGATAACCGTATGTTTTTGTGAAGAAGAATATCAATATAAGTCCGAAACCGATGGGAAACCGGGAGTTGCTTGTTGTAAACCGCACTCAAAAGAGAAAAAAAGAAGTAGGTGGAAACCTCTTCTTCCTCTTAAATGTTATATTAACTTAGAAGTTTATTCATGAATTTGAACTTAGAATAATTTTCAAAGAGATTTGTCGATACTTATAAAATTTTCAACAAGAATTAGAACTTGTAATATTTTCGTAATAATTTTACTGTACTTATAGAAATTTTCCAACTGAAGTGGAACTTAGAATAATTTTATGAATTAGATATCGTTTATAATTTGGAGTTTAATTTAAATTGAGACTTGTAATTATTTTTGGAAATAATCATTTATGTGTGGAACAGTTTTATTTAATTAGAACTTTGAATTTTTTTTTATTTTTCTAGAATGTTTTGTTTTATATGTAGGGTTATTACACCATGCAGTATGATAAAGCATTTTAGTGACTGTAACGATCAAGTTGAATAGCATAATAATTTTTTTTTTATAAACATTTTCTTTACTATTTTATTTACCAGATTAGAAGATTTGTGGTTAATAATTTTATTTTATGTATATATAGAATAATTGAACGGTGATCAAGATTTTCTTTGATATATTTATATATGATGGATGAATTTGAAGCGATGTACGAAGAATTAAGGTGATTTAATAATGTTTGTTATAAATGTGTATATAGTGTTGTACAACATTTTCTTGAGTGGTGTTTTGTATTGGAATCTCGGAGTGAGGTAAAGTTTTATTTTATTATATATTTTTTTTTATATGTATATAAAGTATATTTTATAGTGCTTGTGTGTTTGATATTAACGTGTTGGGTAATAGATCAGGGATGTATGCGATGAATTAAGTAGTTGTTTAATTCATAGCATGGAGTCCTGGTGAATCCTTAAAACACGAATTAGTCTTGGTGGTACTGTTTTGGGAGCGAGAAAAGGCGCCAGGCAGAACTAATCAGGGCTGAGTTAATTAATTAAATGCACAAAGAAAATTTTTTTTATTAAATTTAAAATTTATATATATACCTTAAGGGGTGAGCACATGGTAGTGTATGTTCGCGTTGTGTCCAGTGTGAATTTGCTTTCTGATGGTACTGTCTTGGGAGCGAGCAAAGGCGCCAGGCAGGACTAATTAGGGCAAAACCATTTCCTTAATGTTTATATACTTGTAAATAATAAATCGCGTAATTTTTGTTATGCATATTCCAGTACAATTCACAATATGCAATAAATTTTATTTTATTAAAGATGTTGATTGTTTACATGTATCTTTGACGAATATAAATCATGATAATCACGTTTATTTTAATATAATAAATATAAATTTGTACTTGATGTTATTCTTTCATTCATCATGATTTCTTTATGGTTTTGACTATTTGATCATGACATGTATGATTTTATATGATGTTTTGAAATATTTAAATCCTTGTAAATATATTTGTGTAATTTAAAATTTTTTCTTTCTTTAATACTTTCTTTTAATAAACTAGATGATAAGATTTATTTTGCATATTATTTTCTTTACCTGACCTGGTGATAATTAAAGAGCATTCAAATTGATTGGAGAATTTATTTATATTTTCTGCCCCTGAGAGAAAATTTTCTTTAGTCATTCTAAACTGAGCTACTTAAATGTAAAATTGCCTAACCTACAATTTAGCAGAAAATTTTATTGAATCTTAGTCTAGCATAAGGCCTAGCACTAGGATGTATGCTTGATTCTTACTTACTTATTGATTGAATAATTTAAATTAATTTTATATAAATCTCAAATTGCAAGTCACAGCAATATGTAAAATAAGAAATATAATAAAAGTATAGTGATTTGTTCTTTCTAAAGGGTTTTCGATTAAAGACCTTAACAATGGCCATTTTTGTATTTAATAAACAACAGAGAAAAAATGAGGTGTGGCCACCACACGACTTTCTTATACGTATGAGCGTTTCAAATTATACACAAACTGTTCTGAATTGTTTTAAATACTTTTATCTTAGAAGAATAAACCTTCAAGTCCAAGTTTTACGAATTTTCTTTATACAAAAAATATTCAAAATCTTATTCTAAATACTTCTATTCTCTTAACAAATCTCTATCGAATGCATACTTTGTGAGATATTTGAAAAAAGGCTACTCCCTAAGAGTAGAAGTGTTAGTTCCGGTCCGAATTTTGAAATTTCATTTATATCGAAAATAATACAAATCCAGTTCTAAATACTTTTGTACTCGTGACAAATATCTATTGAATGCACAATTTACAACATATTTGCAAAAAATCCCTATTGGATACGATTAAAAGTGTTACTTTTACTTTTTTTATACAAAAGATATTGAAAATTAAGTTCTAAATACCCCTACACGCGTAACGTACCTGTCTAACAAGCATGGCTTGCGAAATATTCTCAAAAAACCGATTTTCATTAAGAGTAAAAAACCTATTTCCGGTAGGAATTTCGAAAAATTTTTTTAATAAAATTCTTCTCAAATGGAATTTTGAGTACATGCAAATTCTGTATAAATTTGCTTAAACTTAGTAGTTGACGAAATATTGGCAAAATTCAATTTTTTCATTGAAGTAAAAAAAAGTTCAAAACGTGGACATCTGCAAAAATCTCGAGGTCGAAAATTTTCATCACAATATTTCCTTACACTACGTATAACAAAGTTATAGTGGTAGCTAGAAGTTCCCATTAAAATCCGAAGAAAACCTTCAAAATTTCCAATTTCATAAATATGTTTTTCTTAAATCGGGTCACATATTATTTAGTCATTACTTTATTCGAAATGCTTGTATTTAGAACACGATCAATTTTCCATAAGCAAGAGTCGAAATCAGAAATACTCACGTAACAGCGCCATAAATAATACACCTATCTATATTATTGTTGACGTAATAGTATTTTATTATAGTCGTAAATCCTGGATTATGGCTTAACTCATGGGGCGACACCTCACAAATTCAATTGTTATGAAAGGCAAACGACTACTAATAATCTATTAATTCTTCTCAATTAAAAATAATTAATTCGTTATTGAGTGTCAATGGGACTTGAAAGGAAAAAGTAGGACTTATCACAGCTGGAAATTGTCTCTGCTCAAGACTATAACAGGTTTCGCTTGCCGTTTTCTATGTATGTAAATTAATTATTGTGTTGTTTAATTGTAGTGTTGCAAGAAAATATTGAATTTATTCTCAACAATAAATTCAGCATGTAAGGAAAATATTAAAAATTAAGTGAAATAACAGTAATTTATTGTGACGTATGCTGCACAAAAGACATGTAAACGTCACCATATTAATGCAATCATGTCTAGTAGTACATCGAATAAAAATACTTAAAATTCACTTAAAACTATGGCCATAGAGGCGGTGCTTGACAAGAAATAGTTTCATTCGAAGTGTACATTTAATATTTTTTAAAGTAGGGGTGGACGATGGAAGATTTCAAATAATGTTAATATCTATAGTCGGGGGTCACCCAATGGACGGAGTGATAATGTGCATTTGTCGTTGTATTTAGAACGTCTGGGTGATGGTAGTACGACGCACAAACACCGAATGCAGGTAAACGGTCGTGGTGTACAACGGGCTTTCAACTACGATACTTTCGAAAATCACGTGCGTCTCACGCGTTTATATTCCTCCGTGCGTTCGGTGACCCGACTATAGTGTCGTTTTAATTAAATTTATTTACGTTTTATTTCTCTGAGTATAAAATCTCATCCAAATTAAGTGTAAAGGTACATTGGTAATATAAAAATGCAAACTTGTTCGAATTAGTAAACTAAGTAGTATTTTCAACGCAAATTAAGTAAAATAATGTAATAAACGTTTTTAAATAAAATATTAACTCTGTATACTATACTTTTTTTCCTCTCGAAATATATAATAAATTTTCTTGCAGATTCAAACGTAACGTCGGTATTAATATTATTATTTCTATATATTAACAGTATTATAATATAAAAATGGCTACAATAAATGAAATACACGATTTAATGGCATTAGCACACGCATGAAGCACAAAAGTCCATGTATTTGTTAGGGTTAAATATTACTTTTCTTATGTTTTTTGGTTATAAGTTTTGTTGCAGCAGTTATTAATTTGAACAAAAAATGGCGTATCTATTGAAAATTGAAAGGTAATGAAAGAGTGGAAACAAGGGTAAAAAATTAGGTGTGGGTACCTGACGCGTATTTTTCAAATTAAGTTTTAAATATCATTATATTAATTAAATAAACTTAAGAGAGTGTTAATTTTGGTCAAAGTTCTAATTTTTTTTATACAAAAATTATTCCAAATTCATCTCTAAATAATTTTGCACATGTAGTAAATTTGTATAGAATACGGAATTTGCAAAAACCTGCAATTTGATTTGAATACATTTTTGAATTGTATTTATTATGTTGTACATAAAAAATAAACCAGTTTTTCCCATGCATATGGGGATCTAATACACGTTTCTTCTACAGATGTGTTCAAAACACAAAGTACTAGTTTATCTGCATAAGCAGTAATTTCATAGACTCACGACTAATGACGTTAAGTTAAGGAGGCTTACGCAGAGGTGCCGACTAGCTGCCGTGAGGTAGGACGTAAGAGGGTGGCGCCATATGCGCTAATGTAAATTGTAAATGTACCGCTCTTTCTTATGAAATATCTAAACAAAATTTAAAACACAAATAAACAAAGTCTCAATGCATGCTCGATTGGAAATAGTTTTTAACATAAAGTTTCTGAAACTGTCTTATGATGTTGTGAATTTTGCCAACTTTGAGAGTAAAATGTAGGAGTAATTAATTAACGAAACCTTAATTAATCCTTTGTATTTAATGTAATGCAAAAACATAATAAGAATAACAAAAATGTCTGCTGTTTGTTTTATTTTAACGAATACCATACATCGGCGCAATTTACATTAGCGCATATGGCCCCTTACGTCCTACCTCACGGCAGTTAGTCGGCACCTCTGCGTAAGCCCCCTTAATACGAAAAATGTATTTCCACTACTCACCCAGATAAGGGCACGTTTTGTGCTTGTTGTTTCTCTTTGGCTTGACATACGATTTAGCAATGGCAATTTCATATGCAATAAGTTGAATTGGGTAGACAGATGTATGTTTAATTAAAGACTTCTTCAATTAAGAAATATATCATACACACAAATATACCGATACTTGATAGGTATACAGTATGATAGATTTTATGTGTCACAAAAAATACCTCGGCTATTGTATGGATGATTAAAAAATGAAATAAAAGAAAGTTATTATATTATTTAGTCTTAGAAATGTGTCAAAACCGGAAAAACAATTGATCAATTAATACAGGTGAATTTATCTTTACAACGGAATATCACAGGTTGTACTATTTTCATTCATTGTTTTTTTGATAAATGTTGATTATTGTTAAGCCGGTTGCAAAATTTTAACTTCCTGTCAGAATCACCAGCTCTTAAACTGTTAATAAATTTATTTTTATAGGGGGTCATTTTATGTTTCTTTTTTTTAGAATGATACATACTTTGTGGCGACTTATTCCTACATTGAGTACTACTTCACGTATTGCATTTCTTAGATATGCTCTAAAATAGGCCAATAGCAAAGATTATAAACCTACAAAGGATTGCTCATTCCCTATGCTGTAACGTTAGCATATCCCCCCTCACGGCGCGCACTGCGGTGACGTCACAACTGGACCATGCTCTTCAAATCGTAACGTTTCCAGTGTTTTTAGTACATAGGCGTGTGTTGCACGTGCCAAATTAATGAGATTGTTTTGCTTTATTTTATGATTTAAATCTATATTTCGCGATTGACTTTGTGTTTTTATTGTGTTAGTAATAAAACCACTCTTTATTAAAATTTTCAATTAATTTAATTTTATTGATAGGTAGTGAAAACCACGTGAAAACATAAGCGCTATGCCGGGTCGTAGATGCGCCGTATTTGGTTGCAACAATAGCAGAGTTGTAACCAAAGCAAAAAATGAAAGTGTCATTTACCATGAATTTCCTCGCGCAAATAATTTGGTCTCCACAACTATAAAAAAAGAATGGATTCGACGATGCCAAAGAGCCGATAAATTCAATCCCAACACAAGCCAAATTTGTTCTGTGCACTTTACGTCTAATGATTACGAAAGGGATTTACAGAATGAACTATTAGGTAAATATAAAAAAAATACATATTAAGAATGGCATTACAGATTACTTAATTTAGGATTACCAGTAAGAAGAAAACTGAAGAAGACAGCAGTCCCAACAGTAAATTTACCTCTTGAAAAGAAAGAAAAAAATCAGACACAACAAATACAAAGAAGCGAAAGACTTTTAAAGAGACAGAAGCAAAAAGAAGTTGAGGATATTTTGAAAACTAGTATACCATCTGATATTAACCCCCAGGCTTCAACTTCACAGGTTTGTGATGAGCATCTCTCTCAAGAAATAATGTCAAGAACATCTGAAGAAAAGCGTTCACATGAAATAAAATATGACTATAATGAATTACTGACAAAATATAATGAACTTGAAAAGCAACATAAGCTATTGAAGAACAGCAGTGGGAAAAAAATAAAATTATTGAATGACCAATTACGCCATTACAAAAGTAAATGTCAACAACTGTGCCAAAATAAGAAAGAAGAAACAGACGCTGTAAAAAAAATGTTTACCAAAAATCAAATGAACATGTTATTAAATAGGAGGAAACGAGTCAACTGGACTTCCGAAGAAGCTGCATCAGCTTTTACTCTACGGTATTATAGTAAGAAGGCATATCTGTATGTTAAAGATAAACTTCACTTTCCCCTTCCTGGTTTATCTTCTCTCAGAAGATGGGCAAGTAAATTGAAGATTACTAATGGAATTTTAACAAGCGTTTTGGAATTTATGCAATTAGCAGGAGAATCCATGAATGATTTTGAAAAAACAGTAGTGTTATGTTTTGATGAAGTAAAAGTACAAAATATCGTAGAATATGACGTTGGAAATGATAGAATTTTGGGTCCACATAATTATATGCAGTGTATTATGGCACGGGGCTTGTTTTCAAATTGGAAACAGCCTATTTTTCTTGATTTTGATCAGAGAATGACTTCGAATATTTTATTCTCTATTATAGACAAATTGTCTGAAAAGGGTTTTAAAGTGGTAGCAATAGTTAGTGACTGCGGCAGTACAAATGTTGGTTTATGGAAAGACTTAGGAATAGACATTAACAACACATCTTTCAAACATCCCGCTACCAACAGAGATATATTTGTCTTTGCAGATATTCCACATCTCCTGAAATTAATTAGAAATTGGTTACTGGATACCGGCTTTCAATTAAAAGATGGAAGTTTGATAAATAAGAATCCATTGGAGGAACTATTGAAAGTGACAGACACAGAACTCAATGTCTGTTACAAAATTTCAAAAAAACACTTGGAATGCAATGGACCTCAAAGACAGAATGTTCGTTTGGCTGCGGAATTGTTATCAGAAACGACTGCAAAAGCTCTTGCTCGTTATAAACCAGGTAATGATCCTCTTCTTGCTGTAAATGTAGCTACTTTCATTAGCGATATAAACCAATGGTTTGACATATTTAATAGTTACGCACCTCGTAATAAATTAGCGTCCAAAAATGCTTTTGGAATCAATTTAGAAAGTCAGGTAGCACATTTGGACAAAATTATCGATTTAATAGAAAATATGAAACCCATTGGTAAAACAAGTATACAGACATTTCAAAAAGGAATAATTATATCTACAAAATCATTAAAAGGTCTTTTTAATTCAATGAAAGAAGAATTTAATGCTGCCTATATATGCACACACAGACTAAACCAGGACTGTTTAGAAAACTTTTTTTTCCAACTAAGAAGTAGAGGAGGAGCAGATGATCATCCATCGCCGTTAAATGCACTGTACAGAATTCGTATGATTATTTTAGGGAAGAACCCTGGCATTCTTAGTAGCCATGTGAATACTGAAGAGGCGGAGCCTCAGGAATATTTATCAGCAAAAGTCTTTGAACAAGCTGAGATAGCATTAAATCCTTCAGATAATAATTTAGTCGAAATTAACTTATCTATATCCTCTTCTTCTTCAACTTCTTCCAACGATTCAAGTAATTTAGAGACTGCCAACGATGCTCTAGAGTATATTGCTGGATATATCGCAAAGAAATTCAAAGATAAATATCCTGATCTGGGCGATTATACACACCAATTATTACTCACGGAACATCAGTATAATTTACCCTCATGGGTTGAACACTTATCGTATGGAGGCTTAATTAAACCTAAGAGGTCATGGCTCCAAAAAGTAAAAAAAATGAATAAATATTTTCTCAAGTACCATGGACCTCAACTTGAGAAAAAACACTCGGTTACCAAACAGCTGAGTAACTTTATTTATCAGAAGGAAAACATCCCTTTAGATTTAGTTCAAAATTTTATAAAACTTAGAACAATTATTAAAATAAATTATGAAAATATTAAGCAAGAAGAAAACAAAATCAAAAACAGAAAAAGAAAAATTGTGGCTTCTGAAAGAAAGACCGCAAAGAAATTTAAAAAAATTGTCTCTTAAGTTTAGTTAAAATTTAAATAAAAATTTAGTTTTTATTTTATCCATTTTTTTACCAGTACCCAAGATTTACTGAAAATACTGATTAATTATTTTAATAATCTACTATTTATTTTAAATATTGCAATGCTATGAAATCTGTGAAAAGCGTAAGACATTATATTTCAACTATTTCGTAGGTCCGGTGACTACGTCACTGCCGAGTATGACCGATCACGTCCGAAGCTGATTGAGCAATCCTTTGTAGGTTTATAATCTTTGGCCAATAGCAAATATCACTTTCATTTCTTGGTCCTCGCATTTTAGCAATAGAACTTCCATTTCCTCGTAAATTACGTTCAATTCTTGCAAGAGTGCATGGATGTGGCTATACCATTTCTGGATATGAGCTTCGATACAATGCAGAAGCTTCTTTAGGACTGTCATTGCATCTGATATACGCTCTGAACATATCCATGTTTTCATTATTAGAATAATAATTATGCCCCATTATGTGTCACGAGATATAAATGAACAATGTTAATATACTGCCACTTCGACACGCAATAACAAGTGAGACCAACCCAGCCTCCTCATCACTGCTTGACGAAGTAAGCAAGGCATGGTGTTTGAGGAACCTCTTTTTGAACTCTCTACGTTTTGATTGCTCTCCTTGTCTCGCTGAACAGTGGCAATATATAGTTATAACTGTTACACACATTCTATGCCAACTCTGATTTATGTATTGAAATTCTGTAAACTTTATTTTTATTGTTGTCTGCGTAATTTCGGCGCAGAATCATGATAGAAAATTAATGTTACCAGCAAGATTCAGCGGTTTTGGAAGGTAAAGCACCTTCATAATATAAGTAAATTTTACCTAGGTTAAGACATCTTTCTTCAAGAAATCAAGAAAGGTAAATTAATTCTAAAATACTCTTCACAAAATTGTGACTGATAGTGGATAGTGAACGTTGTAAGACCACTCTCGATACTAGTTTAAAGGCTTCATTAAACGACAAGGCAAATACTCATTCTTCTTATTAATTTATATCATTATCTTCTATTATATAGTCAATGAAACAAGCAAATCCATTTGAAATGCCTCGTAATAAATCAAACAAGTAAGTATGTTTGCAGAGTTTTATTTATGTTGATGTATTTAATGCTTGAAGCATGGACAGAATAACATTATGTTGCAATAATTCATAATTTAAAAGAGGCTTTGCAAATGTAGTTCTTTTGCAGCTCCAATTGAGTAAATCGTTACTAAACCGCTCATATATATCGTTTATAACTGGCATGATAATTCGTAAATATCTCCTCAACAATTCCTTTCCACGTTTTGACCATGTAATAGGAGACCAGTTTAACATAACGAAATTCTAAGCTTCTAATCTTGTAATGGGTCGGTCATCATCTATGGAGCGTCAATAAGTTGCATTAAAATTAATCATTTCTGTCTTCGTCTTTTGGCGAAGAGTAACAACATTGTTCCTCATACTAATAATTCCATACATACACAACATGTAATATGTATGATTACGGAAAAAAGAAATGAACTATACAAGTAATGAAATTATATATTATTTATTAGCATTCTTCGCAAAGATAATATCTAGAACATTAATCACCACTAGCTTCCGCCAGGGGCGCCTCAATCTTAGTTATTTATTCAAAAAACCTTTTTAAAATATTCCCTGTTCATACTGACATTTCGTCTTTTTTTTGCACGCATTCCAGACTTGAGCACTTGAAAACTTAAAATTGTATATACGTACGTGCAAGATGCCTGTAAGTTCATGAATTTCTTTGACATTCAAGACAGTTACCGTTGTTTTGTGCGAACAACGAATATATAATATGAACACATGTCCTTAATCAATCTTGTACGTTCGCCAAAAATTACAGCCTATGTTTTGGTGGCCGTGGCACGTCCCCAGAAAGATAACAATGGGTTTCGAA
This sequence comes from Amphimallon solstitiale, assembly GCA_963170755.1. Classification (NCBI taxonomy): domain Eukaryota; kingdom Metazoa; phylum Arthropoda; class Insecta; order Coleoptera; family Scarabaeidae; genus Amphimallon; species Amphimallon solstitiale. Next base: position 222,799,693 of record OY720675.1, read on the forward strand.
GGCGGAATAAAATTTATCGGTCGATAAAAAAGTGAACGAAAAGAGATTTATAAGCGCCTGTTATTTTTTAATGTCGAAATTGTAATGGTATCACGTAAGCCTCTTCTTAATTAATGGTACATTTTGGAACAGAACAAATTCATAATAAATCAATATACATATATATATACAGCATATTTTAATTGCCGATTTCATCATTGGAATCATATAGACAGTTCGGTGATAGAAAGTGCATTAAATAAGAAAAAATATGTGTGACTTCACGATTTGCTTGTATAAGAAATGCTTCAAAATTTAAATAAAAATAACAGTATTTTTTTTGTGATATAAAATACATCTTTTGTAAGTAACTATTCCTTTAAATTATCTAAGATTTTTTTGGCAGTTTTGTAATTTCTTATTAAAATTACAACGCTTAGCTTAATAGAACCATCACAGTTTGGAGAGTTAGAATATTTCGTACCACATCCCTGAGTCTCTATCATGGTAAGCATTTTTTGTTTCAAAAAGTTTCTAAAATTAAAAATAATAAGCAAACAGGATATCTTTCACACAGGATTTCCCAAAACTGCAATTCCATACTGTTTTCTTAAGCTTATACAGGCTGTCCCAGAATTAAAAAGACGGAGTAGCAGGTATGTAAAGTCCGAACAGAAACAGGCTCAAATATACCGCAATAACGAAGAAATTAAAAATTTTCTATGTTGTTTTTTAGATAAAAAAATACATTACGGACCTGGCACAGAATGTATATTTATAAATACACGTAAGAATGCTCATTTGTAAATAGAAACGAACACGCATTCATAGAAAAATACGCTTTTATTTGTATAAAACGGGAAGAAAACGTTAAATCGTAATTATTCATATAAAACATATTTTTTGCCAGATGGGCGACCCACTTTATTGCAGACAATAAAAGATTGTTTTTATTTTTAAAATAGGAAGGTTGTTGCTCTTTAATGTGTTTGTAGTCGGAAACAGCTGATTATTATTATTTTAGAATATTCAAAATAAATCGTAGTTTTTTAGCTTTTATTACAGTAAATATCAAGAATGTAATTATTTTTTTCTAGCAGGTGTAAAATTAAAGTAATTAATGGTTTGATATTTATTATGAAGTATCTATTCCTCCTCCTTTTTTTTAACACAAGTAATATGGTGGTCTTGAAAAGGACCGATTGTGAAAGTGAAGCAGGTGGATATTTATCCAGGGTCGGCGTAAGGCCAATTGAATTCTTTATTATTTCTTTTCTGCCGTCTGCGCACGAATAAAGGTTAGATACTTTGAGGGTACGTTTTTACACAATCTAGCTTCCGATTTCTGCTACTCCGTCTTTTTATTTCTGGGACAGCCTGTATAAGCAAAGTTTGCAATAATCATATTCTGATTTCGGTTCAGCTGGGCGAAAGCCAAAATTGCTGCAATATAGTCAACATGCATACCTACTTGTTTTCTCTACACTTAGTGGCAGCTCTCTGCTTTTGCGAATCTTGTAATTAGCGAGTTGTCGTTAGAAAATGGAATAATAGTGTGTCGTGTTACTGCTGGAAGAACTATAATATAAATCGGAAACAAAGAGGCCCTCTTATGGTACTCAACAGTGATCTAATCAGAGAACACTTTGACGTAGCTGCATAACACATCTTTCAAATATGGTTTATTTTATTAATCATGGTAATATTCTTATGATAATAATTTCCAGTGTTTCATAGAGTTTTATAGAGTTCGGGTAACTCGATGTATTTACATTATTATGCACTCATACATTCTATGAGTATTATTTCGAAACAAAAAAGGCACTTATGTTAACTTCTGTTAATTAAGTAGCGTTAACGAGTATCGTGAAGGTTAAATTCAGATCCAAATTTTTAATTAGACATATGTATATAAAACAAAATACGTAAGACTTATTGGTCATAATCGGTGTCGGGTAGCCAAAGAATAAGATCGCCAAGGTGACAGATCGTTTGCACTAGACCTGAAACTTCCAATAACTATATTCTTTTCTTAATATATGTCTGCAACATCGCCTCTCTATCGTGGGTTGGGTGGCATGTTAGTTGAAAATATTTACCTCATGATGTCGTTAGTTGTTATCCTCAAAACGGAGGATCTTAGTCTGTTACGAGATGACCTTTCGAGTTGATTATATTTCCTCGTTATTCCATCTTATTCTTCGGCTTCACCGTATAGGTGATGAGCAACAAGTCCGAACATGTGTCTGTGGTTGTAGTAACAAAAATATGAATGGTCTCAACGATGAACCCTGTGGCACTCTCAAACTCTTTCTCGCAGAGTTCTCGCCATTTATATTTACGTACAAATACATAATTTCCATAAACGAAGTCACTGTTTCGTTCATGTTCGTACGAATGCCCAAATGCAAAAATTATGTTGCTCACGCATTAGAAGACGAACTATGAAATAATCCACTTAAGTGTTTAACGACGTGCTGATTCCATAACATACGATTTATTGTGTGGCACCGCTCGAAGTGGGCATTAGAAGAACAAAATTTGTAGCATCGTTTTAAATTAACCAGACGATATCACTTAAAGATTAAAATGAGTAGCATATTATTTAATTCTAATTACTTCTGTATTACATGCTTTTTTATATTTTTGAATAAAAGTTTACAAGTAATGTAAAAGCGATGCCAAATAAACTTTTGCATCAGTAGGTGTGCCGCAGAAATCTTACTTGGCACCGCTACTTTTAATTTTCCTATACTTCAACTACTTGCATAAATAATTGTCTAATTTCCTATCCGTGCGTAATGTAAAATTTCCTAATTTCCTATACAGTTGGCAAAAGGCAAACAGGCAGTATTTACTGATGTTCATTATATATACTTAGTAAAAGAAACGATAATAAACTATTATAGGAGATTCGTCAGTAACATATAAGACCTAAGCATTCATTAAATTTAATTTATTAAAATTAACTCCAAAACTTTATTCTATAACACAACAATAACAGTAAACGATATATTAAAATACTATATACGTGTTTTACAAGTACCCATTCATAGATACATTCATGTGTTAACATATATTGAGCGTGTAACAATTACATCTGTAATACATTGTTGCTGTACGGACAATGTACAGTACAATACATCTCAACAATTGCAGACTCATTATTATAATGGGCTTGCCATAAACGAACCATCGTAAAATATATAGTTAATAGTTATGAGGTAGTTAGATTGTTTTTATGTGCTTAATTACGTACATTAGTTGGAAATGTGTGTATCAGACTATTAACTAGAAATGTTTAGTTTCATGAACATAAGGTTGGCAGCATTTAATTTTGGTAATAAAGGTATGAATTATTATTTAAAGGATGTTGAAACCTAACGGGTGGGTGTCTATTTCCTTTGTGATAAAAGATTATCCAGTCTTCACAATTAGTTATACAGGAAATAAGGCATATCTTAGTTTGAAGTATAGCTATTATACTATTTATACGTCCAACTAATTAATTTTACATGTCACTACATGCCCAACTACTCGGTGACCCGACAAAACAGCCCCGACAAAACAGCCCCCGACAAAACAGCCCCGACAAAACAGCCCATTGACAAAACAGCCCCCGACAAAACAGCCCCCGACAAAACAGCCCCCAAAAAGGTGTAATTTACAGATTGGAAATAAATCTGTTCCGTGCAAGAGACAAGCATATATTTTATTTTATTTTCAAAATAACTCTGATTAACTGGATAATCACGTGAATTGCCAATAGCTTTGGTAATTAACATTAGTAACCGAAAATTCACATTATTATCCAAAGTCACCACCTTTACTGAAACATATGTATGTACAATATATGTTAGAAAATACTCGCAACAAAAACAAAAACAAGTGTGGGTATAAAATTATATTATTCTGTATATTTATTATAAAATAAATTGTCAAGAGAAAACAAAAACAAATTAAATTATGTACATTACAGTATTATCAATTTATAATGTCAGATTGTTGGAAATTCCACGGAGGTACGGTATAAGGTCGTCGGCGTTATAATTGCCCACCAGAGTTTCCAATCGACGATTAAGTTGCACATACTTCTGTTTGGAAGCTTCCGGATATCTGATGATTCTGATGCCGGTTCGAAAACGTTGCAACTCTATTTCGACCCTGTCTTGTTCCTTCCGGAATTGGTCGATTAATTTGAAAGTAGACGGATGGTGACAGTCAACGGTTTGTTGGAACGCATGATGCCATCCTTCCACAGAGTTGTTGGTACGCGGAAGACCCTGGAGCACTCTATCACGAACATTCCATATATGGATAGGAAATTTCGGATCCGCTCTCCGATTTCTTCTTTGTCGTCCTATATACGTATCTTCCCAGTAATCTATGACTGCATCAATTTCTCGAGGGGAGCTATCGGTTAGCTCCTCAAAAGCAGTAATTACGTCACCCTCTTGGACAAAAGCTAACTCTAGTAACATTTTCAGATGCATTCTTACATTTTCGTCGTTACGATATTCTTCTACAAGATGTAGCTCTTGGATTTTCCTCCACAAACATTGCCCTAAGTGGAATAAACAACCCGTCACTTGCACACCATGAAATACCTGGCTTACTGCATTTTGGATCGCTTTCTCGAAGTCGGATAAGCAGCTGAGTGGATTTAAAGTGGGTTTCAAGTCTATCAATTTTTCAAACACTCGAACATATGTTTCTTCTCTTTTATCCTGTAGAAGTACATAGATCAGAGGAATAGAACGGTTATCTACCAATGCATGGATGGTGAATAGTTGTAAAAATAGTTCTGGGGCTACTTTAAAAGTTCCATCTACGTGCCAGTTCCTGTGCTCCTCTAAAACGTTCAGATTTTCTTCAGTACCAAACATGAAGATACGATGAGGATCATTCTCTCCCGAATCCCATAACAAGAAATTTAGATTCCTTGAAGTGACTTGTAGTGCAGCAGGAATATTAATATCGGCAACAGAAACTGGATTTGGGTACGGCATTTGAATCTTTTGCCGAATACGCTCAATAGTTCTCTGAGATGCATTGTACGATGGCAAGTGGACTGATGCTTCCAAACTTATCCCATTTGTCGATCCTTGAATTAATTGCCTCGGTTTCTCAAGGGATGTCGCTGCTCGTCTTTTCATATTAGACACAGCCTTTTGCGCCTCATTCTTAGATGGATCTGGAGCATGACTATGTTGAGTCACATTTACCATGACATTTTGCAATGAAACTTTGACACGTCCTCGACAAGGTGTCTCGGCGCATCTCCATGATACACTGCCATCGGTATTCGTTCGCGCCTTACGATAGCGGTAACCATCGGTTAACAGTAAATCTTTGTCTTTCTGCGATTTAATAATTTCCATGATGTTCACTGGACAAAATTCTTAAAAGGACTATAGTTATTCCGTGTGCCCTCCTGTTCTATTACGTTACGGGTATAAACAAAATGGATGAAGTAGATAGTTTTTCAGAAACAATAATTAAATGTAGCTTACATACTTATACAAAGATTCTCAATAAGCAATTACATTTAATCTTTTCTACAAAACAAATCCTTAATGTGTGTGAATTTACAGTTATTTCAATAGGAAAAGATAATCCTTCGTTATAGGTATTAAATTACCTGAGTCGAACCCATTGCGTGCACAATTGTGTAAACATTTAAAATCTTCTTTCAGGGGATTTACGACCGCATAGTTACATATTTCAATATGAAAGATTATCTAATTTTTGTAATATATTCAAATCTTTCGACATTTTCTTCGAATATTATTTAATGAGATACTTAATATAATATTATACTATAATAGTAGGTATTTTTGCATTGCATTTTTACGTGGGGCTGTTTTGTCGGGGGGCTGTTTTGTCGGGGGGCTGTTTTGTCGGGGGCTGTTTTGTCGGAGCTGTTTTGACGGGGCTGTTTTGTCCGGGGCTGTTTTGTCGGGGAACCCCAACTACTCATTTTACAAATAGAAATGAAGAACCAAGAATATTTATTTGCGATTATTTTCTAATCTACAGTGTTATTAGTAGGGCGCGGACACGAGCGAGTTATGACTTATCGCCCATGGGCGCACTATTGAGATGTTGTATTTTTAAAGAGGTTTTAATTTTATTTATATAATTGGATAACAAGTGGCTGGTGATCTATAAAATACAAAATACTTTATTATTTGTTCATTTTCTTTTCTGTAAGGCAGTACAAGTACATCTACAAGTACATCCTTGTAGATAGAAAACGTCCTTTCTACATCGCAACTGGTTATAAGTGCGTACTGGAAATATTCTTTTATTTCAGCGTATTTAGCATGCACAATTGCGGCAATGTTATTAAATTTGGATTTCTATTAAAAACTGCGTCTAACTTTTGCCGAAGGCCACATCCGAAGTCACTTGGAATACTTTTGAAATTATTAATAGCCATATCTAATGTGCTTAATCCATTTTTTAATTTGAGATTCGATTTTCAAAATATGTGATTAGTTCAGGCAAATTTCCAAAGTGTTCCTGTAGGAATAACAACTGATTTTTTAAATTTGGGATTTGTGTTAGTTCCTTGTACTCAGAAATACTTCGAGCATCGTCATTTAAACATGTAACGAAATTTTGTAAACTATCGAAATTCTCTGCATAAAAACTACTTATGTGTTTGTTTTAGCAAAGATAGGTGACGAACGTGCGATATTTTGGCATTCTGTAACGATATTTTACAGACTTTGTAATTCCGGAATCACTGACAATTCATGTTCATATTAGAAAAAGTAACATAAACAACGTTCTAGATCTAAATAAATGATAACTAAAAATGTACGCGTATGTTATTGAAACTAAATAACAGTAAGTATATACATATTTACATTATTTCTCTCGCGAAATATAAGGTAAATATAATGAATTTTAAAAACCCCTCAGGCTATCTACGCCGATGCAGAAAGAATTTTACTCATAAAGTCCTTATTTTATGACCATTTTTTGCTCTCATTCTCGGGCTCTTCTCGAGCGTAACAGATGTTGCAGTACACCATATGAATTAGTGCTATTCAGTAAATGTGTGTTGTTTACATTATTTCTTTGCTACGTCGTAGTTTAACTCGGTCATGTCCGCGCCCTAGTTATTAGTGGAAATTTAAGGGGTGATCTTCAAGAGTAATGGTGTAATATGAAAACTAATAATAACATTCTTTCATATACTTGTTTACACTTACAAATACAATATTCACAATTCTATTTTGGATCTGGAATGAAGGGTTAATGATGGAGCAAAATTAATATACAAAATACATTGGAAAATTTAAGAAAGCAAGTTCTTTCTATTCTTGTATTACACAAATTTTAAACATAATTTATCATTATCTGGAACAGATGGAAAACCTTAATGAGAAGGGCGTACAAAGGGCACCTCATCAGCCACCCTTTCTACAGCATAGAAGAATTTTTCAATTTCAAGCAAATGATTTCACTTTTAAACGGAAAATATTATATCTTACTTCGAGTTTGGAATTAGTTTTAGTTTTCTTTCTTTTGGAAATATTTAGAAAATCAATATCATTTATGCGAATTGTCTTCTTTCTTGCATAAACTGAATGAGATTACAAGTGTCATCAAATACTGTATACGTTATTTGTATATTCAATTCATGTAATCTTATGAAATTCGTTCCAACATAGTGAAATAGAAAACATAGTGCGATACTGTTCTCCGTGATCAGGTCAAAACTGCACATGCGCTATAGTAGGATTATACCATATAAGTATACTATACTTAAAAACGAGAGCTTTTGTCCACCTCAAACATATTATTTTTATATGCATACTTAATATTGGTAGTAGGATACCACCTGGTAGTTTGCCTTTACTAGTATTTTTTGTGGTCTATTTGAAAAATAGGTTACCCTATTATTCTTATTTTGGCCAGCATTTCAATTATTGATATTTTATCAAATGCCTTCTTCGTTTCCAAAAACAGCGTAATGTTGCTATAGAAGACTTATTGTTGGGCTGTATTAACAAAATTATTTTAAGGGGGGGTTTTACTTGATCGGCTTATCCCACAAAATGGTCAATTTCAACGTAAAAAATCGCATAAATTAAGGCACTTGAAAAAGTTGCCGCTACATGCACGAAATAACCAATATTTGTTCTAGTGACTCACGATTAAAATTTGCAATTATATTAAAAAAATAGTTAAAATACAGCACCTTGAATTTTTTTCGTTTTATAGCGATATAAAGCTTACTGTGCTTAAAAAGTACTTTTTTGGATCGTGAGTACCTAGATATTTTTATCCTGAACACGACAATGTATTTACTTTACTTTCGAAATAACCCTGGTCTCCAAAAAATTACTTTGAAACCAATAAGAATGATCACAAAGTCCGCAGTGATAATGACAAATAGGCAACACACAATTCAACCTCTTACTCACAGTTTTGTAATGTCTAAGACCAGCTATATGGAAGGTATACCTGGTCGACTGTATTAAGCCGAACATCATATAAACAGAGAGATCTTCAACTTTTTTTATTACCCTAGGTAAACGAATGTTTGATTCATATGTCGGCTTTATTTTGTAATTATTTTAAGGATATTTGCGAGAATGTATTAGATATTAATTTTTCGTCTGGAATAAATAAATGTGTTATTATTATTATAATAATAAGTAAACATTAAACATATTTGTAAAAGAAACTACATGAGGCTGGTATATACAAGCAAATTGTAATATATTTCAGATATTTTTTGGTGTTCATTTATTGCTTACGTGATAACATTGATGCATCTACTTTGTTACACATTTTTTTCTGTTCGTTAATATTCTTCTCACTTTCAATATGCATTTTGTTTTTCAAGGACAAGGTTCCGGCTTTATGGAATTTCAGAAATGCAGTTTTCTTCGGCAATAAATATACATTATTATTATTATTATTATTAATAATTATAAAGTTGCACGACTTATTATTATTTCTAACCTTACATGTTGAACCTTTTTAGTAATATGAACAATGTTTGTAGAAAGCTAAACTCTGACATAAACAACTTTACGTCTTTGTAAGATACGAACTTAGAAGTTTGCCGGACTCTTCAAACTAGGTGGCAAGAAGTTACACAATTTTCAGTTTTCTAGATGGTAAAAGCATTTATTTAGATATTTGAATTTGTTGTGCCTTCATGTTTTTATTTTATTTATACTTTGTATTATGACTCCAGGACAGTTTTTAGATTTTTTTTCTATATGTGAGTAAGTAAAAGAGCATGGGCCAAACGAGCTTATAAGTTTAATTACAGCGGTTTATCAGGAGTGGAAGCAATTGTTGGATGGCGAACGAAAAAAAAAATTGGATGTAGGCGTAAAGAACAAATTTTGTTTAATTTGTGCAAAATTTGGTAAATCTAAAGACAGTATCGATTGTGAAGAATATAAATATTTTTTACATTTTATAAGAAACACCGGCACTGTTGTTACAATAGATTTTTTTTATCAGAGTTTAGTTTTCTCTAAAACATTACTCATATTACAAAGCCTCAACATGTAAAGTAAATACAAATCATGGTGAGAAATGATATGAAGTACAACTTAAATAATTAATAATCATAAATAATAGTAATAAAACTATATATTTATTGCAGAATAAGATTTAATATCTAATTAATTCCGGCAAATATCATTAAAATAATTACAAATTATATAAAACAGGAGTCTTCATCAAACTAAATAAATACAAGCCAAAAGAATATTCAGAAATAGCAAAAACAAATTTCGAACAAAAGAGATGCACCAATATTTTCATGCAATAAATGCAGGAGACAAATATCCCAAATTTATTTGCTTTCCAGTTGACTAGGCATCGCTTCATGTTTCTGGTCGTATACCTGCATCGTGTAATAGGTACAGGCATATTAAACTTCGTAAATATATTCAATACATTTCAGGCAACCCGACATACGCCGTTCGAGAATTTTTCTTAGCGAAAGCCCACCCTTAAATATGAGCTCTGAATTTTTGTCAAGAACAAGGCTTGCAAAAGCAAACAAAAATATTCCTCCAATATTCTTTTCGTTATCTTCCTTTCGACACAAACGACAAGACTGTGGGTAAGTATATAGGCAATAAAGTAAACAACAAGTTTCTTAAAACAATAATGACTTCTTTAACTTACATTTTTACATATTTCTTATCAGGAATAAGAAACATTCGGAATGAGCATTTCAATTGAAAAGAGAAATGGCACTTGTATTTTATATATAGGTACGTAGGTTGTAATGGGATCAAATGCAACTTCAAGATATTAACAAAGATATCGACGGAGACGTGTGATCTCAGAAACAGAGGTACAGGATTGCACAAGAGCCACACCGTATAGGGTACACCCCACACATGTACAGTCGCCACAATACGGGTCATATGTACTAGCCTCTTGTTTGCACGCGAATTAAATACGGTGTGTGGGCCAAATCTCTTGTAGTTATTGAAGTGTCGTATTACAGAATTAAACAAAATGCTATATATTTGACGTGTATACAGTGGTTTTATATAATATTTGAAATATATGTCTGGAATTTCTTATTGTTATTACTTAACTTTGTTTCAGAAACATTTTTCTTCATTACGCAGATATAGTAAAATGTTATTGGAATAGTTAGCAAATTCTATGAATCTATGAATGTGGATATAAAACTAAATTCAGCTCAAAGATATTACATATTAAAGCCTAAGGAGAGGTAGCCAAAACACAATACATACTATTCTATGGCTTCCTCAAACTCATATGCACTATACCTAGCAAACGCAGCCAAAAACCTCATCGGTAATGCAAAAGGGATGTTATATCACTTTCTTAAAAGAATTCGTACAGTTTTATTGATTTAATATTGCCTGCGAAGTGATTATAAAATTTAAATGAATTATAGTATGCTTGTCTTTGGTACATCGACGATCGATGAGGCTCTGGTCTTTGCACCAGTGCTTCTGTCTCCAGTATAATACTTTGAGTATATGCAGGCACCAATATCTTGCGAGATGTCTGATGGCATCCTCAAACTCATATGCACTATACCTACCAAATGCACCCAAAAACCTCATCGGTAATGCAATAGGGATGCAACATCACTTTCTTAAAAGAAATCGTACAGTTTTATTGCTTTAATATTGCCTGCAAAGTGATTATAAAATTTAAATGAATTATAATATGCTTGTCTTTGGTACATCGACGATCGATGAGGCTCTGGTCTTTGCACCAGTGCTTCTGTCTCCAGTATAATACTTTGAGTATATGCAGGCACCAATATCTTGCGAGATTTCTGATGGCGAAAACAACTGGAGCTAGCTCTTAACAAAGATTATTAGCATGGTCGTTGCCGGGCAAAAACCTACTGCTTGCTTTCCGATGTGTGTTGGTAGATGCATGTTTCGGCCAAGGTTATGAAACGGCGCAAAAATTGTCCGAATTGCAGTTGAACCACTCCAAACAACTCGTTCGAAGTTGTCACATAATATCGATTGTGATAAATTATGAGCAAACGCGACATCGGTATCGTGTGTAGCTTACTCGTAACCAATTGATCATTCATCAAAGCAATTGAGCCATATGGTATGTGTATTGTTTTTACAATCACAGGAGCTTGCAATCTCTGATCGACCAAAAGCATACCGTAATTAGTAGAATCAATTGCTTCTGGTGTAATGTCCTCAAATGGCGTTCAGAACGTTCGGCGTCATTTGTGCTTATACGACCACAACGAAATTAAATAAACCACTTCCTTACCATTGAGCCTGATGATGCTGGGTAGTCCCTATAATATTTATCAAGCTTAGCATTGCTTGGAGTGCTGGTTTTCTTCGGCAAAATATGATGAAAATTTTCAACCTCCAAATTTTGCAGATGTCAAGTTTTGAAGTTCAAAAGTGCTTTTGGGAAATATCTCTCTCTCTGTGTGTGTGTATCCCCCCTCCTCTCTCTCTTCTTCTCACACTGTGTTATGCGTGTATGAAATATCCAAATTCGGCGTGGAAATAGTAACATTCTATACAAATTTATTAAAAATACAAATGTATTTAGAGGTGAATTTGAAATTTTATACATAGAAATTTTTCAAAATTTGGACCGGTAGTAACAATAAAAAGATAAAGGAATTTAAAACTTAGTTTAGAACAGCCTGTGTATAATACATTCAGAATGCACATACGTACAAGAAAGTCGTGTGGTGCTCACACCATATTTTTTTCACTTTTCCATATTGCGGGAGGTTATCTGCTCTCTATAGATATCAAACTTTAACTAAACGACGCGGCTATCCCAAACATTGACAGATGGTAGTTAATGCTGCTTTCCAATTTACAAGGCGGGCAATTTAAAAAGTCACAGATATAACTATCAACGCGGTAGATGTCATTTGTTGAGCAAGTGGGCACCACACAACTTTCCTATATGTATGTGTAAGTGTTACTTCCGGGCAGAAGTTTGAATTTTTTTTATAAGGAACTAATTTCAAATGCAGCTCTAAATACTTTTACATCTCTTAATAAATAATTTGTTTAGAATGCATAATTTGCGAAATATTTGCAAAAAAAGCTGCTGTTCGATAAGAGAAGAAGAGTTATTTCCGATACAAATTTTGAAATTTTCTTTATACAGAAATTTCAAATCCAACTCTAAATACATTTGCATTTGTAATAAATCTGGAATTAGATAAGTGTAAAAGTGTGACTTCCGCGTCAATTTTTGAATTTGTTTCACAAAACTTATTCCAACGCAATCTTTAAATAATTTTATGCTGTCAATTTATCTCTCTACAAACTATGACTTGGGAGTTATTCGCAAAGAACTGTTTTTTTTAAATAAGAGTAAATGGAATTTCGAATAACTTTCTTTATAAAATTGTTCTCAAATTTACTCTTGAGCACTTTGGTATTGTTCAGAAATTTGTCTAAAATTCGTAATTTACGAGATATTGGCGACAGATGGCGAGATAGAGCGAGGATGAAACAGAAATGTTCGCAAAAACCACTTTCTTGATACGAGGGGACCTCAGAACGTGAGCATTTGCAAAAGCTTTGGAAGTCGAAAATTGTCATCATCACAGTATTACTGCATCCTTCGATATTTTTCCGAAAAATCTAATATGGACGAAGTATTTGTTTCTTTAGGTACACAGTTTATAAATCCATATTTTTGAATTTTCAAATTGAGAACCTTCTTTCGTTACACAACTAGAACCAAAATATGTTGTTTCATTTATTTGGCTTTCGATTTTCTACCGTTTGCAAGATTGCTGCCTGAGGCAGCAGTACTTCGAAATATTTTAAACAACAGTTAAAAACGAATTGTAAAAGAATTCATATTTCTTCAAAGCAAACCAAAATACTTCTAGTGACGCCACACGAGTATTTCTGTTAGAAAAACGTGCCATTAGAATAATGGAAAATTTGAATCAACGCGATTCTTGCAAAACATATTTAATAAAATAAAATATTTGGACGGTGTCCTTGATATTTATCTACGAAATCTTATGTTTCGTTTATAAAAATATGAGCTTGTTCCAACTTCATAAGAAGTCATCCGCATGACACCAGAAAAAAAATTACCTCTTACCACCTGCGCACCGCTCTGCTCTTTTCCAGAAACATCTGGAGTATTTGGGATGTAGACTATTTAATCATTTACCGGCCCACATTAAAAATATAAATACTTTATTTAGCTTCAGCAAATCGTTAAAGCAGTTCCTTTTGACAAAGTGCTTCTATAGTATTGACGAATATTTAAATATGTGATTTAACTTTCATTTGTCTTTTACTTTCTTATACGTAGTATAAGGAAGTATTGTGATGATGAAAATTTTTGACCTCGAGATTTTTGCAGATGTCCACGTTTTGAAGTACCCTGGTACCGAAAATGTGGTTTTGTACCTATATATGAAATTTCAAAATTTAAATTTTAAATTTATTAATAGAATAGAAGTACTTAGAATAAGATTTTGAATAATTTTTGTATAAAAAAATTGTATAATTTGAAACGCTCATACGAATAAGAAAGTCGTGTGGTGGCTACACCTCATTTTTTATTATTGTGTTTTATTTGGCAGTTGTGTTCCTTTTTTGTGTATATTTTTGTATATGTTTTGATGATTTTATTGTAAATGTTTTTTTTTTACAATAATTAATAAAATTGACTTTGAATTTGAATTCACTTAAATTATTTTCTAGTACCATGTATGCGTTCTCATATATCTTATCTCCATAAGAAAATTCTTCAGTATTCCTCATTACTCATTATCATTACGATTACCATCACACCGCAATAAATAAGGATAGACAGCTTTCAGTGATTTGGGTTCCGCTTGGCCGTCACAGAACGTGTATGAAACGCAGGCAGAGTTAAACGAAGCGGATCTCCGAGAAATCACGTATGGGCCATTGAGTTATTATATGGAGTAATAAAAATGCAATGGCGCAGCGCACCTGTCCGAATATTAAATTACTTTAAAGTCTTTAAACGCTGCCGTTGCTCTTATTGGATTAAGTACTAATTATTTATACATTAGATGGCGTTGAAGGACCATTAGCATATACATATTAATCCTGAGAGTATGCAGGTTTCTTTTATTCCGAAACGTTTTATTGAATGCGGCTGACATTTTGGAAAGTGTTAAAAGAAAGCTTTTGTAGAAAATATAATTATAATGCATTATCATGTTTTTATTTCTATGATAAAATAATTACCTTGCTTATTTTCAGTGACAGAACGGTGTTTTGAGTTCAAATCTCGCGAGAAGTTGTTATTATTTATTGAAAGAAATTTGACACAAGTAAAATTGAGCGCTGAGAGCCTCCGCAATTTTAACAATGGTGGCTAACTAAAAATGGAGCATATAAAATGCAAGATCTTATTAAAAGTACAAGAAATATTTAGAAACATAACACTACTTCTTATATATAGGTACGATAAGATATAAGATATATTCTTCGTGTAAGTAATTCAGCAACGGTGATGCGTCATCGAACTTTACCTTAGGCATTCGATATTATATTACAACCCTTTCGATTCAACATCTAACGTTAAGTTGTTAAGCAGCAATTAATTGAACTTCGCCTTGCGATTGCAACTATTTTAATACTTTACTGTTAATTTTAACTTTAACTTGAAATTGTATAACACTTTATCGACCTAAATTATATAGTGTAGTGTAGTCCACTTTCTCTTTTTTTCTGTTGCAATAAAGACATTTTATTATTATTATTATATGAAATTGCCTTTGCGAAAAGTGTACGCCGTGCTGAAAAGTCTCAAGTAAGTCGAAACGCGTCCACGTCGTGCTAATTAGCAATGGCAATATATTTTTTCAAATTAATATAACGACAGTAGTCGTGAGTCGAAAAAATCACCTTCTCGGTAAATAAATTAGTACAATGAGATCAATCTCAAGTGAAGTATGATGGTATCTTAAAAATCCCTAGATTAGGATATTTTTTGTTAAACAAATATCTATTCTAAATACGCACAATCGCTGTTATTTTGTTTCATTTTGTTATCGTTTTATTCCCATATTTTACTTGCCTTTTGTTTCTGTGTTCCTATACGTTTTTCGAAATCTGTATTTATATAGACAATATTAACAATTAAATATTCAGCTGTTTGGTATGCCTTGTATGATTTTTAAGCCAAATTAAATTATTGAATGATATTTCTGTTATTTCTAATATCTCTTTTGGTCTGCTTGTGCAAGCTCGTGGTTCCATATAACATGCGCCAACGCTTTAGTGGCAAGTTAAACCTGACAGACAATAGGAGACCTCCATTAAGAGCCTGAATTCTGACATACTTGCAAGTGTGTCTTCATATTATTATTTGTGCCGCTGATATTTCGTCTGGGGCCCACGGATTCGTGTCGTTTACTATTTATATAACACAAAATATTAACACTTCCATCTGTGTTTGTGTATAAGTGCGCTGTCTTTTCTTTCACACATAAAGGCATATTTCAATGAACTGGTGACATTCATGATTATCCAACCAGAACAAAAGATAACTTTAGTGTACTGGTACATAAATCGGTGTCCTCTCAAAGATCTTCCACGTATTTTTGTGCCTGTCTATAATAGCCTTCCACAACAAATAAGGGAGAGCAATAATATAAGAATATTTAAAGAAAAGGTAAAAAAACTAATGACTGACAGATGATTATACGACAATAGACAATCCTTGTCCTAGTGTTTGTCTTCTCGTTTTCATGATTTTTATTGTTTTTCCAGTATGTGCTAATTTGTATGTAGTCTATTTTTGTACACTATGACGTAACCGATATCACCATCTATGCCATAGGATAGTTTAAATAAATTTATTATTATTAAACTGATTTATAAACAAGAATTAACCACAACAACCAGTTTCTTCCAAATCCTGACTTTATTTTTTAAAATATCATAACAATTATTTTTTTACATTATTAAAAAATAAAGGAAATATGATAGCGTGGTCCTTTTTCCGAAAATAAAATAAATTACCAAATTATTGCATATTATTCTTTTATACATTACGTGTTAACTTTTTTTATAAACTATTTTACATCTTTCACTAGGCGGATTATAATTTTTAAATTAACGAAAGTTAAATATAATTGAAAAAATTAGAAACATGTAAAAGTAAGCATTTAAGCACCGTATATAGAACATTTTTCTTTTTCAAATCAAATGAAAATAGTATTTTTTTTAAGAATAGGTAGTAGGTAGAAAAAAAATAAAAAATTAAATTACC
This sequence comes from Amphimallon solstitiale, assembly GCA_963170755.1. Classification (NCBI taxonomy): domain Eukaryota; kingdom Metazoa; phylum Arthropoda; class Insecta; order Coleoptera; family Scarabaeidae; genus Amphimallon; species Amphimallon solstitiale. The sequence continues at coordinate 222,816,436 of OY720675.1, forward strand.
AAAATATCCGAAAATTAACGACATAATTTAAAATATATTTTAACTACTTAAGAGTGGAAATAATATTTTTACAATTAAACCTGTGATTTGGAAAATAAAATATATACTGCAAGACTAATTGTTGGATAAATTTTAGTGAAACATGGTACAGTTTCGGCTAGCAGCCGGAGTTTCGCCATATGAGGTTTATCGGTTTTAAGAAATAAATGAGGCACGTAGACAAGGGTTTTACGATCCAGTGTTATTTCAACAACTTAAACGTATGGTGCACGCTTAAATCAGAGTGTCTTGCCGCTGCAACGTTAAGATGAAGATCCATCTTTTTCACACCACCTTTCCAAAACGTATGTCGGTATACAAAAATCGGAGAAATACAGGACGCGCCCACATAGAATCGGAGTTCTTTCAAACTGGGAACATAGCCTTACATAATGAGTTGTAGCCACCACACGACTTTCTTATACGTATGAGCGTTGCAAATTATAGAATTTTAAGAATTTTTTTATTATTGATTGAATCGGCCGTTATTTGCTGGAACTCCACATTAATTAGGGTTGAAGTAAAATAATTTACAACTAATTTCCAGTATAATCACACTTTATTTAAAAAATACGACATGTTTCGCTACGATGTAGCTTCTTCAGGTATTGCATTACTACTAAATACATTATATAAATTTTGTTCCTTACATATTCCTACATTCACAAGAAAAAGGTTTAAAATTAAATTTACTTGAAGCATTATAAATAAAAGAGCTTAAATACTCAGATGTACTGTTAAATGACCAGATAGATCTAAATAATTCCCCGCTTTTAAATTGGTACCGTTAAAGACGTAGGTAGTTGTTAAGAATATATTTAAAGTACATTTTATAGTCATTACGAGATTTATAGTAATTAAGTAAGGAACAAGTGTGTAAAAAATTTGTTGGAAAAATCATAATTTGTAGAATGTATTTAGTAGTAATGCAATACCTGAAGAAGCTATATCGTAGCGAAATATGTCGTATTTTTTAAATAAAGTGTGATTATACTGGAAATTAGTTGTAAATTATTTTACTTCAACCCTAAATAATTTTTTAATTACTCAAAATCCTATTCTAAGTACTTCTTAATAATAATAATTATTGAAAAAAAACATTTACAATAAAATCGTCAAAATACATACAAAAATATAAAATACACATAAAAAGGAACACAACTGCCAAATAAAACACAATAATAAAAAATGAGGTGTGCTCACCACACGATTTTCTTATACGTATGAGCGTTTAAAATTAGGTATAGAATTTTTTTATGCAAAAACTATTCAAAATCCTATTCTAAGTACTTCTATTCTCTTCATCTCTATGGAATGCATATTTTGCATGATATTCGAAAAAAAGTGCTACTGAGTAAAAGTGTTACTCCCGGTCCGAATTTTGAAATTTTTTTTTTGTACAAAAGGTATCGAAAATAATTTTTAAATACTTTTGTACTCCTAATGTACCTGCCTAAAAAGCATGAATTGCGAGATATTCGCAAAAAACCGATTTTCGATAAGAGTAAAAGACCAACTTCCGGTAGGTAAGTTTTTCTTAAATTTAATTTTGAGTACATTTGAATTCTTTATAAATTCGTTTAAACCTAGTAATTGACGAAATATTGGAAAAATTCGATTTTTCCACTGGAAACTACTACTTCCGGTCTACCGATTTTACTAAAAAACTAATCAGATCTCAAGAGGGAGATTAGACTCGTAAATACAAAATTTGGAATTCATATCTGTAGCCGTTTGACCGCTATTATGGCCACACACACACACACAGTGAGAGTGAGAGAGAGAACGAAAGAGAGGGAGGGGGAGAGGGGGAGAGAGTGGGAGAGAGACGTTTTTTAAAAGCCACATTTTCGGTATTAGGGGACTTTAAAACGTGGACATCTGCAAAAATCTCGAGGTCGAACATTTTCGTCATCACAATATTTCATTATACTGCGTATAAGAAAGTAAAAGAATATCTTATTAGAGATAGGTACATCCACATGCAAGATATTACATGTCCATGTCATTTCTTGAATACCTGAATGGTAAATTAATATTAAAAAAAAATTCTTCATTTTCAAAGCGAATTTAGAGATTTTTCATGTTTTCATTTCATCAACACAAAATGCACCTGTCTCAAACCCAAATAATAATAATAACTTTATATCAGCAGGTAGGAACCGATAAGCTGGTTGTCAGGAAACCAACATAAAAGCCATTACTACGAAGCGTTATTTAACATGCTCATTGTGTTCATTGAATACACCTACAACCGTTATAGATTTCCAATTATATATTCCCATTGTTCCACACATGCAATCATTATATTAATAGAAAAATAAGTCTACAACAGACGCTTATTATGTAATCTTTCGTATTAATATCAGGTGATTGTATGATTCATTTTCAATTATTAAAATGTCTGCGAAAAAAGAAACTAGTCGAGCGCAGTAAAAGACGTCCACTGTCCAGCATACTATTACACAAAATACATTTTTGATGAATCATTATTCGATTGCACATGCCTAAAGGATGACTGGCTCTCAGAACCTGCTACTTAAAAGTATAGATTATGCTGTGAACTTAAAGAGTCGGCGATGTTTTTTTCCTCCCATTTTGTTATATTTGCTTCGTAATATTCTCCAAGCAGAAGAAGAAGATAAAAAAACGCAGGATAGAACCGGATACCACGGACGCGATGCAGAATGCAAGAAACAACCCTACATGAGTCACTGTTTGTTCTTTCGTAATAGTCTGCTCCTCCAAACACGTGTGTAAATGTGTGCGTGCTCTCATACGCAACTATGATACTTATTTGCCGTTTGTTGCCCGTTCGTGTTTGCTTCCGAAAGCGAAAGATCTAAAATACCAGAAGCGTAACGTCATTTCGACCAAGTTATATCTTCGTCGGTAATCTTGTTCTGATTCAAATTCGTTTCTATAGCAGACGTGATTTACAACTTAATGAGGGCATTACAATGTGTATGAAATAAAATCGACAAGTTACCGGTAGAGAAACGTCCTATTAAAGTTGAATAAAAAAATTGAAGAATTTCTTATACAGAGTGTTTCAGCAGGAACGGGAAATATTCCAAGGACATATTAAAAACGTTAAAATAAGAAGAACAATCCAATATGTAAATCGTTGGTTACCACACTTGTATATGAATTGTTGGAGTGCCTCAGGGCTCCCTACTTGAACCCATACTATTTATTATTTATATAAATGATTTACCTTCGAACTTAACCTGCGATGCCTACTTGTATGCTGATGATACATCTCTATTGATTAAGGGAAATACCAACAACTTAAGTGACATAAGAGAAATTGAAATGGAAAAAGTAAAACCATGGTTTGCCTGCCAGTAACAAATTAAAATTAAATAACGAAAAGATTAACGTACTTGCTTTCCCAATGCGTCAATATTAGACTGGGGACGGAGCAAGCTTTTTGGGGATACACATAAGCGATGGGCTAAAATGGACTGATTACATAAATATACTGTGTAGCAGATTGAGTACGGCAATATATACAATAAGAAAAATAAGGAATGTTATGTGGGGGAGTAGCTCGTGTATCCAGACTGTTTTACTACTGCAGAAGAGAGTTGTTAGAATGTTGTGCGGCCTACAGTATAGAGACTGTTGTAGAAACTATTTAAACACCAACGGATACTTACCATCATAAGTGTATAATGAAATTTGTGCATAAAAACCTGCACCGTTTTGAAATAAACTCCATGTACCATGAACACGACACAAGACACAAAGACGAGTTAGCGATTCCACACCATCGTCGTTGTTACAACCCAACAAGGGATCGACTATTGGGGACCGAAGCTGTACAATCGTCTACCAGAGGAGATAAAGACTTTGGGCGTCACTGGATTTTCCAGAAAGGTCAAACAGTTGCTGCTTTTGCATTCGTTCTATACTGTTGATGAATATCTGGAGCAAGTTTTTTGATTTTATTCTAATTCTGATTTTATGTTAGTAAGTTGATTATGTTTTGTGTCATTTTGTTAAGAGTTGACTTGTTCATACTATTGTATCGAATTTTGTCTTATTTATATACATGTGCGCACTTTCATGTATATGTAATGCCGTGTCATATGATTTACATTATTATAACAAATAAAGACTTATTACTGATTACTGAATGCTTCTTAGTTGCTTGGTTGAAACAGTTTTGTCGTCTCTTCTTCTGCTACCGACTTTCGGATATTATTCTAATGTTATATCTTCAGTGCCACTTCAGGTTATTGCTTTATATTACAGTGTACCAGTTTAGTGGAGCTCGGAAGTACAGTTGACTGCAGATGAGAAATTTCCAGGTGTGGTGAAAATAACATTCTTCGTTTCGGTTCAGGTTGTTGAGGTGTTCTTAATCTGCATATACTGATCCACGCATAGTCAGAGATACCTCAATAAACAGTCCTATCACCATCACCATCGTTCGGAAAGATAATATCCAATTAAGTCCTTAGTTATCATAGCCCCCGCTTTGTTCAAACCCAATGCTGTAATGTTCCCGTACAGCCAAAACTTTAGTCCAAAAGAACTATTTCAAAAAAGATATAGACTGGTCCACTCACTGACAAACGTTAGAAAAATCCCTAAAAATTCCATCCAATACTATCCGATTTTCTCTGCCCAAGACAAAAAGACCTCTTGAATATCCGATGTGAATTGAGTTGTATGTTAAACCAGTTCCCCGCGAAGAAAGGCTAAAATATTTCAGATAATAGCACAATGTATCTCAGAATAAAGGAGGAAATATAGCCAGTCGAAGAAGAAATGGGGACGGTTTCAGCCCGGAAAATAGTCAACTACATCTGTTACGTAGAAATCTGACGTCTTTAGTATAGCAGTATTATTCCCACGTTCTGACGGAATATAATCTTTAAGATGGAACCCTTCCATTATGTTTGAAGTTTTTTGGAGTAATAGCAAATAGCAAATATTCTTAAATTTAAAATTCGAGAGTTTACGAAAAACATCCCCTCATCGATATCTATATAACTAAACGATGCTTCATTTCAATGAGCCACAGTCTAAGTACTAACCTTAGTTGCAGCCGTAAGCTACAAGTTAACCGCCTTGTTCGAGACATAGACCATAGACTTTATCATCTTTCGAACACTGAATTCGAATTATCCAAAAATGGATAATTTGGTTCGGTAGAAATAAAAGTTTCATGAAATTGGTTCTTATACCCAAGTATCTTAATAGTGCTACTTAATCTACGCAAGCATAGGTACCAGATCAGTTAAAAACCATTCCAAAGCCGACTTAAGGTAGTGGTCGGCTATGTTGGCGAAAGATATACCCCGTGAAGGGAGTGATGAATACCCACATTAGTAGAGAGGTTATAAGTCATCTAATGTTGGTAAAATCTGTTCATGGTTTTCTCGCCAAAGAAGAAGGATCGGATTACACAATCAATATCAATTTTACTCACTTTGTGGTTACTCGCAATTTTCTTTAAATAACGATAAATAAGAAATAAATTATTCTCAGTTTGCCTATAGTAATAAAAAAATCATCTACAAAAAAAATGCAAACCACTTATCAAACTACCACCAAAAGAAACATAAAGATGAGATTATCCGAATTTCGGTTATTTGAAGTAAAACTCTGTATTAGTAGTTCGCCGTTTTGCAATTTAATCATTAAATGTCACCGTAACGTTAACACTCAGGCATATTATATTATATATCTTTCAAGCAACCACAACAATTCTTAAAAACAATGAGAATTATAGTATGGAAGAGAAGATTATATGAATATATACACGAACAGAAGACTTCTTTCTTGAACATTTTAATTGATGGTCTTGACGTCGTACTGGACTTCTCAACGCACCAGACCTTGATGACATAACACACAGAGGTGTTATACACTATGTGCGTATGTGTTGCTGACAAAAGTTTAAAATTTAATTAGGCATGAAAATAAATGTGTCACATGGCCTCAAGATCGTGTCTGTTTGACCCATTTCTCACAACGGTTATTATGCGCGGTTTTAAATGGATTGCGCGTGTAACTTCACATCTTCAAGTATTTTATCAGCATGGTCATCTTTGACACCTCTCGCATTAATTAACCTAGCCTGTTAAATAAAATAAATTTCAGCTAAATAATGTTTTATGAACAAGATATAGATAATAATAATAATAATAATAATAATAATAATAATAATAATAATAAAAAATATAGAAGTATAACTATAAATTCACAATCTCAGGGCGAGGCTCAGTTGCATAAAATAATATGCCGCTGTTTTTTCCTAACCCTGAATGAACACATACGAAGAAAAAGAGAGAAGAGAGAAAAACGAAAAAAAATCCCCCCCCCCTCGCTCCCCTCTCATTACAGGAATACCTACCTACTAAATATTAAAATTAAAATTAAAATTAATTAAAACTAAATTTTGTGCGAGCACAATTTAATTTGTTATAACACAATATTTATCTTCTTCTTCTTCTTCTTCGTGGCACTACAGTCCCATTTGGACCTGGGCCTCCCATATTTACTGCCTCCAGACATCTCGCTGCCTTGCTGTTGCCTTCCAATTGCGCAATTTCGGTAATTGTTTAGCGTCCTCCTCAATGTTGTCTACCCATCTCTGTCTTGGTGGTCCTATTCCTGGCGCCCCCCATCTGACCGTTATATACTTTCTTTGGGATTCGGTCCTCACCCATTTTTTCTAGGTGCCCGGCCCATTTCAATATTTGTAATTTAATAAATTCGACAATATCTGGTTGTTTGTACTTCCGTTTTAATTCAAAGTTGTATCGGATTCTCCATTCCCCATCCTCATCACCGGCCCATATATTTTCCTTAGGATTCGCCGTTCCCATCTTGCTAGTAGCTCCTCTGAGTGCTTAGTGATTGTCCACGTCTCGCTTCCGTATGTCACCACGGGTCTTATCATGGCCTTGTAGATTGTAATTTTTGTGTCTCTTGTGGCTGATTTGGACTTGAATATATGTGCGAGTGAGAAGTAGGCTCTGTTTCCAGCTAGTATGCGTTGTTGTATTTCCTGTTTGATGTCGTTTTCACTGTTAATTTGGGATCCCAGATATTTAAATCGCTGCACCACGTCGAAGTTTTTATTTCCTATTGTGTAATTCTGGCCAATTCATTCTTCTTGGTTTCACTGGTAGTAGTTTGGTCTTTGTTTCATTGACCTTCAGCCCGATCTTACTGGCTTGTGTTTCTAGTTTGTTGAACACTTCATTTATTTCTCGTTCTAGCCACTAGATTAATATCATCTGCATAGGAGATTATCTGATATAACTTGTTAATTATTGTGCTGTCAAGGTTCTCATTGACATTTTTTATTGTAACCTCCAGCACAATGTTGAACAGGATCGGTGCAAGTCCATGTCTCTGCCTCACATCTTTGGTGGTTGAAAACTTTTCCATCATTTTGTATTGTATTCTCACTACGGCCTTCGAGTCTGCCATTGATGTTCTGGTTAATCTTACCAATTTGCTTGGTATGCCAAAAGCTTCCATTATATCATATAGCCTATTCCTGTCTATACTATCGTATGCCTCCTTGAAGTCAATGATTAACTCATAGATTGGTACGTTATATTCCCATGCTTTCTCCAGTATTTGCTGAGTGGTGAAGATTTGGTCAATGGTTGATCGCCCCTCTCGGAAACCTGCCTGATGTTCCTCTATGATTTCCACTCCATACTTCGTTATTCTTTTTTGTAAATGGGGCATATGATCGCCGTGCTCCATTATCATGCCATTCCTTCTTCTTTTCATATCTCGGTGATCAGTTTGTGTATTTGTTTGGCTAGTGCTTCTCCTCCGTTCTTGATTAATTCTGCCGAGATATTATCTATTCCAGGCCTTATCGTTATTCAACTCTCGTATACCCTTTATTACTTCCTCGTAGGTAGGGTCTGTTACCAGTGGTTCTGCTGTCGATATTTCTTCCTTTTCATAGTTGTCATTTTCCCTCACCCCTTGTTTCAATAGGTTTGCAAAGTGTTGGCGCCAAAATTTCATAACTTCTTCCGTCTCTACTATGCATTTTCCATCTGCATTCTTACAAATAGATGGCCTTGGGTGGAAGTATTGTTTGGTGTTTCGCACAATATTTATACAAACTTATAAACTTATAACGGTAAGAATGGTAACAATATATATAATTATTTCAAAGCTATAACGGTTTGCAAGATATAAGCATTGACACTTCATAGCTAACAAGAAGCGGTCTAGAGAGGCGGAAGCGCACATCAACGCAATCCCTGAGATACGAAAAGGAAGGACTTTAATTTTTTCTTCAATTGAGTAGCCGTGAAACATTTCCAACCAGAAGGGATGTCATATTTTTTATAAATACCGTATGAGAAAGATCTCTCAAACAGAGCGAGTTTATGAGGCGGCGGATATATCAATCCACGAAAACGCGTGGTCAGACTGTGCACGTCGAATTTTATAGTACAAGAATGACGGGCATCTACTTGTTAGAATTTTGTGATAAAGATTTAAGGTTAGTAGTTCTCTTCTGTTATGCATGTTAAGCCAGCCCGTATCAATCAGTTTGTGCGACACATGCTCAAATTTCCTGATACCGTGGATATATCTCAGACAAGCATTTTGAACTTTCTGCATTTGGAGGCTCGTGGCATTGTCAAGACAGGCATGTTATACCTCCGAACAGTATGTAAAGCGGAACAGTACATATGTGTCACACAATAATTTTATCGTGCTTTTATTTAGTATTGACCTATACGGATTTAGGCTTTTCAAACTCATGTATGCCGATTTTATGCAGTTAGTCACATGATCACGAAAACGAAACGAGTTATCCAGAGTCAAGCCCATACTCTTGGCGCTAACAACCACAGGAATCCCCACACCACCAATGTGGACATCTAATGATGGGTTCAATGTGTTAACAATTTCCCTATTACCAAAGACCAAAGCCTGCGATTTCGCAGGATTAATATTCAGTGAGTACCTGAGAGACACGGATCGAATAGCCTCCAGATCCCCATTCATCCATTGAATAGCTTCCACACAATCCGAAGCTCTAAATGAGTAATATACCTGGGCATCGTCCACATACAGATGTATTTTTGCATAACGTAAATACGAATATCGTATTCGTAATCTGATAAAAATTTATCAATTTTATCCTTGTTCATAAAATTAAAAATTAAACATTCGAAAGTATTCATGGCGGTCACAGTAAGAAGTCCAGTTGTCAGGAATTTTCCGCCGCACAACTCTTTGAAGGCAAAGCCAAAAACCACCTGAAAATTTTTAATTACAGAAACTCTAGTCGAATCTGAAGAATTTCCCCAAAACAATAAACCATATTTTATTTTGGAATGAAATATTACGGGGTATTTTTTCTCAAAGTCATAAGAGCAGTTTTTTTTTGCGATAACATTTCATAATTTTATGCAGTAGCTGATTTTATTTAATTTTTTACTAATAATAATTATGCAGGCTCTAGTGCATCATCAAGAAGAAATTTCAAAATTCTACCATTGTTATATTTATATTATCTAGTACTAAACACGATTTTCTGCTTTGAAGAAAACAATTTTGCCAGTGTTTAGAATTTTGAAATTTCTTTACACTGTTCAAAGTTTAGTTTTGTGTAAAACTGTTGCGCCGAAAACTGTATGAAACATTTTTAGTCACTGTTATAATAATAACAATAATAATAATAATTTATTATCCAACAGTATAATTACTAATTACAGGATAATACAAATGAATTCAAAAATAGTGCACAATTGCAAAAAATAGCAGAAAAAATTATACATAGTCACACACAAATCTATGTAAATACATACTAATTAAAAATTAATAAACAATAGTAAACGTAAAGAAATGAAACAATGAATGGATTCATCTCAGCTTACGCCTCAAGACGACACTCAGCCCCACACGGGATATATTAAATAAGTCAATATCTGAGCAGAAATCGTTTGCTGATCTACACATTGATATTATAGGTGAAAAAAGATATTGATTGGTGTTGGCTGAGGGTACAACTAGAATTTTCATTGGCATCAAATTTTATTATCTGATTTCGGTCTTGTAAATTTACTAACTCGAAGAAAGTACTTCTAAAGCTGTAGTGCTGCAGTTTTAGTAATCATTTAGAGTGATTTATGTAGTTGCAAGCCAAATTGTTGTGTTCATGAGCTATATAAACATTATTTGTATAACAAAACAATGCCTTTTCGATTATTTTCCTTTAAGAAAATCATGCTGATTATTATAGAGACGTTTATCATTGCTCAAGAAATTAAATTTGTTAAAGATTTTAGCTAAGCAGTATACAGTAATGGGTCTGTAGTTCCGCATCAGGTTGTCAATACTGCCCTTCACAATATGGGTTATGATAATTCGGGACTGATAAAATACCAAAATCTGGAGAGTTATATAATATTAACACTGTTTATGATGTCAAAATTAAAATTGACTTAGTGGCTAACGAATAAATATCTATCTATGCGCCTAAAAAAAATGTTGAAAGATTAAATTGTATAATCAGCTTCTACGAGTATACCTAACTACATTTTTGAAACGTTCTATATTATTATTGCCTATATGTATAGTCGTAGAGTAGAAATAACTCATAGAGATACTAATAGGAAAAAACGGTACTTAAATGACTTTTTTCTTGTCAGCAAAACTTAAACCATCATCTACTCAATCTCAAGTTATTTTGAACGATTCAAAAACGCAATCACCGAGATTCTAATTAATTATTTTGTATTGAAAAACGGCCCGGGCACTTATTGGCGTGCGATTTACATTAGATTAATATCTGGTAATTTTGTCATTAATGAACGCCCATTAAAAATTTCTCAACATTGAGATGTTTTAAATTAATCTCTCCAGAGGATTTCGTCGCTCGTTTATAGCAAACCTGGACGTTTGTAGTTCGAATGCATTCGAATTTAGGAGCGCCACGGTGTTCTGCTCTTGTATTATGAACGATCGGGAAATTACATACACGCGAACGTGTTTCATAGAGTTTCGGTCGCGCTCAGTATGTAGGTTAATATCATGCGGAAGATGCTTGTGTGAACGCATTCTTTAAAAATGCGTTTTAAAAAAGGATATAGATATCTATACACACATAGGTTTGACGGTTTTACTTGTCAATGAATGGAAAGCGTTAATACTATAAATTAATTGTGTTTGCTGCTGTTTTAAGTACCACGTTCATATGTTTAATTTATGTAGTATGTCTGGAATGTATAACAGAACAAGTTTCACAAAATGAGGTGAAGAATCTCTAATGTTCCGATTATGTCTCTAATTATTTACATGCATTCTTAAATGAACTTAATTAGTTTTTAGTTGCGATCAAAGTCATTTGTAAAATCTTTAGAAAGCAAATATTATTCAAAATAAATGGAAAAACTAGACCAGTTGCTGTTGTTTGTAATAACTCAGCCCTGGGCAGCTGAAGAAGACCTGACATTTATCACTGTTGGTCTCAAGCTTGGTTAAAGCAGCTGGGCTGTAACAATAAGTCAGATCTTTTCCCTACGGAAAAAAATACTCTGCTAAAAATCTAATCCACAAAAGTCCCGGAACAGAAAAACTAAACTAAGAAAATAGACTTTTGGTATATACCTGGTACAGGGTCTCTCCAAAAAAGTAGTCTTCTAAAAATCTAATCCTCAACAGTCTCGGAACAGAAGGACTAAACGAGGAAAACAGGCAACAACTTTTGGTACATGAAATGTACAGGGTCACTCCAACAAAAAGCAGTATTCTAAAAATCTAATCTCCACAGTCTCCAAATAGAAGAACTAAGCTAGGAAAACAGACAATAACTTTTGGTACATGAAATAAACAGGATCTCCAAAACAGTAGTCTTCTAAAAATGTTATCCTCAACAGTCTCGAAACAGAAGAACTAAGCTTAAAAAACAGACAAAACTTTTGGTACATGAAATGAGTAGGGTCTCTCCAAAAAAGTACTCTGCTAAAAATCTAATCCACACTAGTACCGAAACAGAAGAACTAAACTAGGTAAATAGACAACAACTTTTGGTACATGAAAAGTTCAGGGTTTCTCCAAAAAAAGTAGTCTGCTAAAAATCTAACCTTTAACAGTCTAGGAACAGAAGGACTAAACGAGGAAAACAGACAACAACTTTTGATACACGTCTCGCTATAAAAGTAGTCTTCTAAAAATCTAATCCTCTACAATCTCGCAACAGCAAAACTAAACTAGGAAAGAAGACAACAACATTTGGTACATGAAATGTATAGGGTCACTCCAAAAAAGCAGTATTCTAAAAATCTAATCTTCACAGTCTCCATATAGAAGAACTAAGCTAGGAAAACAGAAAATAACTTTTGGTTCATGAAATGAACAGGGTCTCTCCAAGGAAGTACTCTGCCAAAAATCCAATTCTCAACAATCTCGGAATAGAAGAACTAAGCTACGAAAACAGATAACAACTTTTGGTACATACAATGTACAGAGTCTCACCAAATAGGTAGTCTTCTAAAAATCTTATCCTCAACAGTCTAAGAACAGAAGAACTAAGCTAGGAAAACAGACAACAACTTTTGGTACATGAAATGAACAGGGTCTCTCCAAAAAAGTACTCTGCTAAAAATCTAATCCACACTAGTACCGAATCAGAAGAACTAAACTAGGTAAATGGAGAACAACTTTTGGTACATGAAAAGTACAGGGTTTCTCCAAAGAAAAGTAGTCTGCTAAAAATCTAACCCTCAACAGTTTCAGAACAAAAGAACTAAGCTAAGAAAAACGACAACTACTTTTGGTACATGAAATGAACAGTCTCTTCAAAAACGTAGGTATATTAATTAAGAAATCTCAGAGATAATGTTACGGTGTTGATGGAGACAAAAAAAGGGAAACATTTCGGAAAATTGGGGAAGCTATGATCACTGAGTGAAGTACCCAAGGAACATAGATCTAAGCAGAGAATGATACTTAGGAGCGTGAGAATCAATCAACAAAAGAATAATAATAAAATAAATCTCTTAATATTTAGATATAACTTGACCATATTAGAAGTGTACGTTGTTGTGATGATGAGCTCACAATAAAAAATCACTTTATGAAACACTAAATAAAGAAACAGGAAAAATTCGAACGTCAAGGTAAATAACATCTTAGGGAGATATCAGTGCTAGGCTAGAAAGAAAGGAAAAAGAAGCCGTTTTATAGATACATACATATATGTGAACAAAGTTACCTAAAATTTCAAAAAGGGCATTTTCAACAAGCAACCAAAAATATTTTAAAAATTGTTATCCACTATATAATAACACTGCCCAACAAAAAAATAATTTTTTAATGTTTCCTGCACATAATTTGTTAAATGTTACTAATTTTTGGTTGAGAAAAACGAATTTAAGAGTGAAATATTTTTATTAGCTCTAGTTTCTGTGATACACAATACATGGAATTAGCTTAGTGTGAATTTGATTAATAGAAGACTATACAGTTTAATTACATTTTCCATCTACATTGAAAGTCCATTTAATTTTTTTTGTAGCAGATACATTCAAAGAGTCCTAAAATAATTGAAGAATACCTGGAAGATGTATGATCGTAAAGATAACTATGTACTGGCTTCATGGGATCGTGATCTTTTGGCTTGCCTCTTGTAAACGACTTCTGGAGCATCCCTACACAATGACCAACAGTAATCCGCAAGCATTGCTTCATTCCAACAGCCCTGATATCTTTGTTCCATAAAAAAAATATCCTGATGGAATCGCTCACCATGTTCATCACTGACAGCTCCACAATTAGGAGGAAAAAAGTCGAGATGGGAGTGTAGAAAATGTATTTTAAGAGACATGTTGCATCCGAGTTCATGATATTTTTGTAGGAGCACTGTCACTAACTGAGTGTAGTTCTTATCCCGTTTGTTGCCTAAAAATCCATGAAGGCTTCCCAAGCTTCCTTTTCTTTTCCCTCCAGAACTCGATCAAATGCAGGATCCTTTACAAGTTCTCGAATTTGTGGCCCGACGAAAATACCTTCCTTAACTTTGGCATCACTTAATTTCGGAAATTTTTCCCTTACGTACTTCTTGGTTCATACCTTTAACAAAGTTTTTCATCAATCCCAGCTTTATATGTAGGGGTGGAAGAAGAACATCTTTTGGATCCACAAGTGGCTTAGCAACAACATATTTCTCACTTGGCTTAAGATTTCTTGCAGGGCAGTCTACTTGGATATAATGTGATTTTCTATCCCTACTGTCCCACATACATAAAAAACAGCAGTATTTTGTGTAACCCAGTTGCATTCCCAAGAGTATAGCGATTACTTTGAAATCGCCACAGATTTTCCACTTGTGTTCATTATATTTTATCGAGTCGAGGAGTGTTGACATATTTCCATAAGTCTCCTTCATGTGACCAGCATGACCAACAGGAATAGAAGGAAGATGGTTTCCATTGTGTAGTAATACAGCTTTTAAACTAAGCTTGGAGGAGTCTATGAATAGTCTCCATTCAGTCGGATCATGGTTCAAATTCAAATCCTTCATCAAGCCATTAATGTCGCGGCAAACAACAAGATTGTTTTTCTTCTCAAAAAGGAAATCAAATTCTTATGACGTTGTCTGTACTGTGAGATCCTAACATCACATTGGAGAAGATTCCATTGCTGTAGTCTAGAAGCTAGGAGCTCTGCCTTCTCCTCTGACAGGTCGAGGTCCCTAATGAGATGACCCAGTTCCGCTTGACACAGTTTGTGCGGTTTGTCATCTTTTATTTCAAAATCAGGGTCATGGGATGTGGAAGGCTTACTGGGTTCCTCTTCATCCACAGAGTCTTGAATGTCTATTTCAAATGAAAAGTTTTCGGGTGGATTAGGAACAGGTAAGCTATTTGAATGAGGAATAGGTCGAATAGCAGATTGAAGATTTGGGTATTGAACTTTTCTTCTTTTCTTCATAGACATTCCTGCCATTATAGGTGGGGGTCAAGCAGAAATAGCAATTATCTATATGGTTTTTAGGCTCCCGCCAAACCATAGGCACAGCAAAAGGCATAGATCGTTTTTTATTTTTCAACCATTCTCGCAGTGTGACTGAACAAGAGTTACAACACATATGTGGAGCCCATGACTTATCCTGGTCTCCTACCTTCATACCAAAATAATGCTGGTAAGCAGTCTTCACAATAGGCGTCAGATTGCGTTTTTGTGACGAAAATGTTGTTTCTCCACAAATGTAACAGAATTGATTCACTTGATTTACACATTCTCGTGCCATTTTTACAATTTTACACTTCAAGAGCACATACAAACGAGAAATATATATGAATTATAACAGAAACAATACGAAATGCGCATTAACAGCACCAGTAAAAGTGTACATAACCTCCAAATAGTTAAAAAGCATGTGTTCTGTCGGTTGACAGTTGTGCCAAATACCAAAACGTAAATTTTCCTCAAACTAATAATTCTTACCCTAGATCAATGACATGTCACTGTATCTTCAAAACAAGAGCTAATCGGTGATTTTTATTGTTATTTTTGAATTCAGCTGGTAGAAATACATAAGATTCAGCTATTTTAGTGTCCGAAACATTTTCATTGTTGGGCAGTGTAATTAAAGAAAAGGCAATCCTGACATTCCTAAATGGAAGAGTACAAAGATGTGAAAGGGAGCACCATTTTCTGAAAGCAAATATGACTTTACCGAAAGAAGACCTGGAGAGGTTAAGGAGAAGAACAAATAACGGACAAAGAAACACCAAGATATAGTGTGAATAGCCTAGGACATAAAAGTAAAAGAATGCCCAATTTCCTGCTATGTCCAATTATATTTTAGAGATCATACACTAGCTTTAACTCTATATATTTTTATTATACAAGAAGGTAATACGATCTACTACTAGTGGTGTGCATTGTTTGACTCTCTGCAGGGGTCTTTTCCGTAGCTCTAGGCTTTAAACTCTTCCTTCTTTATATATCTGTAAACTGGTTATGCTCGTGCAGATAATTTCATCTCAGTTTGTTAGGAATAACCATATTTATATTTCTGTGACCACAAGTAATGGGTTCAATTTGTCAGTGCCATCGTATAGATCAAGTTGTTATTAGAGGGGGCCGTATTATAAAGCCAGTGCCACTTGTATTGCACTCTCTGAATATTTGAAGATAGCTGCCGATATGCTTTTAAACATGAATCAAAGACATGTCTTTTGATAAAGGTCTTCTAGACGAGTTATTAAATAATAAATCGTAAATGCTAAACGTAGATATTGTATCAATATTAAACAGTATGACTCTTGTCTTAGTGTAGGTATATGCATTATTAATTGTTGTCAATTATAATTCTGCTATTGCAATATGTTGTTCAGTTTTCTTTTACTACTTGTTGAATCGGCTAATGTTTCTCTTTTGAACATTTACTGCAATAAAACTTTGTTATTATTATCATTACTATTATTAGTATTATTACGTCACCAATTCTGACCATTACATTTAGCCAGTATACAGCCTGTTCAAAATTAACTCGGCGCTATTGCTAACTTTGTTATTATTGGAGCTATGACTTCGGTTAAATTAGCAAACTAGTAGGACTTTTTTTGCTGATTAAGTTAGTCAAATCAGAGAAACAATTGAAGAGCTAGTTTCTGAGATATTCACAAAAGTAACAAATTTTTAAATGGAACATCCTGTATATTTCGACATATTTTGAAAGAGAGTTAAATTCTAAACAAAAAGTAAAGTATACACTATCGTCCTAAATTTAAAAATAAGCGAATAAAATGCACTTAAACTCTTTGATTATCATTACTTTAATATGTAAGTAGTATTAAAGTAAAGATAATCAGAGAGTTTAAGTGCTTTTTAGTCGCTTATTTTCAAATTTAGGACGATAGTGTATTACTTACTTTTTGTTTAGAACACACCTCATTTTTTTTTTTGATAATTACGTGCCTTAATTTATATATTGGTGCATTTAAGCACATTTGGCAATTCTAATATCATTTTACGTAGCTAATTGTTTTCCTTTAAATTCATTTATTGTTGATATATACAGGGTGATCCACCCATAAGTTTAATTATATTAGTATTATTTTTGTATCACTGTTTTGGGGTAATTTTATAACTCCTTTCCATCTTAATTATTTATTTTTGGATGTCTGTAAATATAAATGTAAATATTGATCCCTCTGTAGGGTTTTCAATTCATTCATTTCTTGATTGCTGTGCATATACTAAAGTTATTATTGTTGTTTATGTCGTGTATATCTGTCTTACAATACCTAGTGTACCAAAAGTTATTTTCGCTGTCGGAATAAATAACATATTGGTGTGGGCTTGAACCGAAAGACAGCTGGCGCCTAAAAGTCATCCATCTTCAGTATTCTGAGTAACCCATGCCCCGAAAATAACCGAGAGTTAGAGGCGAAGCTTCACTCCATCTTTTCCAACGCACACTAGGGAAGTAAGGTAAGGCAGGTTGAAGGTGACACACAATAAATCTCCGAAACGTTCTTAAACTTTGTTGAGTGAAACTGCAAGGTTTGTAATTCCGATAAACGGGCACATCCTTAATTGTCGACCGGATGACATTAATGTAGTTATCGTCAGCGCCATTTGTGCCTCCTCTCTGCCAGGACGATCCTAAGGCGAGAGCCGAGGGTAACATTCTTTTTAACGTTTTATTCTTTTTGTTTTATATAAATTGTTAACGTAACAAACAATTGTAGCAAACTTTAAATTCACTAGTAATAATTGTTTTTATGATGTATTATGTGGTGGTGTAGGTGATAAGAGGTAGGAGTAGTCAAATAAGGTCGATGGGTCCTTTTGGTTTTTTCTTTATATATAATAGAATTCAACAAAAAAGCTATAAATTGGTTGAATATATTTTCGTTTCAATTTGTATGATAATTACCCTGTACCGCCACTTAGTAAGAGTATTTTTTTAAGACTAGCTCGACACGTTAATACCTGAGTGAAAAGGTATATATATGACAAGTTTACGGATTACATCTATATAGGGTGTTCACACTTAAACCCGCACCATTGGTAACTCCGTTATTATTGGAGCTACGAATTCGTCCAAATTAGCAAACTAGTAGGATTTTTCCTGGCGGTTACGACGATAAAAACAAAAAAACAATTGAGCGTCGCTTTTTTCAGATATTTGACAAAATGTAATTTTTTAAATGGAACACCCTATATATTTTTATGCGGTTGAATAAAAAATTTAGTTCTGAATAAAAAGTTTAAATACATTATCTTAAAAAAATTGAAAATAAAAAAGTTATCACGTGATTTCTTAAACATTGCATTTTGTTTAAAAAAAATTATGAAAGACGTAGCATGTTTCACATGTTTATCCAATTGAAGTCATCTTCAGATATTAAATAAAATAATATCATAAACATCCTTAAAATTTGCTTACTTTATCACTAAAACGTAAGTTTTCAAATGAGATACCGTGCATTTTTAGGGATTTAGGATTTGTTTTTAGGAATGCCTAACGAAATTTGCAATTAAATAATATGTACCGATTATTGTATACTATTCTCTTGTTGAACGGATGAAAAAATTTTTTGTATAGGTCCTAGAATGTTTGTTCATAATATTCCTAAATGAATTCAAACGAAACGTTGTGTTTTTAACGAAATTTATTTTGATTTCGTCCACGAAACTTAAGAATAACAAATAAAAGAATAATAAACACTATCAATCAACATACATAACTAAAATAGTTGTTCGAGGGTACCACCTTCTTGGTCCAGACACTTGCGGGCTCTTTTCTGAGTGCAGCGCGTGGCTTTGAGAGGGGTCCTTCCATCAATATTCCGAATAATGGCCGTAATGTTATTTTGAAGTTCTTCCACATTTTGGTAACGATGTTTGTAAACTTCATTTTTCACTCGGCCCCATAAAAAAAATCTAGCGGAGTTAGATCTGGTGAGCGTGGGGGCCACAGAACTGGTCCATGAGTTCCAATCCAACGGGGTCCCAACAGTCTCTCCAGTAATGCGTTAACGATATGGTGATTATGAGCCGGTGCACCGTCTTGTTGGAAGTATATCCGCGGCCTATCCATCAAGTTCACGTTGTCCACGAAATCTTCCAATACATGAGACATAAAGTCCTCATATCTCTCTCCCGTTAATGAGCCGCGGTAAAAAAAAGGACCCACAATTTTAGATCCAATCATACCACACCAAACATTAAGGCTGAACCGATGTTGTGGATTAGTGGGATGAGTCAAAAAAGGATTTTCCCGACTCCAAAAATGATAGTTTTTTCGATTAAACATTCCCTTATTAGAGAAGTTACTCTCATCCGACCATAAAACATATCGAGGAAAATTTGGATCTTCTTCACATTTATGTAGGAACCATTCACAAAATTCCATTCTTCTTATATCATCATTAAAATGCAAAGTTTGTACTGGCCGATATTTGTATGGCTCAAAATTATATTTTTTCAAAATTTTATGAATCGTTCCCAATGAAAGGTCTATTTCTCTTGCCAATTCTCTAATTGAATTGTTAGGATACGCCTCAAAATATCCCAGTACATATATCTCTACTTCCTCACTAACCACAAATTGCTTCTTCGTTCTATTCTTCTTGAAAACCTCTTCGCTTCGCCGAAATTGTCTGTATAATTCCAAGAAATATCTTCTTTGAGGAATCGCGCGAACGGGAAATATTGCACTATAATGTTCGCGAGCTCTAATAGTGTTTTTTCTCTGAAATATGTAAGCTTCCATAATATCACATTTTTCCTCATGTGTGAAAACCATTTTTATTAGAAGAAAACAAGAAGAAAACAGCAAAATAACAATGCGAATTTTAAAACACTGACAGATTAATTTGACGGATTGTTATTGAATATTTTTTTTTATTGGTGCCTATTTGATCAAAATTGTAACAACTATTGTAATGTAGGCTAAGTTCATTTTCTCTTTTCCTTTTTTCTGAGTGGAATTTTAAATTATACTGTCCCATTTTAAAATGGGTACTTTTCTGATTCTCTCGGGAATATGCCCCTTTAAAGAAATCACGTGATAACTTTTTAATTTCAATTTTCTTGAGGTAATGTATTGAAAAATTTTTGTTCAGAACTAAATTCTTTATTCAACTGCATAAAAATATATAGGGTGTTCCATTTAAAAAATTACATTTTGTCAAATATCTGAAAAACGCGACGTTCAATTGTTTTTTTTGTTTTTATCGTCGTAACCGCCAGGAAAAATCCTACTAGTTTGCTAATTTGGACGAATTCGTAGCTCCAATAATAACGGAGTTACCAATGGTGCGGGTTTAAGTGTGAACACCTTGTATAGAATGCACTACTTCGGAAATCCTATAAATTGCATTTATCCAACGTAGTTTCAGCTCGAATAGGAACAAGTAATTCGATCAATAAAGTTCGACCGTTTCGCGTTTTTCTATAAAGATAGGCGGAACCTCCTCCTCCTTCTCATCGTAAATGAAATTTAATAACGTCAACTAAGTGAAAAGATAGTTCAGCCGTCGTATTTACAAAACACAATGTCGTAATTAAGATACCCGTATACATGCTGGTAGAATGTAGAAAAATATCCAAGAACAATCGGAATTATATATATATATATGTAGTTCAATGCCGATCAGTATCACAAGGGGAACCAAAACCAGGCGTAGTATTAATTTATTATTATTATTGTAACCGCTTGAGTAGGTGAAGTTCACGTTACCCTCCTACCTACTTAGTTCCGATTACGAAAGGAAAAAATCTCGGTGAAGAAAACAATTAAGATTTTCATTACGATTCCGTTGTTATACTATAATTTCGTGGCAGTATTTTCAAGTACATCACGATCATAGAGGGGCTTGTTATAAAGTAGACTTATTGAGCGAAACAATAACATGTAGGTATATGTATTACCAGCCTACTGACTGTATTAACAAGTCATGTTTTATATTTATCCTTCCTTTTGTATTCTTTCTTCATCTTTTTTTTCGAGGCTATATTTAAAATGAAAAGTATGTAATTTGTGTTTATTATTATCGACTGGACACGGGCTATTACTCTATACAGGTTTTATTTTCCGGTATTTATTATTATACATACTTACTGATACGAACACGATCGCCTCCTCCCCATATGCATGAGAAGACCGATGGAAGGAGAATCGTATTTGCTTACCTGCAAAGAAATAATTAAGCATTAAAATTTGATCGATATAGATATTCTTATGGGAAAATTACATGGTATAATGCTACACCGTGTACTATTATTTATAGTACAAAAGTGTACGTAAAAATAAATAAGATGTTATTAGTCCCAACCCCGTCAGACGAGCTAAACACAACGCAGGCTACTCGATCGCTTAAAAAAGATGTTCTCCCGTCTCGTGAATGACGTTAATTCTTATGGTTCGAGTATCAAATGGAGGTATGCGATTGCCCATTAATTGAAGATTTATTGCTTTAAGGGAACAATTAATGATTAATCTCGAATATACTATCATGTTTTCCTTTAAATACCGCTTATATGCAGACACGGGCAGAACTAAAATAAAAGTACATGTAGTCAATTAATGCAGATTACCATTCGTAACATTATACGCATTTTACGTAGTATAATACAGTTTTATATACAATAAATACGACCAAATCTCCTTTCTTGATCACATGTGAGGTAAAATCATAGCGATCTGGTTGTCTTGGACCCTACATGCGTACGTGCTATTTGCGGGCAAATGAGTTTTAGTGCCATATGCGTACAAGGGTTGAAGGGTTAACCCGGCCCTGGACCAGGTAGACGGGACAATTAGTGGAAGTTCTATTTGCGTACAAATATCTAATACACAATCTTTAGTTCAGTTCTGTCAACATCCGAGCATTAGTGTAAATCGAGTTTAGCACAAGTGGAAATACAACACCACCAACAAAATGCCAAGAAGCGAGCGCCAGAAACGGATCAACATATCCCTGAGATTTACAAAGAAGAAATGGGTCCTCTATTTGACCGTGGATATGACTTTGTTGCAAAGGTTCCATTGTTATATTCAATGAAGACCAGTTTACATCGGAACTGGCGCCGGACATCCAGGCCGCGCATGTTCTCCAAAAAAAAAATGAGGTGTGGCCACCACACTACTTTCTTATACGTATGAGCGTTTCAAATTTAAGAATTTTTTTATACAAAAATTATTCACAAGCCTATTCTAAGTACTTCTATTCTCTTAATAAATCTCTATAGAATGCATACTTTGCAAGATATTATCAAAAAAGTGCTACTCGCTAAGAGTAAAGGTGCTACTTCCGGTCCGAATTTTGAAATTTCACATATACAAAAAATATTGAAAATCCAATTCTAAATACTTTTCTACTCTTGATAGATACATATAGAATGCATAACTTACGACATATTTGCAAAAAATCGCTATTCGATAAGAGTAAAAGTGGTACTTCCGGTCTGAATTTCGAAATTTTTTTTATACAAAAGATATTGAAAATTATATTTTAAATACTTTTATACTCGTCACGTACTTGTCTAAAAAGCATGACTTGCGAAATATTCGCAAAAAACTGATTTTCGATAAGAGTAAAAGACCTACTTCCGGTAGGAATTTCGAAAAACTCTTTAAATAAAATTATTCTCAATTTTAATTTTAAGTAGATATGAATTCTTTATAAATTTGTTTAAACTTAGTAGTTGACGAAATATTGGCAAAATTCGATTTTTTCACTGAAGTAAACTACTACTTCCGGTCTGCCAATTTTACTGAAATCAGTTCTCAAGAGGGAGATTATACTTCTAAATACAAAATTTGCTATAGATAGCTATAGTGGTTTGACCGCTATCGTGGTCACACACAGACACCCAGACATTTTTTAAAAACCACTTTTTTGGTATCAGGGGATTTCAAAACGTGGACATCTGCAAAAATCTCGAAAATTTTCATCATCACAATACTTCCTTATACTACGTATAAGAAATCAAAAGGCGAGAAACCTCCTTCAACTTAAAGAAAATGTAAATAATGAGGTGTGACCACCACACGACTTATGAACGGATCAAATTATACAAAAGTTGTTCTAAATTGTTCAAATACTTGTATCTTCTTATAAAACTAAACTTGTGAGTAAGTGTGTCCAAATTTTAAGGATTTTTTTTATAGTAAAACTATTCTATTCTCTTAATAAATATCTATAGAGTGCATACTTTGCAAGATATTCGAAAAAAAGTGCTACCGGCTAAGAGTAAAAGTGGTATTTCGGGTCTGAATTGAAATTTCATTTATACAAAAAATATTTCAAATTCAGCTCAAAATACATTTGTACTCTTGATAAATGTATATAGAATACATAGGTAATTTCTGACATATTTGCAAAAAATCGCTATCCGATAAGCGTAAAAGTGTTACTTTCGGCACGAATTTTGAATTTTTTTTTATACAAAGGTATTGAAAATTAAGTTTTAAATACTTTTATACTCGTATTGTAACTGTCTAGAAAGCATGACGTGCGAGATATTCGCAAAATCTGATTTTCGATAAGAGTAAAAAAACCTACTTTCGGTAGGATTTTCGTAAAATCCTTTTAATAAAATTTTTCTCAAATTTGATTTTGAGTACATTTTAATTCTTTATAAATTTGTTTAAACTTAGTAGCAGAAATGTTGGCAAAATACAATTTTTCCATCAAAGTTAACTACTACTTCCGGTCCACCGATTGTACTGAAAACCTAACCAGACCTCAAGAGGGGAATTATACTCGTAAATACAAAATTTGGAATTGATAGCTTTAGCCGTTTGACCGCTACAGTGGTCACACACATACACACTGATAGACAGACACACAGACACACAGAGAGAAATTTTTTAAAAAGCACCTTTTCGGTATCAGGAGACTTCAAAACGTGGACATCTGCAAAAATCTCGAGAGGTCGAAAATTTTCCTCATCACAATACTTCCTGATACTACGTATAAGAAAGCAAAACGGTTGCTGAACTTGATATGAGACTTATAAAATGGATGTGCGGACCAACGTAATGGGAAACGCTTTACAAACGCGTTGACATTTACGAAAAACTACGTGAAAACTTAGACATGATGATTGACGTCAAGAATGCATATCGACACCAAGTGATGACATGCACAACTGCATAAGTTTGGGCATAGAACGTGAAGTTTCCAATTTTTTTATGTAAAATGGAGTGCTAAAAAATCAGTGATGATGTGTAAAAAATAATCAATAACAACACGTGTTTTGCCGTTTTTGGTTTTTATTTCTCGAAATTTAGGATTACTGACGAACTAAGTGCTTGTGTTTGTGGCGGACGTAGGCTTATACAATCAGCATCTTACAAGTCAATTACCAGTCCTTAACTTAATGTCAATTACGAAGGAAATCGTTCTTATAAAAGGCAAATAAAATACAAAAAAATAATATTCCAAATAGTAACATTTGTCCACTAGTTGTCGAGTTAAATGCCGACAAATTTTGGTCAGCTTACGAATGAAAAGTGCATTTATTCTACGAAAAGTAAACTTGTCAGAAAAAAAAATGATAGAGAGGCGATCAAACAAGTTCAATATTTTCTATATATTTCTATTAGTGTGCCTAAACCGCTATAGCTATCGACACCATGTTCTAAAATGCGCCCTGCAATATTCATCGAAAGGCCTGATTAGTTTTTGAATTAAATCCGTAAACTGAGCACCTTATATCAGCTTTAAAATTAGATTTTGCGAATATCTGGCCATCTGTTAGTTTTAATAAAGCTTATTAAAGAATGACTTTGACAACATTCTATGCAATATTAAAACCAGAAAACGTAACAGATAATATATAAAATCGAATAGGAAAGAGATTCCAATAGTTAATACATTATATTAACTTATTTGTATTGCTTTCTATGGTCAAGACTAATCTAGTGTGAATCACTTTTAGAGCAATTTATTATTCTTAATATCGTATAAGAATAATAAATTGCTCTAAAAGTGATTCACACTAGATTAGTCTTGACCATAGAAAGCAATACAAATAAGTTAGAGCGATCTCGATTCTGGATGCGCCAGGAACAGGATTCTCTCTGAATAGCAGCAAATTTGGCGAATACTTTCTGCAATAACAAAAAAAAAACACTGGAATAAATTATCTCGAGTGTATTTTTCAAAAATGT
Source organism: Amphimallon solstitiale (assembly GCA_963170755.1). Lineage (NCBI taxonomy): Eukaryota > Metazoa > Arthropoda > Insecta > Coleoptera > Scarabaeidae > Amphimallon > Amphimallon solstitiale. The sequence goes on from OY720675.1 coordinate 222,841,628, forward strand.
AAAAATTTATATAAAAATCAGATGGACTGATAGTACGTTCTTTCCGAATTGTCAGTACAAAAGTTGCTCCAAATTCAGTTTTAAATCCGTTTAATTTCTTAATAAATTAAACCTGTGAGTAAAAGTGTTAGGTACTTCCAATCTGAATTATCGGATTTTTTTATACACAAATCATTCCAAATCCAGCTCTAAATACGTTTATACAATATGTATATCTATAAAGAATACCACTGATAAATAAATCTGTATAGAATGTATAATTTGCGAAGTATTTGCAAAATACCGTAATTCCAGCCGAATTTTTAATTTATTTCTGCCCAAACATAATTCAGAATCGTGCATTAAATTCTGCTATACCTACTCTGCATATATCTCAATAAACCATGACTTTCGAGATATTTCCAAAAAACTGTTTTTACTTTCTTGTACCTACTTAGTATAAGGAGATATTGTGATGAAAATGTTCGACGTCAAGATTTTTGCAGATATCCAGGTTTTGTCCCTTGATATCAATAAAGTGGTTTTAAAAAAATATCACTCTCTTCCTCTCTCTGTGACCAAGATAGCGGCCAAACGGCTAACACTAACAATATTATGTTATATAAGAAAGTTATGTGGCAGCCACACTTCGTTTTTTCAGAATATCTCGAAGACTAAAAGACCTACTTCCGGGAGGAATTCCGTTTTTTAATAAAAAAATTTTCAAATTCATTAGAAATACCTTTCGTATTCCCTGCAAATTTGTCAAAATATATTAGTTGACAAGATAAATTTTGATTTTTTTACTGAAATAAGCTACTACTTCCTGTCTACCATTTCACTGAAAATTTAAACCAACCTTAAGAGATCCTTATACGATAAAGACAGAGAGAGAGGTTGGGGCAAGAAAGAGGGAGATAGAGTGACAGGGAGGGAGAGAACAATCAAGAATCACTTTTTTCATATCAGGGGATTTCAAAAGTGGACATCTACAAAAATTACTACTTATAGGAAAGTAAAAGTCACGATAGAAGTTTTTCCAGAAATAGAAAATTTTCATAAACGGAAAAGTAGATCTTAAGAAATGCTGAATTTTTAAAAATATTATGGATCTCTTGAATTAGTCCAGATATCTAAAATACAAAGTTCACAAATATATTTTTCTTATAAATTAAGTCTCAGAAGTCCTAGTCGGGTTTATGTTTTAGAAACATACATTTCTTATTAAGGGCTCACATATACCTGAGCACCTAAAAGTAGGGTCACGTTTAAGATTTTTTTTCGTGTATCAAACTGCATTTTTGTTTAAAAACCATAATATACATTTTGAAGTATGGCATTTATTATAAATTGTGTGAAAATCGGGTTCGAAAATTTCGAACGGTAAAAAAAAATACAGTCGTTTTCCTGAGTTGGGTTTTTGTCGACAGCGTTCGCGGTACCAGACGTGCCTCTGCCATTTCTTATTTGAAAAAAAAAATTATTTCTCAAAGTAGATAGACAGAACTAGTACTTATCGAGGCGGTTTTTCGCCTTAAAATTGTTGAGTAATTATGACAAAAAAAAACTATACCAAATATCGAAAAAACGGCTCGATAAGTACTAGATTATTGTGTGAAGCATAACTCTGCAAAACTTGATCCCGATCGGTCCAGTAGTTGCGGAGATATTTCTGGTACCGATTTTGAAAATACTGTTTCGCGTCTACCTGCGCCCCGGCCGTTATTCGTTGCTTACCCGGTCAGTTACAAAACGCTATAACTTCGTCATAATTGCGAATTTCCTTATGAAATTTTCAGGGTAGACACTGGAAGGATAGTACTTTCGAATGAGCACCTTTTTGAAAAATCGATTTTCCCGATTTACCCAGGTATATGTGAGCCCTTAAAAATGTCGAATGTAGTCAATCCTGTACATGTACATATTCTTTATGATTACTATTTTGATTTCAAAATAAGTATGCAATAATAATCACAATATTGTCTCCTATCATTAGTTCTTCAACTGTTTCCACTGTCTGTTGCAATCATACTTTGCGGTTAAAATAACATTATTTAATTGTGGCAACACAAAGGAAAGAATGTAAGGTTAAATGTAATGTATAGCATGAAAAAATATATGTGTATAAACATTTGCCAATTACGTGGGAAAAAGAATATTAAACGTAAAACGGCAGCGGGAAAAAAGATTGAATTATTCATGGAATTTGAATTTCGTAAAGCATAACATGTTACATACCCGTGCATACAGACATTCTGTATTGCCGGTAATGCCGAAACCAATCGATTATGACGAAACGCAATTACAATTCTGCAGCAGTTCGCTTCTGGTCATACACATTATTCTCGACTGAGTGACGGTGGACGGAATTTCATTTTCATGGCAACTAATAATAATATCGCAATTTCGATTAAAATCCCCTCGAAATCCCGATGTAAGGAGAAATCGATCGATACGAACTTGTATTAAAGGCATAGTGATGCAGTTTCTTCTTCAAGCGATACGTCTGTGGAAATAATTAATTATATCCGTCGTATGCGGTGATGTCGGCCTTGATGCTATATTAAAATTTAAATACCCGTGGGCATTTAAAGGTCGTTGCATTTCTCTATATATATATTATCAATATACATTATTCATATTAAAATTTATGTAATGTGATTGTATTTAGCGTAACGTTCTAGATTTAGTGTATATGGTTAATATTTCAATTAGCAACAAATAATGGCTTCATATCATATCAAGTCATTCCAGATATTCAATGCTTAAATAGATCAGTAAAACAAAAAAAACAAGGTAATCAAGGTAACGTAAAACACAACAATTAATCGGAAATAAATATGTATATGTAGAGGATATTAAGATTAATAAAAAACAAACATGTACCTATAATATGAAGGGGTTCCCAAAGGAAACGGAACTGATGTTGTGGTGAGCGGAATTTTCGCAGTACCGCGTTCAGTCGCTAGGGGCGCGTAGTGTTACCATGCCCAAGTCAGTAAGACAAGCGTCGTCGGTAAAGAAGGTACCATTTGCTATGTATATATTTTCTCTGTTGTAGCTGATTCTCGTAAAGCGCGCGCCCGTAAAGTTTTGCTTCTTCCTCAGAAAACCTGGCACAGAGTCTCTTGAAATGTTAAAACCGGCCTACAGGGATTATACTATTGGCAAAACTCAAGTGTTTGAGTGGTTTTCCCGAGTTAAAAAAGAAAACATTAATTGATAACAAGCCTCGCTCTGGTTGTCCTTCCAAGGTCCGAAAAGATAAAAATGTTAACAAAACTGGCGAAATCATCCTGGAAGATCAACAACGGGCAATTGAAGAAATTGAGCAGTACGGAGTGTCCTGGAGTTCAGTTTAGGGAATTTAAACAGAAGATTTGAGAATGAAATGGGTGGCCGGCAAATTTGTGCCTCGACTGCTGATTGCTGAACAAAAACAAGATTGCGTGGAAGCATGATGTGCTTTGAAAGAAAAGTTTCAAGATGATCCAAACTTTTTCCAATGTCATCACTGGTGACGAATAGTGGTGCTACTATTAGCCAGTGGAAAACTTCAAGTTCACCTCGCCCCAAAAACGCTTATCAAGTAAAATCAAACGTCAAAATAATACTGATTTGTTATTTCCATGTGAGAAGAGTCATCCATTCAGACCTTGTTCCATAAGCTTAGAGAGTTAACCACGCCTTCCACCTGAAAGTTTTGAAAAGATTGAGTAACTGTTTGCGGTGGAATAGGTCTGATTTGGTGCAGTCGGCGAAATTTGTTGTATTAATGTCAGGACCGCACAGAAAGTGGCAGATATTACTTTTATGGCTAACAGTCTTGTCATATGATAATGAATTTCATAACTCTAGAATGAGGAAATTGCTAACACGCCATAACCATAATCGCAAAATAAATATTCTACAATATAATTGAAAATTTTGTAGAACTAATATACAGGGTTATTTTTTTAAATCTTGACATAGGCTAACTTTTTTATTTGAAAAGATAGACCTTTGTTTCCTGAAGCAAAGTTTTAGGAATTAGTCCAACTAAGAAAAATGTGTGGAGAAAATAAACGCGTTGTTGCCAGATTGGGCGCTATTTCAGAAAAACATATTTTCTTAAATGGCAACACCGCATTTTTTTAACAATTTCTAATACATCTTGAGATTCAAGATAAAACAAAAAGAGTGCAAGTTTTTGATTGGAGTGGCGGTTTACGAGCTAATAGTGCCTAAACTTAATTTATTTTCCAACATTAAAAGAATAGCAATAGTAACAAAAATTAATTACCTAACGTTTATTTTTTAAAAAAATGTTCGAACTGATTTCGTAACAATGTCAAGTACCTTGCACTCGTTAAATTCCCTTCTATGAAAACAGGTTGTTGAATATGTTGTTGTTAAATACGCCACACCAAACATTAACTTTAGGATTGATTTGTCCCCGCCTATCTTCAGCCCAGCAAGGATTATTATCAGACCAATATCTGTAATTTTGCCGGTTTATCAAACCGTTTAAATAAAAGGAAGCCTCATCGCTAAATAAGATATAATTTTGAAAATGTGGTTGTAGGCGCTTTTTCTCCAAAAACCAATCGCAAAATTCCAGTCGCCGATCACAATATTCGTCATGAAGTTGCTGTACACTCATAATTTTATAGGGATTCATTTTAATTCAAGATTACATAGAACTTATAGTCATGTTATGACAGCAAGGACAAACATAGCCTCCTTGTTATTCCTTTAATGTTGGAAAATGTATTAAAGTTTAGGCACTATTAGCTCGTAAACCGCCATTCTAATCAAAAACTTGCATCCTCTTTGTTTTGTCTAGAATCTCAAGATGTATTAGAAATTGTTAAAAAAATGCGGTGTTGCCATTTAAGAAAATATGTTTCTCTGAAATAGCGCCCAATCTGGCAACAACGCGTTTACTTTTTCCACACATTTTTCCTATTTTGACTAATTCCTAAAATTTTGCTTCAGGAACTATAGGTCTATCTTTGCAAATAAAAAAGTTAGCCTATGTCAAGGTTTAAAAAAATAACCCTGTATATATAAAATATAATATGTAGACGATTGCGTGATAATTGCCAGGACGCAAAGAAATATTATAACAAATAATAGTATTTGGGCAAACGAACTGAGAGCTTAGAAAAGGAAATAAACGTAAAGAAAGCCAACTCAAAGCAGCTAAAATGCGGTATCTTAAAAGGATTGCAGGAAGTTGAAAGTATGATAAAATAAAAGATGAGAAAATAAGGAAAATAACAAAGCAGGAGCGAATATTATTGAAACTAGAAAGAAGACTATTGAACTAGTTCCGTCATGTGATGGGGATGAAAGACAATAGAAAAAGACTAAGAGTAATGTAAAGATTAGCGAGAGACCGTGTGGAAATGGATAAGTTCAGTAACTTGAAGCCCAAATCCGACGTCTTAGAGGGTAACAGGATATTCGTGAAGAAGAATAAGACTAAAACTTATAACAATAATAAACTGAACTACACTAATTTGCTACTTCTTTCTTTTTAAACACCTTATTAGATACACTTTCAATTGTACACATCTTTTGCATGAAGTAATACACGTCGTTGCTATGTTATTAAGTCAACATATCGACACTGTAATTATACAAATTTTTAATATCTCAAACATTAAGTGATTGTTCAGTGGACGAATATACTGTCACATAACTCTAGCACCTTTAGCACACTACTCAGGATTATCAATACAATTTGACGTAAGAAGTTAAAGAAATCAGTCTTTTATTGAATATACAGATTGTCGTAGTTAAAAGTTAATATGCATCTTCAAATACACACACATAAACATGTACCTATGTATGTATGTATACAACACCGGTGGTGTGGGGAGATAGTGGGGAGATCGAGAGCGCAGACCGGCAGACCTGGCATTCGTTCCGTAACTTTAGAGCGTGAACGTACATACATTGTATCTGAGCAAACTCGCAAATATTAAAATAAAATGCCCTTAACTGTTGAGGAAAAAATACAGATTGTGTTATGGTATGCCAAGGATAATTCGTACAAAGACGTGCAAAATTTATTTGTTGCGGCGTATGAAAATAGAGCGATTGATTTGGATGGCTTAAGAGAACAAATTCTTAACGCCATACAAATGATTACTCCTGAAATGCTATCGAATGTACGAAATGGGTTTTATAATCGTTTAGGGTACTGCTTGATGCAAGAGGGACAGACATTTGAACATCTTCAATATTAAATTTTGTATAGTTCATTAAGTATAATATTTTGTTTCGTTTTAAATGTGAGAATTTTATTTAATTTTTTATAAGAATTTTATTTTAGTTACAAATTTTATAGAGTTTTGTTTCAGTTCAATGTTAATACATTATACATCAGTTACCAAAATATTATACAAAAGCCGTACATAGCGTAGCACTAAAGCCTCGGTACCCCGGTGTCCCGATATATGAACTCATCTGTACTCCCCTACTATCGTACCCCTCCATTTCATGTTTGCATGCACATGTGTGCGTGTTTGTGTTTCCCTATATCTACTTTTATTTCAGTCAAACGGTATATACAGGGAGATTTTAGCGCCCTCTAGTGGGATAAAAAAGGGTAATGAATTCCAAAACGTGACACATCATTTCAAAGCTAATTTTAGTAGCAATTTAATGCACAATTGAAAAAAATATTAATTTAAATAATTGAAAAACCTTGCAGAACTCTAATATTAGAAACTACAAACTTAATTAGTTTACAATAGACGCTGACAGTCTGTACTTGACAATGATGACAAGTAAATGTCAAAAATATTACGTATTTATTTGCTATTAAAATTAGCTTGGAAACGATGTGTCACATTTAGGAATACGTAACCGTTCTTCATGCCGCTAGAGGGCGTAAAAATCAAAAATAGCGCAACCAACAATCACTTTGCTAAATTCTCCGTACAATTATCTTTTCAATAATGTATCGCATTTATTACTTTCCCTACTTAAATTGTAATAGTTAGAGTGATGGAGGGGAGGGGATGATGTATCACAGTTGAAGATATGATGGAAGGGTCCCCCTTGGATCAAAAATCGACCTGTTTTTGCCTTTTTTCAAAGAAGTTTTCTGCTTCGAGATATTCAATCTGTTTCGTTTTCGGTGGGGCAGCCTGTATGTGTGTGTGTGTTAAATTTGCCTACGCAAAAAGTAAGTGTAATTTTGGCGAAATTTTGAATCATTCCTACTTATTCTGAGACAAATAATCATAGACACAAGATTACAAAAGTAAGTTTATGAAGCAAAAAAGAAATGAAAACTACTCGGAGAAATTCAGGTTGAATAACAACATGTTATTGCCCTGTTTTTCAATTTTTTGTTTCATATAAAGTTACAACAAATAATTTAAAATGATGCCTAATATAGACACATACACGTGTATTTTTTCAAATAGATAGTAATGTACTTTTAAATTTTTATTAATAGATACAAAGGGACATTTAGATGAATGAGCCTATTACATTTATCTTTGACCAATTGCGATGTATGTCAGAACAGAGGAGACTATATCGCGTGCGGTGTACGTCGTGGACAACAATCACGGTTGGCGTTGTTTTATTTGCGACCGTATTTCAACACACTCTGTGACTAATTGACAGATTGACCTTTGTTTCGTGGAACGAATGTATTGCAATTGTTATAACTCCGTTGTCCCTTTTTTATTTTTTCCTCTGTTCCCATATAGCTCAGGCAGTATGATGCTAGATTGTATGGAAAATGTTCCTTGTAATGGTGATTTATTAAGATAAAGATCACAGAAATTAATACTAAGCTGTTTACACAAAAAAATCGCCTCTTATCGAAAGACAAAAGAAAAACAAGACGAACTTTCAAGTAAATTTCATATAATTGGTATGTATATTGTGCGGATAAATAGAAGTGGGTAGAAAAAATAATTAAATGTGGTAATATTCTTATAAAGGTAAGTGCATTAATCGCCAATGGGATAGCTAGTATATAGATTCACTGCAAATATTATCAATTAATAATATACAGGTTAACTGGACGACAGAATACATTGTCATATGGCCACGAAAGATTCCGCTTTAAATAATTTAATTAGCATAGGTAACTCGATAAGATAAGTAGCATTTTCTTTCTGTGCAGAGTTTCCACAATGGAAAGCACCGGGAGAAGAATTTCTGAATACTCGTTTTTTTAAATAAAAAATGGAAGTTAATATGTTATGAATATGTGATAAATAAATATGCGTTAATAAAAATCAATTGGCGTTTGTGAGTTACCCCCTAGAGTTCCATATTATAGGTGAAAAAAACTCAAACTATCTTAAACGTAAGTGGAATTTTTATCATAGAAGCAAAATTGGTAAAAATCGGTGGAGGCGCCAAGAACAAATTCGAAGCTCTCTTCTTGAGAGATGGACATAAATAAAAGAATAAACGTAACCGCGACGAGATAGAATTTAATAAGATTACGTTGATTTGTAGTGCTAATCTGCATGTTTTCCTTATTACAAGTGAAAAACACTCAAACTATAAAGGTAACTAAGTGAAAGTCTTATTACCGAATTAAATAATATTAGTGATAAGTGGTGGAGGCGCCGGGGCTTTCTCTAATTTTGAAAAAAATAATTTACGGCTTCATATCTACGCAACAAAGACTGTTACTGATTAAACTGTAAATATAACTAAAACTAGAAGGAGACGCCCAACCGATATAAAATGAAACTAGAAAGAATTTTAAATTAGAATACTTTTAAGAGAATATGTCGTTTACAGTAGATACTGATCTTTTATTAATATAATCTGTAATAAAATGTGTTTATTTGTTTAATATTATATATTCCTCTATGTTTTCGTAATAGTCAGATATATTATTTCCCAGCATAGGTCTCCCACATAATGGATCAAAATAAACTTAAACTTAAGGATGTGTTCACAGATTGTAGAAACTCCGATTTCAAAGAGGCGAGTCCTGTATTTCTCCGATTTTTGTAAACCGACTTACGTTTTGGACAGAAGGAGATGGAATATTTAAGTTATGTTGCAGCCGTTAGGCACTCTGATTTATGAGTGTACCGTGCATTTCATTTGTTGAATCGATACTAGACATGTGTCACTCAAATCCACGTGGACTTGTAACCATAAAAATGCCATAAAATACAGGCTATTTCAAGTACGAGATAAAATTATTATTCTTCACCCAAAATATTGCAAAAAGTATTTCTTGTACTTGTATGTAAATTATTATATAAAAATTAACAAAAAAATTTATATAAATTCCCAAAATTACGTCCGTAATAGATATTTATTTAGGTAATATAACAAACACAAATATTTCTTGTCTGGAGTATGTAAATTAGTATATAAAAAATTAACAAAAATAATGAGGTGTGGCCACACAAGTTTCTTATACGTATGAGTTTTTCAAATTATAAAATTTAAGAATTTTTTTATAGAAAAATTATTCAAAATTCTATTCTTAGTACTTCTATTCTTTTAATAAATCTCTCTAGAATGCATAATTTAAGATATGCTTGCAAAAAATCGCTATTGGATAAGAGTGTTACTTCCGATACGAATTTTGAAATTTTTTTTATACAAAAGGTATTGAAAATTACGTTTATTCATTTATTTATATATTTATTTTAAATCCTTTTATATCCGTAAGGTACCTGTCTAAAAAGCATGACTTGCGAAATAATTGGCAAAAAACTGATTTTCGAAAGAGTAAAAGACCTACTTCCGGTAGGAATTTCGAAAAACGTGAAATTTAATTTTGAGTATATTTAAATTCTCGACAGTATATATTCTTCTACCGGATAATTCCTGTTACTCTCTTATACGTAGTATAAAAAAGTATTGTGATAATTTGAAGTATGTATATGTGAAATTTTTGACTTCGAGATTTTTGCAGATGTCCACGTTTTGAAGTCCTCTGATACCGAAAAAGTGGTTTTTAAAAATGTCTGTGTCTGTGACCACGATAGCCGTCAAACCGCTATACCCATCAATTCAAAATTTTGTATTTACGAATACAATTTCCCTCTTGAGATCTGATTAGATTTTCAGTAAAATCGGCTGACTGCAAGTATTAGTTTACTTCAGTGAAAAAATCGAATTTTGCCAATATTTCGCCAACTACTAAGTTTAACCAAATTTATAAGGAATTCATATGTACTCAATATTAAATTTATGGAGAATTTTGTTATGTAAGGTTTTTGAAATTCCTGCCAGAAGTAGGTCTTTCCTCTTATCGAAAATCACTTTTTTGCCAATATTTCGCAAGTCATGCTGTTTAGACAGTTAAGCTATGAGTACAAAAGTATTTAGAATTTAATTTTCAATACCTTTTGTATAAAAAAAAATTCAAAATTCGGACCTGCAGCTACATTTAAATCTCTATTGCTGATCAACAAAACGTAACGAATACATTTATAATAGAATAATAGGAAAGTCTGCTTTTGAGAATGCAAACCAGTCGATAACATTCTAAATAAAATTTTAATTTTATTAAAATTTATAACTACCGTTTCATTCTCAGTCGAATACTATCTAGTTTATAAGATCTTCCTTGTTTATCGCACAATGTCTATTTTCTGTCTAACCCACTCACAAAATCTGGTCTCTAAACACCAAATAAATGAGGATCGTAAAACCCTCATCTTCATGTTTCTGTAAGAGTTTTCAGAACCGATAAATCTCGTACGACGAAACTCCGCCTGCTAGCCGAAACCGTACCATGTTTCACTTTAACATTTCTCCAACAATTAGTCTTGCAGTATGTATATTATTTTCCAAATTACAAGTTTAATTAAGAAAATATTTTTTCAACCCTTTCAAGGACGTGGTCAGAATATTTTTTAAATTATCATAGTATCGTTAATTTTCGGATATTTTTCTAATTTCAGTTTTTATTTTTTTTCTACATATATTTTCGGAAAAGGACTATGCTATGATATTTCTTTTATTTTTTTAAGTATTTCAAAATAATAATTGTCTAAATATTTTAAAAAATAAAGTCAGGATTTTGGTGATATCAAGCTTCTAAACCTCCACATAATTTAATGAAAAAACGTTCGCATTTTCAATTCACGCCTATTCCTCATATTCAACCAACCAACATAACATAATCTATGAGAAATATATTCATATTTCCAGACCCCAAATATATATCTTAGACATGAATTCTACAAATTTAGAATATGATTACTCGCAATGTTGTCTATTTTGGGATGATATATGATAACGCATGTTAATTGTGACGTGACAGCACCATTACCTCACACAATTTGGTTTTAATATTAATCGGCAGGGAATCTCTGTGCGGATAAAGTTTTTTTTAATTCATATGTGCCGATGTAATATTATTTGTGACCTGCGAGCGAAACCTAAAGGAACTGTCCATCGACAACCCCAAATTTTTAGCATCATCAACAATGGCCAACTCCACACCAACAACTACCAACACACTCCGCAGATCCCTACATACTTTGGATTTACCAAAAAGCAACACCTTATATTTCGCAGGATTAAGCTGTAAATCAAAATACACAGAGATGTCATGAAGAGAGCTCAAATCAGTATTAATATTATGTAAGGCCAACCGCTATTCTCTAGGCTTGAAAGAAATATAAAGCTGCGTGTCATCTGCGTAAATATCTGTGCGGTACATCCTCACACGATGAGTAAGCCTAGATGTGTAAATTGAGAACAGCAACGGTCTCAAAATTAAGTAATGCTAAGCGGTGACGATACCTCAGAATAAGGGTTTAAAAATAGTTTTTAATGGTAGCAATTAGTTAATGATACAATTAGCTAGGATAACAAATTTTGAAGATTTAAGTTCATTTGTATCAGTTGGAACGCCTTTTGCTTGCAAATTCACAAGAGAGAATTAGCGTTTAATTTATTATCCGGAAATTGTAAAGCCACTAACATACTTAGTTAATTTGATGGTAGAGAGAGGAGAATTTCCGAACATCTTGAAATTAGCTCGTGTTGTGCCTGTGCATAAAAGTGGATGTGAAGAAAATGTGGAAAATTACAGAACGATTTCAATTTTGAGCACATTTTCTGCAATAATAGAGACAATTATTGTCAATGAATTATGGCAATACATAAATAAATTTAAAATACTTCACCCAAACCAGCATGGATTTAGAGAAAACCATTCTACTGAAACGGCTACCTTTAAATTTATACAGCATGTCAACGAGGAACTGGACCAGGGAATATATGTTGCTGGGTTGTTCTTCGATCTTTCAAGGGCCTTTGACACTGTTAGTGCGGGATTTGTGAGTGACAAGATTTGTGCATTGGGTATTCGTGGGAATATAAATCGATTGATTACCTCATTTATGAAGGGCAGGTGCATGTACGGAGATGTAAACGGTGGTAACTCTGTGAGAAAGAGGCTGAGCCTTGGAGTGCCACAGAGGTCATCGTTGGGTCCTCTAATATTTCTACTATATAGAAACGATTTGCATAACTTCATAACGACTGGTTATACAGTTAGTTTTGCTGACGACACTTCGATCTTGGTGTCTTCTGTGACGGAGGATGACATGCAGTTGATGATAGGTGAAGTTATAAGCGAAATGAGGAAATGGTGTGATCTCAACAACTTTATGCTAAATATGAATAAGACAACAGTTATACATTTCCATACCCGGAAAAAATAGAGAATATGGGGGTTACTACTAGGTTTCTAGGAGTATTTCTGCAGCCTGATCTGCCATGGGAAAGGCATGTGAAACAAGTGGTCGGTAAACTCAATAGCGCGTATTACGCCATTTTGAAACTTAAAAATACTATGGATTCTCAACAATTATTGGAGATATATTATGCCATCGCATATTCGAATCTGAGTTACAATGTCATATTGTGGGGCAATTCGTCGCGAGCTAATGTGAAACGCATATTTGTTGACTTGTGCGGCTGATTTTTGGTTTGGGACCCATGGATTCGTGTCGTCCGCTATTTACCTTGCACAGAATTTTGACATTTCCATCTGTGTTTGTGTATAAGTGCTCTATCTTTGCTTTCATACATAGAGACAAATTTAAAGGAAACAGTGACTTTCATGATTATCCAACAAGAACAAAGGTGTAGTGAATTTGTGTAATGTTTGTTTTATTTGGTGTATTTACCTGGTGGTATTTTATTGTATGTACTGGCTGTGTGTGATATATCTTTATACATATGACATAGCCGATATCACTATGTGATCTATGCACTGTAAAAAATCGATTGAAAAATACATTTATTATAACTGTAATTTTTCCAATAATTAATATGTAATAATCAATGTAATGTAAGATCGCCTGATGTTTAATGTGAAAATGCAATTTAACTGTAAAATCACAGTTAGCATGTAATTTTAGTTTTAAAAGTAATGTAAAATTACTTTATCTCATAGAACTTTTACAACATTTAGTGTATTTTCATCACTTGTAATGTAAATTCGCTATTAGTCTCTGGAACTTCTGTACTGTGAGATTACAATACTTAATAAGAATTCTTAATAAGTACTCTTAATAAGTGTTTTCATTAAAAGTTTATAACATGTTTACTGATTAACCCACTTGTGATTTTTATACATGCGAATAAATAATTTTACGTTCGTGAGAAATATTTTAAAAATCAAAATTAATATAAATACTATTTATTATTGTATGGGTACCTAAACAGTATGATAAACTAAACGAAATAATTGTGTAATAATTATATTATTGCCCACTACAATTGTTATAAATCTTGCCAAAGTATGTTCATCCAAGATCCTATAATATTCAATCCCACTATAAATCAGTTGACGCCTGAGTGTGAATTGTCAATGTAGCATGATGTAAGTCTCTGTTCTAGGCCCATTCCATTTAGGTGACTTGTATTACTTTTTAGGGGAAAATACAACTTCTCCGTATTTTGTATGATAGTAATATTATATTCAGCAAGCCCATACGTACATTATCTTTTATCTTTTAGAAAGAAATTTAAATCGAGTGTACTTTTTATATGTTTGCGAGCCATTAATGTTTTGCTTCTACAATCCGTGAACGCATGCGCAGTGTTTTCAGTTTAGTAGTGGTTTTCATGACAATTACGTGCTGTTGTTTGTGTTTTGGTTATACAATTAATAGTTGTAACTTGTAATTTATATGTTAGTATAAGGTAAGTTAATCATTGTGGTTCATCTGCATCTGACAATAATAATTATTTAAAGCTCTGGCGTCAGTTTTTCTGTGGCGAAGGTTAAGTTCGCAGACTGCAGTGGGGCCCAACTTATAGTGAATTATTTGGTAAGTTAGCTCTGTTTCTTTTATATGTAACTGAAATCACTATTCTGTTGGGCAAATAAACAATACATATATGATGTATGTATCATTTTATAGTGCTCAGGAATATGTAATGTATACAATAAGTAGTAGTTTTCGCTTTTTTTAGTGGATATATAAGAAAAAATACACATATGCAGAATGTGTGGTGATCGCACTCCTTAATTCAATTGAAAAATATAACGCCGATCAGATCCTACACAGACATTCAAGAAACTGACCGTACGAAGATTTTATATTAGATAGAGCTTCCATAAAGCTGCTTAATGACACCTATATAATGCAAAGAACATTTATAAATCGATCACAGCCTATTGTCAACAGATCATAGAAGAATGCCCAATTCTTTTCAAAAAGAAGTAGGTATCATCTTGGCATTTTGACAAGTTTGTGCGAAAACACAGGACATTATTTAAATTTTGCAATTGATAAAACATTATAACCGACATTCTACTTTCAGATGATGAAGAAAAATATATGAAATGTATTTTTTGAAAATTAACCCTGATCAGGAGACGAAAGGCAACAAAAGAAGCCTTACTAAAATTGTAACCTCATTCAGTAAGTTGTTAAATAATAGTTGTTAAAATACTGAAACGTTGATTACATGTAAATTTTTTTGTTAAGTTTATTGGTTCGTGTTTGTTTTACTTAATTTTCTTTTGTGTTTCATGTACACCTTGTAATATCTATTATTTTTGTAAAATAAAATTAATTCTAATATATAAAATTCCTAGCTTAAACAGCTATTGTTTCTTATTTTTTGATTACAATATAGAGCAGCACAGGATTCGCAATTCCACAACCTACACCGCGCTTTATTCATTGAAGTATATCTTCTACAAATTATAGGGCAATATCTAAATGAAAAGCATTTTTAAAATGTGATGTATGTACAAGATTCTATAGTGCCTTGCGAATGCATGCAAAAACTGAAAGATAAGTATGATGGTATAAATCAACGTTGCCCCTAACGTACATTACTTTTTCACGAATGCAGAGATGTTACCTTGATTTTACGTAAAAAATGACAGACGAAAGGCTCTTTAATAATAAAACTTGGAAAAAAATTACAAGAGCTGTAGGTACAATTAAGTATTCCGGTTGTAGATCCACACCTAATATATGTATCTTAACAGGGAATAAATGTACATTCACAGTTAGTGTACGTAAATTTACATCGAGTCGGTGTGTATTTACATGGCGGTGCTGTGATATTACATTACACGAGTGTAAATTTTATTATTAAATATTGAAATTTACAATCATGCCTTGTAACACTGCATTACCTTGCTGTATCTTTACCAGCTGAACAAGTAATTTTAATTGATGTACTTGTAGAACTACATTCATATGTTTTCTTACAATGATTATAATTGGTCATGGAGTTGCCAATGATTTTCATTGTAATTTTACACAAACACTTTTTAGAGTGTGGTTAAATAAATTTATTATTATTATTATTATTGTTATGGAGTGGTTTTCAATGGTAGTAATGAGATAATATATTAACGTAATATTTTCATGTACAGAATTTTACTAATTTGTCTTTTTTATTTGTGCTGATTGCATCTTTTTTACTGATAACCCTTAATAATTTTCATATATTTTCATTCTACATAAATTCTATTCTATTTTCAAGTCATGTCTTAATTACTCATATAAGTAATAATTTATAATAGTAATAAAATAAAATATGGTTTTATTTTAAGCAATTTTTAATTACATTACTAACTTCCACAATATTTTTTAGTCTGCTTCAAACTGAATACAAAAGGGAGGTCATCGTGTTTAAATTGAAGTAACGCATGAAATTAAACAAATTCAAATTCCGGTGCTATTCTAAATATCAAATTGTGTTGCTTTCGTAGAATTGGAACAAGCAAAGAGTACACGAAAAGAATAAATTTTCCCACCTTTTACTGATAACTTATTATTGATAACGTCAAATGTTTTTATTACAGACACTATTTAGTTGTATATACAGCAATTATACATAAGCGTATCTTTTATAATTTATTTAAATTTACATGTAATAAAACTAAATGTGTTTTCTTGTAATGTTCAGAGTACCTTTATCTAATGTAAGTATATTAGAGCTGGTCATTTCTGATTATTTTATTGCACTTGCAAGGACGCAAGTACAGCAACATCTGCAACAAAGTATTTAAAGTCCATGTTCGCCGATAACTTCACTTAAAATATTACTTGACTTGTTTCTGTTCATTATAATTTATTCAAATAAAAAGTTTTCCCATAAACATGCGCGTGTATACGTACGCAGAACGCAACAATTAATAAAATTAATATTTCACGGTGGAACATGGTTACTCAATATGGAAACTGAACAGTAATGACTTCGAACATGTTATAGTATTTACGGAAGTAATATTCTGTGATGTATATACTTGCGTAAACGACTTTTCTCCATGTTTTTATGCTAATACGCTTTTATTGTCACGATTTAATAACAATTTTACGATACAAAAAGTAATAATATATAGCATGTGCGCAATTTGAAATTTACTGTGCGTGGAATCCGTAAGATGAAGACGGGGAATTTTTTATTTAATATTGGAAAATCATAACCAGTCCTGTAAGAGATATGTACGCGTGAGATAGTGTTACAGCTGTCATTAAATTTATATTAAAGTTAACATACGTGTCAGTTTGTTATAGTCAGTGGCACGTAAGCTAACTTTAAAAGAAATACGGCTGTTATAATTATGGAGCCTCAGGGTGCATTTTCGTAAGGCGACTCGGAATGCGACACTAAATGCTTTACTAAAGTATTAGATTTCAAGAAGATGATTTACGATAATCTGCTGTTACTTCTCACGAATGATTTTAAGAAAATAAAAGACGTCAAGAATCCAATAGATCACTACTTATAGTCAGAATTGCATACATTCCTAAAACATCACATGTCAAAAAACCATTGTTTTAATACTCGTACAAAATGGATTTCGAAATAAGTTTTCTGGATTTTGTAAAATAGCAATAATAATGATATTTATTAGTGAACACCCAGGACTAAATGTCTTTAATTCTAATTATAATTTTCTGCTATACCCCAAAATTGACGAAGTAGGGAGCGAATGATCTGAGAACCTGGTTCATGTACGGTGGGAACGACATTTATTTTTCATATCTCCAATGAGAGAGCGTGTTACGCCGAGACCACGTCGCACTAAGGTAGCAGACTAAATTTAGTTAAAGATAACGGGAAATCACAATAGGAGGTGTTTGAATCTGGAAAACGCAGGGCCGAACTAACTCTGTCGCAGACGGCGTGACGGTTCAGATAAACTTAAACACCTAAAAGTAGAGCGTCGGTCGGCAACGGCGCCAGCGACGTTGTCCGGGCACCAGGACACTATGTTACCTTAACGATAACCTACCTGCGCCTCCTATGAGCTTCCACTGGCTGTGTCCCTCCAGCGGGTTTCCTATTGATCACCCTGTATATTCTGATGCACCCAACCTCACGTACGTGCTTGTCACAAAATTATATGAGATATGTAGAGGTAAAATAAAAGAAAAGGTATTACGAAATGTAGCAAGATTTAATTGAATCTGTATGAAGTTTATGTTTTTTTTTAAATAAAAGAAGAAGTTAAAGTATAACAGAATAATTCCAGTGAAGCAAATCTGACTGAACAATTAAAAAAAATTAGCAAACGTTGAGTAAAATTGAATTACAAAAGAAAAGAAGAAATGATAACTAGACAGTTTGATAATTTTGGAAACAAAGCGTTAGGTAAAAAATAATGAAATATAAAAGAAAATAACAAGTCTTAACACTAAATCATAATCTCTGCGTTTCAGCAGAAGATGGTTGGTAGCAGAAACGTTTCATTACCTCACATAATATATTTACAATGAAATATCATGAAAACGCCACTACGGCAATGTTAACACAAAATGTGATTTAATATGTACGCAAGAAAATTAATATCAACTAGTACTCAAGACTTAGACTAATAAAGTGAAAATTTGTTAAATTACCAAACACAAGGTTTGATTACATAATCATAAATAAATTAAATGAAGGTATCTTATTATCAAATGTCAAATAATTAAAGATAAAATAAAAAGGAAATTTTAGAATATACGCAAAAAAAAATACACTGAGCTCTCTGAACAAAATTTACACTTGCAGGAATGAATTTAACTAGCTCAGATATTAAGACAAAAGTCTGCAAGAAAAGTTAGTGTTATAACGACAAAAATTCTCTAGTAATTAAGCACAATAAAATTTAGTTACATCATCGAGAGCCCTCCTTAAATCTGCCACTTAGGGTCACTCGGTATACGGCAAAGCAAATTTACAATTCAGCAAAAATTAATAATGAAATTAATGTGTCCACACATATATAAAAAAAAAAGGTACGACAGATATCTTATAAGCACTCTAGAAGTCTCAATTCAAGGACATAAGAAAATTAAATCTGTAAAATGTCCAGTACTCTGGCTCTACATTTCCATCAAAATAGCCGAAATACACTTCGGTAAATTAGGTACATGGTTGTACTTATCTGACATCTCAAGATGGCGGAGGCACGCCAACTGGAGTTAAGATGGTGGAGGTCTTCTAATTGTACGTTGTAATTCCACCCAAAATCCAAGATGAAAAGGGTAGGCACAACTCATACATAAATCAAAACGGCATCTACAGCGGCCAAACCAGCGTATAATGTCTGAAGGCTTAGCCCTGTACTAACATCCTATTAAATTTGAAAGAAAAGAAACAAGAATAAAACCCCGAAAAATTAACACAAAATTACAACCACTTACCCCAATTTTAGTTGGAGATGCACGTTAAAGACTCAGAAGTCACACATAGCACGAAGAGAAACTCAAAATCCAACACGTGGCATTCGTAAATCAGGTAGCGGTATTGCGATAAAAATTTACGATAAATCACCTAATTAAGGTATCGATACATAAGCTTATTTCGTCAGAGACGCCTAAGCGTCAGTCTATCTTTTAGACAAAGTGATAAAATTCACCAAATGAAAATAAGCATATCGTGCTGATGCACTCTCAACAAGTTCAACTTCGAAAGTGACTTCAACGTGACCTTTCCGGTAGATACGTTACAACCAAAGAGCACGCAGGCCCAATGATTTGAAATAAAGGCGGGAGATTTCAGAGAAAAAAAATAGCAAGCACAAAACGAAATTTGACAATAGGGGGAGTCAACACCATGACATATAATTAAACACAAACATGAACATAACTTAGATGAAGATAAAATAACAGAAACAACCCTTCGATGTACATAGAATTAATAAAGTCGGCAATTCGAGAGGAACACACATGCTAAACGGTTGGCAATGCGCGAAGGGTACGCCACACGGCAACTAAGTAACCAACGTTTGACAGATAGAAAACAAAACAAACCTCAGAAGTAGACACAATTTAATACGAAAGAAAAGGGATTCTGCAGGTAACTATTGAGATTTCCAAACTCTTAAATCACGCTACAAACGGCGGTTAAAAAAAAGACCGACCTCCTAATGTTTTGCAGTTAAATCCGCGAAGCCATAACCCCCCAAGGAAAGATATTGATAAAAGCGCAACAAGGCAGTCAGGGAAGATGAATGCTTGCTATGAACAATCAGTCCACGGCAACAATTCAACGTATGTCCGTTAGTACACAAGATTTCCTTATTTAATACCCACTTGCATTTTTAGTGACACAACTACGAAGGAAGAATTTTAACCAGACGTACAAGAGAGTCTATGTCTAGGGATACACATAAACACGTGAGGCAGTAAATACGACGAGCCTGACTGTCGTCTCGAAGAATTTAAAAACACAAATAAATGCACTTCGCAGAGTTCGGAAGTAATAAATAAGCAGATATTGATAAAACTGAAACAAGGCGTAAAAAGTAACTGCAAATGCAGATAATTCGCATCTACAGGTAGGATAAAATAAGCTAGAGATAAGATAGTTAGAATTAGTTACATAAGATACAGAGGTTTTTACACATAAAGAGTGTATTTGCCCGATATTACATATTACACATCTGTCAATTTCACGGTTCGTGACTTAGGGCTCCGAGAGCACAATAGTAGGTTTAGCACACGCACAGATATACAGCAAACGATCTTTTCCACTCGGTGAACCAAACGATGTACAAGGTTCGCTCAAAAAGTCCCGCGCTCATACATATTCTACGTACTTAAACAAAGACACATAATCTTACGAGAACTATATACAAAAGTGAATTTTACAGCATAACAAGCGAAGGCCCGAAAGAATCTTTGAAGTTTTTCGAACGTGTAGAAAATCACGCTGCATCGATCCCCCCCCCCCCATAAGGACGACGTGTAGACCGTCAAATTCCTCTATAGCCTACACGAACATTCAGAATTCAATGTGGAGGTCGGCGAGCACGGCTGACCATGACACCTTGAAGTCCACGTTAAGTTGAGTTAAATGTTACAGTAAACGACAATATTGAAGAATGAAAGACCATCTGACGTTTTATTAACGTTGGCAGGCGCACGAAAATTCAATTGCAGATTATGAACTATCTAAACTATTACTCAATTTCAGTTCGCGATGACCAATTACACGAGCCCTGTCGTAAATTAAGGTGGAAGGAATTGAAATCACAAGGTCAGTAACTTCATACGAATATATATCGAGTAACATTTACAGTCTTAAAAGTTTGCAAGTTTTGTTCGTTAAATACTGGAAATATCGAAATAGACTGAGAGAATCAAATGCGAATGCACTAAAGAGTATACTAAATGGCATTAATTTCATAGACTACAAATTTAGCATTTATTCGAAGAAAGGTGAACTCAAAAGAAGAGATGTAATTAAGCTTAAATGTAAGAATATCCACTAAACTAACGGGAAACTTTAACATTGACTGACAAAAATCCATCTGACGTTTGATTTGCGATGAAAATTCGATTTCACTTATGGACCGTCAAAACGATGGATAGGCGATGACACTGGCTGGTAAAAGTCAGAATTCTCTGAATTGACAAGAGTAAATACTGAAAACACCAAAGACGTAACGATCGAGAGATGTGCTGTATGTGGAGTACGAAAAATATCGAGGAAGAATAGTCACTATCATCGACCAATTGTCAAGCTTAAACGTCAGAAAGCCGACAAATGTTGGACAGTTTAGGAATAAAAAATGCATTTATTTAGCTGATTACATGAACACGATATTTAAGCGATCAAACGGGATCGATATTTTCGAGGCGAGTAACAGACGAGGTCGATAAAGACACTTTACTGGCGTGGTGCATACAAGATTTTATCGCCAACCGCAAAAAATTGTAATTTAAAAAATAAAGATATAATGACTTACGACATTTTATGACAGCGACAAACAATTTGTGGTTAAAATCATCAGTCATGAGTACGTTGGCAGATATTAGCGGCAGGTAATGTACTTTATTTTACAGTACAATAAAGTGGTTGTTTACCTCCGTAAAACGCTATGGTAATGCCTCGCTTTATTGATGGTTGGCGATAAAAGAATATTACACACAATTGCCACATTTACTTATGTCAACAATGACATTCAATATGACAGATAGGTCTCTCAATAGATTTTTGAAGTTTATAGGAACGAATAAACGTCAACCAACTTTTGACGCAATGACAGTTTATGCAAAAGCTTAAATTGGACGTATATACAGGACACGTCAAAAGTTTAGAAAATCGGACATTATAAAAAGCATCATGGCAATGCTGGCTCTTTACAGGATATTGTAATAAAACTGTAAGCGGAAGCAAAAGAGGCGAAGAGATTGAAAAATTCAACAAGTTATCAGTGCTAAAAGCAAAAGATTATAATTAGGATTTGAACACTTAAAAATCTAATATATAATAATAATAATAATAAGTAATTTAAAAGTATAGTAAATGTCTTTAACGCTTACCAGTTTTGTAAAAAAATGAGGAATGAATTTGATAAGGATCGTCTACGCAAGAATTAAATTTATATATTTAAAATTTCTAAAATGATATATATACAAATTTACTGGTATTTTTCAGACTTACATTTTACGTCAGTACCTGGACGCAATTTTTCTGTTTTCTTACACTATTCATAAAACGCTTTATTTTCCCCTTTGCTCGGAGTCGAATATAGATCCAGAAGATGCATTTTGGGAGGTTTTTATTAAATGGGAGTTAATCATAGCACAGGAAAATTCTTTTGTAATTTTAGATTTATCATTTACCAAGCACCTATGAATATGACTCTCTTGTTAAAAAATACCTCTCTCGATTCTTTAGATACTGTCAAATGCTTTAATATAAGCGAGCGTTTGCAAGTCTATAGAAAAAAGCTCAGTTGACTTTTCAATATTAAACATTCTTAAGACTTTGAACTTCAGTTTTATGCAAATCTTATACTATCTTCTTAATTAGTCTTTTTGGGCGCACATTTGTTTTCTTCTAAATCCATCTTCACCTTGACGAATTGGTTGTTGCTCAATTAATTTAAGTGAGCTAGTATAGCAAATCAATAAAGAACCATCCCTAAACCGACTAGTGGGCGGGGTATATCGGCCAAAGGTGGATACCATTGAAAGAGTCTTACTGGTTACCCCTATAAGTAGGCTACAAACTGTATATAAAGGGCGAATGCAGAGAGGCAACAATTTAAGTCGCACCACACTCACATAATAATACTTCACGACTACAAATTTCTCTGCAATTTTGGTACTTAACTATTGGCAAATACCAAGCGTAAATTATGAATGTTATTATTGACATCAATATTTTATATTTTTATATGACAGTGGTAACAGAATAAATAATATAAATAAATTTATCCACCAATAACATATCAAAAATCTGTTCATAAATAACTCCTTTAAAGTCGAGTGAAAAATGTGTATAGAGAATGAATACATATAATTTCTTATAAATTGTTTCTAACGTAGGGTTTGTACAAATTTTAAGTGTATCTGTAATACGTAAATTTCTTATTATAACAATTGTACAGACAATAATTTGACTAGCAACAAACTTATTTTGTATCTTAGTATCCGTTATTTACTACAATACTTGTTACTCTAAATACTAAATCCTTGAGTCTTAATCTCTTGATTCCGACATCCTCCGTTTCATTATGCACACATATCTCTGCGTACAAAATAACAAACGGAAATCCAAAGAGAGAAACGATGTGAACGATTTTATACGACCTTAAATAACTCAGTTGATTGTGTTGTACATAAAATTCCACCTTATGCACAGTAAAGCCGACGTAAAACACCTAATTTGTATTGAAGATGGTGGTCGTAAGAGGTTTTAGATTATGAGAAGAGTATACCAAAAGTAAAAATAAACGAATGTTATGAATGTGAATACATTCTTATTGTAGATAAAAGAGCGAGATGGAGAAAATATTAAGCGTATCTGGGACTGAGTGTCAGAAAAGTTTTAAGATAAGTAACTTAGCGTCATGTTTCGTTACACATCCAACAACGACAGTTTTAATTCAATGAAATAAATATCCGATTGCGTAAGAGGGGTTTACGCGTGCTTTCATCGGATCAACCGAACGAAAGTGAAAAGATTAAAATTAGTGGACGGATGCTCTCGGTGTACTGTGATTGTATAATTTTGCCAGTCATTTTAATTTTTTGAATTGTTTGTTGAAGGTATTGTGTTGAACGGAGATGATCCAAAATGACTCGGTAAAATGTAAACATTAGAAGTGGTGCTGAATCAGGTGAAGAGCAAAATTTATAAATCACTCGTGAGGTCGTTTTTACAAATTCCTGTTAGTTTTCAAATTTGATATAATTTACATTCATAATAATAAAAAAAAAAAAAACTAACAACAAAAATGTTTAATATTCATCTTTTTATTCCAACCAATGTAATAACAATATCTTTTCACCAGTATTGACAAGAACTACTTACATATTTCAGTAGCTTTGCTTTCAAATTAAAATATAGTAAAACGAAAATGAAAAGTGTGAACACATGGATGTTAAAACTAACATCAAGCAGTAAATATTTACTGTGACTTACATATATACCCGCTTTTTTCTGTGTCATCTTTTGGGTGTTAGATGTCGCTGTGATACTCTCACTGCATTTAACACGCTAAAATGACATAAGCAGCGATTTAAGTCTTGAAGCTATTGTCGAGAATCTCCACGCACACTGATGAGACCTCATAGGTCGAAACACCGGTGTCTGTGCGTTCGATTGTCGACAATAGCACTTAATGTATGTGTGTATCTCAAACACATGCATATATGCATATACGTTTTACGTATAAAGGTATATATGTAAGTCACAGAAAATATAGTAATCTTGTACCAGCAGAAATTAACCAAAAACAACGATAATACAAAGCAGCATAATATATAATGAATGCAGAGATTGCGTTGACAAGTTAAAAAAAAACTACTTCAATAAATTTATAAATTCAATCCCTATTAACATTCGTATTATTCGTGTAGGTTCTAGCAGTGATCTTGTCGACAACATTTCTTATTTAAAATTAAATAAGATAAGGTTAATAATAAAAAACTAAATCTCATTCAACTCAATACTTGATAACAACATCTGTAAATGAATTCTTTTGCCACATGTGGCTGTAAAAGAAATTGTCCTTTTTATTTTTTAAATCATAAACAAAAAAAAAATATATTTTAACATACCTATACGAAAACACATTGCTTTAAATTTATTATATAGATTTAAAATATAAATATTACTCTTTGCTATCTTCAAATTTTTAATATCGTATAGTTTCAAAGAAATAAAAATTTTCTTTTACGACGCTGAATTTCATTTCAACAAAGGCATTCATTTGCACGAAATGCCTCTGGAGATACAAAATCTCGCAAAGTAGAAAACATCTTGATAAGACTCACACCAATCGTCATATGAAAATATTTACTCGTTGTACATACCACAAATTGGCTTTTTGTCCATCAAAAATGCTTATACCTTTACGTATTTAAATATGCTTGAAATCTTTATTAAAATTTTATCTAATAACTTGTTAATAATGCACAGTTAACATTGCTAGCAAACATTCTCACGTTGTGCCATTAATGCCCTTTTTACATCATTAACAATACTCCCATGATTTGTTAAATTAATCTACTATAGCAAAGAAAATAATATTTTATTCAAAATATAGACGATGTTAAACGCTTTGCTAAAACTGAACATTTTCACGTAGCATCTTTAGCATAATTTATTTCAAGAAAAACTTACTTATAATATTCATACATTTCATCAAATTCCTCTTGATTTCTATCTACCATATTGATAATAAAAAAAAATGAAATTAAACAAAATAACAATAAATTAATTATAATGTGATAAACTACTTATTGAAATCAAAAATAACTTAATACATTTAACTGAAAAAATGATCTTATGCAGTGTATCTGTACGCCTGCAATCAATTCAACATGAAACAAAATTTTACGTTCGAACAATTCAAAATATCGGCAGCTTCTCCCTCTTTACCGTCGTTCGCGGCTTTTTATCACCTCTCGGTCATCGAAAAAACACTCTTCGTCTGCAGCGCCACAATTCACGCACTAATGTTTATGTTGGCATTGTCCTGCTCATATTTATTTTCTTCAAGTTTTTCCCCAGGTTGAACTATACCTATATTGTTTTTGACAGTTAGAAATTGCACAAAAATACACGCACACAAATTGTTTATTATTAATGTCTGTGCACATTCGCGATTCCTTGTCTTGGGTAGGTATATTCTTCTTCCATTAACGCCATCCCTCATTGTATTTGTAAATGAATTTGTTGCCTCTTTCATCATTGTTTAAATACTTCCTTTTCCCATTATTTAACACTATCCGTATTTTTCTTTTGCAGACATCTTCATTAGAAATAATAGGAAAGACATTGCATACTAATGGAATCCTTCCTTTTATGATTACCTTGTCGGGAACTTGGACTTTGACAGCTCTATTCCTGTCTTCGAACCACCTTCTCTCATCTTCGTGTAGGTTAATTTATACGCAGCCGTTAACAACATTACCATTATTTTTTTCTTTGTAGATTTATTCAGATTAAACCAATTTTATCCCGTTATTTCTGGAATTTTTCTGGATTAAACCAGATTTATCCTGCTATTTCTGAAGTTTTTGCTTTATTATATCGTGTCGAATAAAAAACACCTTCCTTCTTACATATCCTTTTTTAAAATTACTCTTAGATATAAGTATCAGGTATTTAGTGTATTGTTAAGTGTGACCATAAAATGTCTAACAAATAACAATCTTTTATAAACTTATTTTATTTCTTGCGTCTATTCATGATGAAAGATGTTTTCATGTCGTGAATGTCTAATTTCACCTTTTTCATACAATTTTACAGCATTCAAATGACTAACTCTTTTCACTGTTCCATCTTTCATCATCACTCTCTCTCTGTTATTTATTTTTAACACATTATTAAGCTTAAAAAGTGGTCACTTCTCAATATATTTAGTGCCACTCTTACACAATGCAAAAAGTTTGGTTCGGCCTTTGTACACTGAAAATACATCTTGTGCTCCTCGTTTCTATAAATATAGAATACATGAATTTATTCTCGTGTTTATTTTTGTACCTTTCATATAAATTTTATTTCAATTTCAATTACCATATACCCAGCATCATAATGTTACGCCGTTGCGGTTATGCAACTCATAATTCATTTTTCAACAATTATGTTTACTACTATAAATTATTTCCTTATTCTAATATTTAATTGTCTAACTATTTTATAATGCCTAACCAATAGGGATCACGGCAATATATCATAACTTACCATCTTAACTTGCTTTTTTGCATTAAGTTTCGGCATAGTTTTTAGTGTAAGGGGTTTTTTCAACCCCGATTAAATTACTCGGTTAACTCCAATAAAATAAACTTATTTCTGTACAACAGCTTTAGTTTGTTCATTTACTTTTCTAGTAACGTTCTTCAAAATTGTGTGTTACGTTGGTGCTGGACTGCATTCATGGCGCATGCGGAAGAATACGCCCACTTAGTGAATGTAGAATTTTGCCGCAGAATGAGCGTATATCATCTGAATCCGATCACTGAACAGTTGCGCAACTGTTGTGTCTGCTGAATGCGATCATTAGTAGATACATGAGATGTATCTTGGGCATTTATAGTAACGCCAGGCAAACTACACGTACTTGTTGATAGAATATTTTGATGAAAACTGTTATTTCCATCAATTGTATTGGTTTCGTTTGAATATCCCGGAATGTTTGTATTAGTTTGAGATTAGAGCATATAAGATATTTTAATCTTTTTGGTTATGGAGGATTCAAGCTAAGGACTCCAAACCCCCATGATATTTTAAGGTCAAAAAATCATCACCATGATTTACCAAATGTGCTGCACTAGATACTCTAAACAGTGCCCTGTAAACAATTCTGGATTTGGAAATTTCAAAAAAACTCGCAATCTTTAGAATTTTGCCTAAAATATTAACACCCATTGGACTATTAATACACTGACCATTGCGATAAGTCAATGATAATCGCTTATGACTACTATTAATAGGCCGTAATTTATAATATTTCTTAGTTAAATTGATCCATATTGTATCTGTAATTACGAAGAATATCCGAATATTATTGTTTGTTTTAAGTACAGAAATAGTTGTTTTAAGTACAGAAATAGTGTCAGACCATTCTTCAAATTTCATATACTGCTTCTTATAATTAGTACCAGATTTGGTGGAAAGTAAATTATTCACCTTACATTCACATTATAGCCGTATTGTACGTCGAATTCTTCACATTGATCATCATTTCCATCACAAGATGGTCATTACTCACAGACTATCACAACAGGATTGTAATAATCGAATAGAGGCATGTGCAAATATGATTGCTAATCTTTCTGACAACGCAGTGATTATTACCAGGCGACGAGGCGCATTTCCAACATCCCTGTTGTGTTAATAAGCAGAATATACGTTATGAGAGTGATGTTAACCCTAGACAGATTCAAGAAAGGCTTTTACATAGTGACAGGGTAACAGTTTGGTGTGCAGTTAGCAGTGAAGGCATCGTCAGACCCTACTTTTTTGAGGAACATGATCGTGTGGTTACCAGCACTTCTGAACAGTATGTGGACATCATTCTTTTGCACCACATCTCGAACAGATGGATATGGGACGTGTCTGGTTGCAACAGTATGGCGCGATGGCCCACACAGCCCATAATTCAATGGCTGTTCTGAGGGAAATTTTCCCCGGCCGTTTAATCTCTAAGTTCGATGACATTACATGATAACATTCTGCGCCTATTTCTGTTGGGGCTACCTCAAAGCTGAGGTGTGCAAACATCGCCCTAAACAGCATACAAGCCTTAAAAGAAGCAATACGCCTGGAAATAGGTCGCATACTGAGAGATATGCTTCAGAGGGTGATGCGAAACTTCAATTGGCCATTTGTTTAAAACTTAACTAAAGAAACTTGCAATATTGTTTTTTTAAAATAAACAAGTTTGTTCTACCTTTCTAGTTCCGTTTTTATTCAACTTCAAAATTAGGTATGTTTCCCTGCCCCACCCTGTACATATGGTTTTTAAAAGCATGTACTACCTTGCCTTATTTTGTAAATATAATTTTCATCTAACTTATGTAACTTAAAATGATATTGATTCAAGTTATGGCGGGGGTTATGTCTTTTTCAATATTTATATTATGGTAATCGTTAAAATTTGCAGATTGTATTCCTTTCTACAACAGAATTGATTTCAAAAAAGTTCTTCTAAGTAAATTCAAATTGTTAAGATAAAACTTATACAGGCTGTCCCAGAAATAAAAAGACGGAGTAGCAGAAATCGGAAGCTAGATTGTGTAAAAACGTACCCTCAAAATATCAAGTCTTTATTCGTGCGCAGACGGCAGAAAAATAATAATAAAGAATTCAATTGGCCTTACGCCGACCTTGGACTAAATATCCACTTGCTTCACTTTCACAATCGGTCCTTTTCATAACCACCCTATTACTTGTGTTAAAAAAAAGGAGGAGGAATAGCTACTTCATAATAAATATCAAACCATCAATTACTTTAATTTTACACCTGCTAGAAAAAAAGAATTACATTCTTGATATTTACTGTAATAAACGCTAGAAAAACTAGGATTTATTGAATATTCTAAAATAATAATAATCAGCTGTTTCCGACTACAAACACATTAAAGAGCAACAACCTTCCTATTTTAAAAATAAAAACAATCTTTTATTGTCTGCAATAAAGTGTGTCGCCCATCTGGGTCAACTACCGACTACATAGTTGCGTTATCTAGACGCATCGGGCAAAAAATATGTTTTATATGAATGAGTACGATTTAACGTTTTTTTCCCGTTTTATACAAATAAAAGCGTATTTTTCTATGAATGTGTGTTCGTTTCTATTTACAAATGAGCATTCTTACGTGTATTTATAAACATACATTCTGTTCCAGGTCCGTAATGTAATTTTCTTATCTAAAAAACAACATAGAAAACTAAATTTTTAATTTCTTCGTTATTGCGGTATATTTGGGCCTGTTTCTGGTCGGACTGTACATACCTGCTACTCCGTCTTTTTATTTATGGGACAGCCTGTATACATTTTTATATAAGGTTACCTCTTAACCTAAAGTATTTTAACACCATTTATTATAAATGTAAGTATATTATTTTAAGTTTTAAATTCACTATAGTAGCACATTACGATCAACAATGCTTTATTGAGGTTATGTCATATTATTTAGTTTTGACAGCTCACAAATAAATTCAAATGCTTGGCGTTTTTCCACTTATAAAATACGAATTGAGAGTGGCAAAGGAATATTGGACTGACAATATGAATAACCTTAGTATTATACTTAAATATGTACACATTCGTAGATCCCTCTGCATATATATTCTGAAAGTTCGTGCACGGTTGATTGGTGAATTTAAATTTATTTCAGCATAATTCCAGCACGTACATTCTGTACATTTAATAGACATTCGTTGCATGGTATCGCAACATATACCTATGCATATGTATGTGTTTATAGATACATATACAAACATTTAATGTTTGTACTTATAACGTAAATAAAGGCGGCTTCGTTAAACCGCACAAATACAAGAAGAAAACGAAAACAACCTAACTTATGTATGGCATCTATGTATGTAGCGTTCGATTTCTTCTCCTTCTACTAATGACACTGGCGTGTCTTTATTAATGTAATTACACAAGATGTGGTTATTCTGTTAGCCCCGAGGTAACACACCGACTAATTAGCTTAATGCTTAGAAAAGATTGTCCGCCAGCTATATATTTACTGGTGTTGTGCCATAAAAATGTAACATCTCCTAAATGTCGAGCAAATTAGATTATGGAATATTTTTCTTTCGATTGCCGCTTTTTTTTATAAATGCCCATATGTTGTACCTAGGACCTGTACGATTTTAAGAATTTGATGCTGTATTATTAATCATCATTATAATTAAATTTATTCGCGAACCGGGACCATTATCGAATTATTATGTTATGTACGTAATGTGTTTGATGTTATTATGTCGCTGCTAATTTATACATTTAGTTAATTGTTTCGACAGTGAAAAAAGTGTGCTGATGGACATTCTTTTATGAAATATTCGAGTTCAAAGTAAATGTGTTACTGATGGCAAAAATGTAACCCCGACAGCAAAATCTCAATTTATTATGATGCTAAGTGACGTAGAAAATGGAACGCAGAAATAGGTGGTAGACTTTTGCCATCAATCATACGTAATTATCACAAACTAATCCTCGTATGTAATATGGAAGGCAAGCACTACGTAATACTAGTGAGAATTATTACATTAATAACATAATAGCTGACCTCCATTATCTGTAGGTGCTGAAGTGCATCTGTCTATTAGTAATTCAGAATCTCCTTTATTAAATTCTCAGCTGTCTCCGTGTTTTTACGTTTTTCTTGTGAAATAACGAATATTTGTTCTATTAACTCTCGATTAAAATTTGTAATTATATTAAAAAATAGCTAAAATACAGCACTTTGAATTTTTTTTTGTTTTATAGCGATATAAATCTTACTGTGCTTAAAATGATTTTTTTTTGAATCAGGGGTGCCTAAATATTTTTATTCTGAACACGACAATGTATTTACTTTACTTTCAAAATAACCCTGGTTTACAAAAAATTACTTTGAAGCCAATGAGAATGATCACAAATTCCGCACTGATAAATGACAGATAGGCAACACACCATTCAAGCCTATACTCACAGTTTTGTAATGTCTAAGACCAGCGATATGGAAGGTATACCTGGTCAAATGTATTAAGCCGAACATCAAATAAACAGAGATTGTATTCAACTTTTTTTATTACTTTAGTGTAAGAGAATATATTAAATTAGTTTATAAAAGAGACATTGAGGCAAATATATTTTAAATTCCGCCTTATTTATGATTTATGGCATAATAACATTGATTTATCAGTAAAAAATCTTTTTGCGGTTTTCATCATTTTGTCTTTTATTTGTCAGGTAAAGGAATTTGTCGTTCAGATATCGGCTTTATTTTGTAATTATTTTAATGATATTTGCATATATCACGCAAAGCTTCAGACCAAATATGGATGTATAACGAATAAATATACCTAAGATAGTGTTCGAAAAAAAAAACGGTATGAGAAGAAAAAATGTTACATGAAACAAAAAACACATTCAGGAACTACAGACAATGGCAACTATGGGCCAGAGGTACTACATGCATACTTTATTGAAGATATAAATAATAAAAAGTACAAGAAAAAAGATACTCTTTTGAAGAATTTAACAAGCGAAAATCCTGATGAAATTCAAAATTTTACAAAAGGACAAATAGATAAAACTCTATGAAAATAAATGCGGGTAATAGTTATTTACGAATCAAGTGCGGGAATACTATTTTCCCGTATGAGCGCACTTTGTAAGTACGAACGACAGTAGGAAGCGAGTGCTTTTAATTGCGCGAATGCGTGGAAGATGTCTTCACGCAAGCGGTTTGTATAATACTTTTTGTAAGAACATTAAATTAAAAAAAAATTATTGATTAACGTCATTAGTATCATACCTAACCCAAGATAGATTACCTAATTAATTTAAGCATTTCATGTACGTAACTATTACTCACCTTTCCCTAAAATTAAGTTATTATATTCTTACACATGGCAAACATGAGGTATTTATTCATATATTTATAAATTTATAGTACATTTATAGCGTTTTTTGGTTTAAATACAAAAAATTCTGAACTGCCAATATGAAATGTCGATGTGGTCAAATAGATGGCGCTTGAATCTTGCTTAAGATGTCGCTTAAAATGTCGTCAAATAGATGGAGCCGCAAATTTTTTGGAAAAATATTTAATTATTACTCCTTTTTCCCCAACTTTTAGTGAAGAACAGTGGAGGGAAGTAGTATTTTATAGACTAACTTATATTACTACCAAGTTAGATTTTTTTTTAAATGTCCCAAAGTGCCAGTGTTTTTTTCAATTTTTACCGGGAAAACCTCTTTCCTAGTCGAGCTACACATGCGTCAATTGTCACTTTACAGGCGTTGAGTACAAAAAAGGATTAACAGCATTAAATTTTAGCAAGATAATGAAATTGAGGAGACCTACATCTACGGCCAATACTGTAAAGGCTTTATTATACCAGGAATTTACAGGACCGATTGCGGCACGCAATAAAAAATAAGCTGTAAAAGCCTTTGAATGTTTGGCAAATCTAAAAGTTGAGTCATGTGGTCTTTTTATTCATCATGTATATAGATTTTTAGCAGAATCTTCGGACGGAATAATTTCTAATCGAAACGTGGTTATTGAAGTAAAGTGCCCATTCAAGGCTCGCGAACTGACTCCATTTGAATCTATTACATTTAAAATCTAGTCACCATTACATGTACCAAATACAGGGACAGTTGAACATAGCTCAGAAAGATGTGTTACTTCATAGTGGACTGCAGGGTACTTGGTATGAGATAATACACAGAGATGACGAACTCTGGGCGGAAATGGTAATTAAGTTAGAGACATTTTATTTACTCGTTTTGTAACCTGAAATTAATTACTGAAATTAATTTACTAAAAAAAATTAATGTAGGATAACATAAGATGTAAATTAAAAAAAAATTGATAATATCAATAACAATCGATTGAAAATTGCGGTATTAACATTTGCTTCTAATCAATGATTATTCGGAGCCCGCAAAGTTCGTATCTTACCCACGGTGAAATTTTTATAATTTCATTTCGCTAACTAACAATATCAGTGTTAATTGTGAAGAATAAAATTTTCGATAATTTAAAACATGTGCTACTTAGAAAATATAAATACTTTTTTTACATTTTGTTAGAAACACCGGCACTGTTGTGGCAATGCAATTTTTTTTATCAGATTTTAGTTTTCTCTAAAACATTACTCATATTATTACAAAGCCTCAACATGTAAAGTAAATGCAAATAATGGTGAGAAATAAAAAGAAGTACAACTTAAATAATAAATAATAAATACAGAATAAAACTTAATAGCGAATTAATTTCGGTAAATACCATTAAATTAATTACAAATTACATAAAACGGGAGTCTTAATAAAACTAAATAATAACAAGCCAGAAGAATATTCAGAAAGAGCAAAAAAAAAACTTGGAATAAAGTAGACACACCACCAATATTTCCATGGAATAAATTTAAATGCACGAGACAAATATCCGAAATTTATTTACTTTACAGTTGACTAGGCATCGCTTCATCAACAGTAGTACTGATAAAACAGAGTTGTCTTCACGCTGTACCGTATAGAGGACAGGACACTGTATTTAACTTTTTAAACATTTTTGGGGTAACGGTGTTTTAGTTTTTAGTGTATTTGGGTCTAGGTCCTCTAGTTCGTCATTTATAAATTTTAATTTATAAACGATATATTATTACTGTTGTTGTTGTAAATTTATATTTATTGTACAAGTGTTGACTGTGTGTCAAGAATTTATTTTAAAATAATTTGAGAATCTGGAAAGCATTGTTTATTCGATTATATTAGGTTCTATCGCCTCTATCTTTTAGGATTATCTCTAATCTTCTAGCGTTCCACACTTTCAATTTTTAATGCCATAATACTGCCTTATACTACGTCTCCGAAACTAATAATTTTCGAGCTCTAGACTTTTGACATATGACGTCCTGCATTATCAATTTTCTTCAACAGATTTTCTACAGAATATAGCTGAATCATCTCGATTTTTCTAATTCTATTTAGTTAGTTATTTTTGTGAGTTTTTTCTTTCGCAATTTAGAGAAGACATTTTTGAATTACTCAAATGCAAAATATAAAAACCTTTTTCTAGCAGTAATAGGTGTGCCTAATATGACTGGAATTCAAAACTTCTACTAATACTTTTACAAATTTCACTAATTGGTAATTTCCAGTTTAATTTACATTTACTGGATTTATTATTAAAAACTTGCATAAAGATATTTATCACAATATTTGCCGCTTTCTATTTAGGAATTTCCAGAAACAAAAAAGATAAAAAGAAATGAGGTAAAAATATATAAATTTTATCTTTATCTATACAGTTCCAAACTAAAATCGAGTTATCTTAAAACACCCATCTCAAATAATCGTTAATATTTATTATTTTCATAACTTTAATAGCAACTTTCATAAACTCAGATATCAGACGTAAGGTCACGAATTTGTTTTTTCGCTTTCAGTACCAATTTAAAAACTGTCTCTTTCGCCGGTAATTGAAATAGTGAAGCTTTTAAAATTCCATCATCCCGAAACGATAATTCATCCAGACCATTTATGTAAATCACCGCCAGATGTCCCCGATGTCGAAAGTGTTTTCTTCTTCCTCAAAGTTGCATATTTATAACTCAATTAATCGGACATATCTGCATAAGCAAATGTATTCCTTATTCAGGATGAACGTATTTAAGATTCCCTTTCCGTTTCTAGCAAATAATGACAATAACCTGTCCGTTGTTGCGGACCTGTACTCTTGTAAGAAAAAGAACACATAAGAATGATTGCAGTATATTGTCGTAATAACTGGAAGAAAATGAAAGCGCTTTATTTTATATTTAATTAAACCATTTGTTTAATTGCATGTACTGCAATAGTAATATACTATTTCCTAGACGAGTACCCATCGACATAAAGAGAAACCTGATATAATTATGTTGTTTTTAATTATATCTATAATGGAGTAAACCTGTGTTACAGATCAGTTCAATTATGTTGCATTTTTTTTTATACTTGCACAGTTGATTTTAGCAGAAGTATTTTGCGGGTGATATAAAATACAATTACAAATATTTGTAAAAGTAATTATGTAGTATGATATGTTATCAAAAGGTGCATATTTGGTAGACGGAAGCTTATATTTCTATATATCTGTTCTAATACGAATTACGGAAATGACTTAACTACTTTGATATTAGGTGGTGTTAGATAAGTTCAGTATGTGTAAAAATTAGTTGATAATTTTATAATAATACTTTATTACTAATGATTATATTCCGTTTGCGAAAACGTTCTACCTATTACAAAGACTAATATAACCGTATAGTCAAATTATTATTTACTGTGTCTTACATATACCTATACCTTTATACGTAAAACGTATATGTATATATGCATGTGTTTGAGATACACACATACATTAAGTGCCATTGTCGATAATCGAACGCACAGACACCGGTGTTTCGACCTATGAGGTCTCATCAGTGCACGTGGAGATTCTCGACAATAGCTTCAAGACTTAAATCGCTGCCTATGTCATTTTCGCATGTTAAATGTAGTGAGAGTATCACAGCGACATCTAACACCCAAAAGATGACACGGAAAAAGCGATGGC
The DNA here is from genome assembly GCA_963170755.1 of Amphimallon solstitiale. Taxonomy (NCBI): domain Eukaryota; kingdom Metazoa; phylum Arthropoda; class Insecta; order Coleoptera; family Scarabaeidae; genus Amphimallon; species Amphimallon solstitiale. Next base: position 222,877,822 of record OY720675.1, read on the forward strand.
TTCTGACAGCATGTTCTGCTATACAGAGGCCTGTATATTAATAGTGTATCTCGTATAATAGAGCTTTAGGTGGCGTCACCAATCAAAACGAAAATGAAAAGTGTGAACACATGGATGTTAAAACTAACATCAAACAGTAAATAATTACTGTGTCTTACATATATACCTTTATACGTAAAACGTATATGTATATATGCATGTGTTTGAGATACACACATACATTAAGTGCCATTGTCGATAATCGAACGCACAGACACCGGTGTTACGACCTATGAGGTCTCATCAGTGCACATGGAGATTCTCGACAATAGCTTCAAGACTTAAATCGCTGCCTATGTCATTTTCGCATGTTAAATGTAGTGAGAGTATCACAGCGACATCTAACACCCAAAAGATGACACTATTAATATACAGGCCTCTGTATAGCAGAACATGCTGTCAGAAGCCATCGCTTTTTCCGTGTCATCTTTTGGGTGTTAGATGTCGCTGTGATACTCTCACTACATTTAACATGCGAAAATGACATAGGCAGCGATTTAAGTCTTGAAGCTATTGTCGAGAATCTCCACGTGCACTGATGAGACCTCATAGGTCGAAACACCGGTGTCTGTGCGTTCGATTATCGACAATGGCACTTAATGTATGTGTGTATCTCAAACACATGCATATATATATATACGTTTTACGTATAAAGGTATATATGTAAGACACAGTAATTATTTACTGCTTGATGTTAGTTTTAACATCCATGTGTTCACACTTTTCATTTTCGTTTTAAATTATTATTTGTTACTTTATCTCGACGTAGCTAGAAGTGAAAAATAATTAAATTAGGTTCAGGGGATCATAAAATATTTTTATTTATTCTGACACTACGCGATTCAAGACTATGGAAGTTCTGTTTCAGTGTTTGGCCAACTTTTCAATAAGCCGTATTATAACATTTTATCTAGCATTTAGTATGATAATATTCCTTCACATACTGAAACAGATAATTATGAGGAAATTTAGTTTTTACTAAAAAAAATTACATTTAACAGAATATTACTTCATCTGATTTTGAGAAATTTGTAATAGAAAATAAAACCAGATCCCGACGACTGACTGCAGGACAAAGAGGACGAGTTATCCATTCAGATTAGGAAGGAACTTCAAAACGTTGAATCCGTATAAAATAAACTAAAAATATTCACTTTATCCACCCTCAGATTTTGACAAATTTCTTTTTTTACAGTCTACGAACGGTATTCGCTCTTTTCAGGAAGTTGACTAACTTGGACCGTTGAAGCGGTGTAATATATATTCGGTATGTTATCAGAGACCAACGATGAATGAGTAGCAACAAAGACGTGTCCCTGTTTCGTCGATGGGGCAGGTGAATGTGATTGTTTGCGTACAACATCTCGTCTACGACATATTACCTGTCTAGAAGAGATGTTGTTAGTAAGAATGTAAATTTTGTATTTTCTCAAATACGCAAACAGGGAGTTAAAACTACTAAAATTCTTTCTCATATATAATTTTATTTACAAGCATCTATAATTTTGTAAATTTTACAGCAGAAGCAAAAAACTGTTAGGTCATTTGTTTTTGCTAGTATCGCATACTGGTATAACAAATGATGTTGTTAGCGGCTCTTCTTTTATGATGTTTAATGCTTTGACGCAAATAATAGTTATTTATTATACAAGGGAAAAAAGTATTAGATTTTAGCTCGAGGTAAGGTTTATCTCCCGACGCGAAGCGGAGAGAGTTAAATTACCGAGAGCTAAAATCTAATTTTTTTCCGTGTATAATACACAATTATTTTCTGTGATGGAAAAAACGCCGTACACGTAAATACTATATATTGAATTCAGAAAATCAATCGATATGACATTTCAAGTGACGTTACACCTGCGTTGCTATGAAAACCTGTAAAATAATCAAATATCTGTCAATTTAAGAGGGCAAAAAGTAAGCACTTTTTTCACGGGGAAAAAGGATTCACTTTTTTCCCGGGTTGAAAAAGTGACATTTTATTACCTGTCAAGAAGGATAAAATGTCAACTTTTTTCCCGTCACAGAAAAAATACTTTTTTCAAGTTTAACAAACGATCACAATGCTTCTTTTATCTTACGCATATATTTAGAAGTACAATTAAAAATTATAAGTATTACAACAATTTGTTTCGTGTGTGTATTTCAAGGCTGTGTTCCCAGATAGAAAGAACTTCGATTTTTGTACACAGATATACGTTTTGAACAGTCATGCTAATCGCAGGTGGTGTGAGACAGATCGAACATTCATGTTAAGTTATAGCCCTAAGGCTTTATGCGTGCACCGTGCGTTTGATTTGTTGAACTAAATCAACACTGGACATGTGTCATTCATATTAACGTGGACTCTGTGGAAGGGATCGTATAACTCTTATCTACGAGAAGTCATTTTTATATTCCCGGACTAGATATTCTTCAATTTTAATATAATTTTTCTTTATAGTTTTTCATTACCAAATATGCCTTGTTAACGACTTTGACAATTTACAAAACAATTGCAGCAGTATTAGTTTTAATATCTGTCAGTTTGTGTTGTCACGTATCAAAATGCACAAACTTGAATATCGAGAGTTGTAAATTCTTGACAAAACAAGGAAAATCTCCAAAAATATTCGCGAAGAAATGTAGGCTGTATACGGGGAAGATTGTCTTTCAGTCGACTATTTCCAAATAGTCAAAATTGTATAAACATGGCCGAGAATCACTGGAAGATGATCCCTGTCCAGGTCGGCCTGTTGACGTGATCACCGCCGATGTTATTGGACAAAATAAGTGTTGGTACTGGAGGATGCAAGATTAAAGAAGCTATAATTAGCAGCTTCATTAGGTGTTTCAAAAAGTACGGTTTTCAGAATTCTATTATACACGAATACCTTAGAATGACAGAAGTTAGTGTCAGATGGTGACCGATGTTTTGGGATACTAATGATTGATTGTCTACGTAAGGGTAGTACGGTAACAGGGAGTATTACGCAAGAATAATAAATCGCCTAAGAGCTTCTATTAAAGCAAGAAGGCACCGAAAACTAACGCAAGGTGTCCTGTTGCTTCGTAATAATGCACCAGTCCACAAATTAAGACTTGCAAATGCTGCCGTTGCCGAATGTGGTTTTACAGAAATAGACCATCTACATAATAGTCCAGATCTCGCTCCGAGCGACTATTTTTCGTTTCCTAATCTCAAAAGAACTTTAAGGGGAACAAAATTTATGGACGATGACGAACTTATAGTGACTGTTGAAAGATATTTTGTAGACAAACCAAAAGATTTTTTTTTTATAATGGATTAGAGATGTTATTAAAACTATGTAATACCAAAGGCAAGGTGACTATATTGAAAAATAAATTTTTATTCCTCCCTAACTTTTTTTTCATGCATAGTCCGGAAATATAAACACGACCTCTCGTATGTGTGTCAGAGTTCTCAGAACCGATAAATCTCGTATGGCGAAACTCAGCCTACTAGCCGAAACTATACCATGTTTCACTTTAAGATTTATCCAACAATTGTCTAGCAAATTTATTTTATTTAATAAATCACAGGTTAAATTGCGAACATATTTTTGTCGACTCTTTCAAGGACGTAGTTAGAATATTATTTATATTATGATAGTGTTGTTAATTTTGGGATATTTCTCTAATTTAATTTTGTATTTTTTTCTACGTATATTTTCGGAAAAAGGACCACGCTATCATATTTCTTGAATTTTCATTAATAATTCAAAAAATAATTGTTCACATAATTTCAAGAATAAAGTAAGGATTTGGAAGAAACTGATTTATGTAATGGGCCTCCCTCCTTAACATTTGCCCACAAGTTTCATTTCAATTTAAATTAATTTCTGATTTATTTTTGCCTGCTGTAAAGGTTTAGAGTAGAGTTGGGATCGGGCTGACAAAGCCCGCTTCGGCCCGGCCCGGCCCGCATGTCGGGCCGGGCCGGGCTGAAATTTTTGTTGTTCGGGCCGGGCCGGGCTGGACATACTGGGAGTCGAGCCGGCTCGGCATGTCGGGCCGGCTCGGCAAGTCGAGCCGGCTCGGCAAGTCGAGCCGGCTCGGGATGTCGGGCCGGCTCGGCATGTCGGGCCGGCTCGGCATGTCGGGCCGGCTCGGCATATCGGGCCGGCTCGGCATGTCGGGCCGGCTCGGCATGTCGGGCCGACGTGAGCCGTGTATTGTACATAGTACTCAGCTCAATACGTTTTATGAGGGCAGATATTAGGTTTCTTTTGATTGTACAATCTACACACATTTATATTATGCTTACTTAGTTATTAGTTTATAACGATATAGTTTGGAATCTAATAAATGACATAGAGGCATAATGTTTTATAGTGTTTCAAATATTTTTAAACTTACTATAGCTAATTTTTTTTAGACACGTAAGCTAATTAGGTTATTTTCAAAAATGTATATTATGTTGAATATAGGAATTTGTAAATATCATGAACTATATTACTCTGATATGCATATACCTAGAGAAATTTAAAAAGAAATGTTGGAAGTTACAGAGACAGAAATATGCGTATACGTGGGAAAGATTATATTCACATGTCACATAAATATACCTACTCTTTAGCTCGTGTGTAAAAAAATGTTCATAAGTGCTTTATCTGATATGCAAAGAGAAGTATTAAGTGTAGAATGATATATATTTGTTTAGTTATATAGGCAGTCATATAATCTTCTTTAGTTTCCCAAATGAAGAAATATAAAACAATATGTACAGTCAATGTATTATTGACCTCGCGCTGGCAAAACACCAATAATCTCGTACTACTAATAATAATTGTCGTTCGTTGTAATAACTATGTCTGATGAAATAAATTAAGTTTTTGTAACAAACTTGATAAATAAACAATCAGTAATAAAATTTGGTATAAAGCTTTCTACGAGGATGAAATACCATTCACCATAAATTTTTGGTCAGGCTATACAAGCAAATATTCTATATTACTTTAACGGGATATATCATAAAACAAGGTTTTGCTTTGAAATATCTTTTAATTATTTTGGAGATAATGAACAATAAGAAAATTTATTTATTATTAAAAAGGATTTCCTTAAATTTTCGAATTTTGAATTAGTGCAGTTATTCAACAGGATTACATAGGTTTTGTAACAAGTAATGCCTCAAACCTTTGTAGTGCGTTCAAGAATTACTGAAGAATTTCTTGCGCTGGACATAATATAATTTAATAATAAATAATTGTCTAAAATAGACAGCAGCAGAATTGCATCCGATCCAGTTTGTGTCATGATTCAAAACTGCAAAGACCTAGACATGTTTTTTAAAAAAGCAGGTTTAACTTCAAAATTGAAGAAATCTATAAAACAAGCCGTTCTAGATGGAATATTAATTACGTTAACATACATAGGTACTATTAATTTTCCATTCAATTGAGGAATTATTATTACGGAAACAAGAACTCTAGAAAATTCAATGTGTAGACCTAATATTGTTAGATGTAATTAATTTACTGGAGTCATTTAATAGAGCCACCTTAGAAGTAGGTTTTGATCAAATTCCCACAATAGATTAATTTTACCCTGGTTTAAAAAACTATCTGCTTACTTAATAATACAACCCAATAAAAACGTACATATTACAAATTTAAAATTTTGTATAAGTGAAGGTTTGAGAGAAAAGTATGCTATCAAATTTGTTCATAAAACAGGTACATGTTTATATCCGCCCATGAAAAAATATTTTAAATTAACAAGAATAGAGGAAATACCTTCAACGTCGAAATTATCAACATCTACATTAACAGGATTTTTTTTCGATACGCGGATAAACGAACTGCATTCATCAGTTTTAACATTGAGAATGAATTTGACATATATTAATCATCATAAAAATATTACACCAAATTTTGATAAAAATTGAAGTATTTCCTCAGTTATTTAAACTTGATAAACAGTATGTACTAGCCAACCTGCTACTATTACGCTCAGTAAAAGGGCATTTTCTATTGCTGGACGAACATTAGAATAGCAACGTAGTTAATCGAACCCACCCAATGTTCATAAAATTTTATTTTTATGTTCAATAATTAAGGTGTCCTTTCTGTAACTATTTTTTTTTGCATACTAGGTAGTAAGGAATTATAAATGTGCTTATATAGAATATTTGTTTACATTTTATATATTCAAAACTCTTACAATATATATTATTTGCAATATTTTTCAAAAATGTGTTTAAACGAAGAAAATCTCCTGAAATTGCATCTAATATGAATTTTAAATGTATAAAACCATTCTGCAGTAAAAAATAAAGAATAGGGATACCTTCCATACCTATTTAAGAATTAATTAAACCTGACGTTGACTTTTGCACAAATATACTGCTATCAATTCTCCAACTGTTATTTATACATATTAAAGGTTTTATTTTTTTTTAAATATTAATTATTTAGCAATGTTTTGTTGCAATATATACATACTTTGTGTTGCTATTTTTGTTTTATATATTTTGTATTTTTTATTGTGTCAATAAATATTATTTGACGGCGAACACGCAGCTATAATATTTAAATAAACAGATAACAACGGTGCACATACATGTCATCTGACCGTGCACGTTCAATAAGTACATCATCGTACGTTGTGACTGGGCAAATGGAACCGGGCCGGCTCGGCAAGTCGGGCCGAGCTCGACATGTCGGGCCGGCTCGGCAAGTCGGGCCGAGCTCGACATGTCGGGCCGGCTCGGCAAGTCGGGCCGAGCTCGACATGTCGGGCCGGCTCGGCAAGTCGAGCCGGCTCGGCAAGTCGGGCCGAGCTCGGCATGTCGAGCCGGGTCGGGCTGTCGGGCCGAGCCGAGCCGGGCCGGGCCGACGGTTATGCCGAGCCGGGCCGGGCCGGACTGACTGTTATGCCGAGCCGGGCCGGGCCGGGCCGTAATAATGCCAAAAATGCCCACCTCTAGTTTAGAGCACATTTGAAACTTTTGAAATTTAATTTCACAGTTTGGACGGCAGTAGCTATTTTTGATATAATGATCGACATATTATTCGTCATCTGTGGACACTTTTTCATTTGAATTCTTTGTAAATTTGTTTAAACTTAGTAGCTGACGAAATGTTAGTAAACTTCGATTTTTTCACTGAAGTAAACTACTAGTTCCGATCAACCGATTTTACTGAAAATTTAACCAGATCTCAAGAGAGGGATTATACACGTAAATATGAAATTTGGAATTGATAGATGTAGCCGTTTGACCGCTATCGTGGTCACACACACACATACCAACACACACAGAGAGAGAGAATGATTCTTTAAAAATACTTTTTTGGTATCAGGAATCTTCAAAACTTGGACATCTGTAAAAATCTGGAGGTCGAAAATGTTAATATGTAAAGTATGCAAACGTTCTTAAAAGCAAATTTAAAAGAATTTTGTGCAGATAAGTTTTCAAAGTGCATGCATGCATTATGTACAGAAAGTCATTTCTGCTAGAGATTAACTTATTGAAGCTGTAATTTAAATTATTTTACTGCAATTTGTTATCAAGCTACAGCAGTTTCCTTTGTACGTTTTGCCAGAGGTATTGGAGAACAATCACTAAAATAGATCTAGAAATTATCAATGTCTTGCATAACAAATCTTATTTATATAAAGCCACTTGAAACGGAAATATGAAATCGCCTTTATAGCTTTTCTATACAATAGATGTAGCGATATTTTATAGGAATCCCAACAATAAGATCGTAGAAATAACAGTCACAATACTTGAATGCAAATAAAAGAAAGAACCGCGCTTATTTATTTGGCATCACGAATTAAGATACACGTTATACGTTATGTAAATAAACAAATATCTACATAAATAAATATTATAATGAGTACGGCCAAGAGATTCCGATCACTAAAACCGCTTTACTATTCTTATTATCGTCATCACGATCCGCCGATTAATTGGAATTACGTAAGACGTTCGCAGAGAAAACCTCTCTTTCTCTTATGTCTTGTCTCGTCTTTGCCAGAGTTATTTCGATGCAATTTAAAACACGCGAATCGCCTACAAGTTTCGCCGAGATGCTGGGATTCCAAATCTCTCCCCCGCTGTCGTTGGAATCTAGCTGTACGCCGCTCATCGAGAACTAATGGAAATTAGAACAAATAGACGGTACGGACGTAGGAAAAGTGGTTGAAGAAATACTGTGAGAAATATTTGATCGGGATACTCCGTGAAGATCGAGTGCAATGTAACAATATGAACCGCCGCGCGAACCTTGTGCGCCATGTATCAATATCGCCGGTTGATTTTTTTTGATAAATCTGGTCGAAACGAACGGTTGCCATTGATTGATGAAGTTTGGAAAAAATGGATCGCACTCGCAACATAAAAAAAATAGTACTGTGGGAAAACGAAATGGGAAACAACAGATTATTAAGTCTGTCGGCCGAAATATAATAAATAAATTGGATTGCAAAGCGAAATAAAATTAATGAAGGTCATCGATTTTGAAATTTTTTTATTTGTTGATGTAAGTTCATACGTTGAAAAAATACATTGAGTATTTATTACATTTTATCCACAATTTTTACTATTTAGTTCTTCTACTTCTTCTATATATTTCTAATAATAGATTTTTAACATTTCCGCCTTAATAAGGTCAATGATACTATTAGGATATGACAAAAAACAAAATTAGTTTATTGAACACATACCTTCTTAGTTGTGTCACAATGATGAACCCAAATAAGGTAGAAACATATATGTCTATGAATACTATCATATTTAACACTTTCATGTTTGAATTACACAATTTTATATTATATCTCTGACACATAATTAGTATTATTTGGGTGTGACTGTGCATCTTAGATAAACCAAGACCATCTAATTTATCCACATGAATGGTATAAGACAGCTCTACTCCCCACTTTTATATTACCCACCCTTTCAAATGTGCAATTTGCGTCGATATTATTTGTGTGGTGAAGTATGTCTTAGGTAAATCAAGACCGTTCGATGAAATTGCATAAACAACATTGATGGCTCTATGCTTAATTATTCATATTTTCACTTTTACTCATTTCATTGTTTTATCTCTGACACATAATTAGTATTATTTGGGTGTGACTGTGCATCTTAGATAAACCAAGACCATCTAATTTATCCACATGAATGGTATAAGACAGCTCTACTCCTCACTTTTATATTACCCACCCTTTCAAATGTGCAATTTGCGTCGATATTATTTGTGTGGTGAAGTATGTCTTAGGTAAATCAAGACCGTTCGATGAAATTGCATAAACAACATTGATGGCTCTATGCTTAATTATTCATATTTTCACTTTTACGCATTTCTAGTTTACACAGTATTGAAATTTTTAATACATTTTTGTACATTTCGCCAAAGAATTTTGATATGTTATATATACAGTGTGTAAAGTAATATGGTTTCCTATAGGGAAAATATTTCAATGTGAGTTTTAACAGAAAAACTTTTTTTTTATAAAAAGTTTTGGTCCGAATATTATACATTCTTAATGTTAGACAAAAGGCAAATGTGATTTTGATAAAACTTTTAATATTTTTGAGTTTATAAAGAAGGATGACCACTAAACTCTGACATTATTCCACATAATCTCCTCTACAGCCAGCGCAATCAAACATTAATTTCTCGAACAGCCTCCGTAATTCGCATTTTTAGATCATTTAAATCGTTTCCTATTGTTGTTCAGTGCACTTTTTGTTTAGGTAACCCCAAAGAAAAAAATCCATGGAAGTTAAGTCTGGTGACCCAGTTGGATAATGTATTGGTCCATGTCGTCCAATCCATCTATTAGGAAAGTGTAAATTTAAGAACTTTCTCACAATCAAGGTACCATGAGCTGGCCACCTTTATTGTTGGAAGTAGCAATTCCTCTTGCTCAAATGATGGCAACAAAAAATTCTGAAGCATGGTAATTCTGTTGATTTAAATTTCCATTAAAATATAGGGTCCAATGATTCTGTTTAATAACATTCCGCACCAAACACTGACTTTTTCATATCGCTGATTTCGGAAAACAATTTTAAAATTTGGATTATCCTTTGAACAATATACAAAATTTTGTGAGGAAACTATCATTTGTCGAAAACGTTGCTTCATCACTAAACATTAAATTCTGATAAATATGGGGATTTTCCATGGAGTTCTCACCAACAACCAAAATTCGACTTTGAAAGCGTGATCTACATTTTCTAAGGTATGCCTAAATCTATGTTTATATGGATAAAGTTTATTCGCTTTATAAATTGCTTGCAATAATGTATGACTAGCATTGAGTTCACTTGCTCGCTGGAGTAATGAACTCCTAGGATGTTCCCCAACTGATGTACGCTTTGCAAGGCTTCTTTCTGTCGGCAACGGATCCCGTTTCAAAACTTATCAATAATTAATTTCTTCAATGCTGTTTTGCTTACACTTACAGTCGGGTATTTTTCATTAAATAACTGTATTGCATAATTATACGAGACTTCTCCTATACTATAACATTTCACCAGGTAAATTCGCTGCTTCAACGTCCAAAGAGCTAAGCTATCAATACTAATATACAGGGTGATTCTTAATAGATGCGACAAACTTTAGGAGCTGATTCCTGGGGTTATTTTGATCATAAGTTCATAAGAACATATGTCCAAAACCGCTTAGTTCAGAAGTTATACAATGTTTAATAGAAAGTTATAATAATAAATGGTTTTATTATAAATTAACAAAATTCGAAAATACCCGTTCGAAAATACCAGGGGTGTTTCGAATTGTTTCAAAAGCTGCTATAATACGATTTCTTAGTTCATCGACATTTTCCATGGGAGTCGTGTAAACTAATGATTTAAGGTGGCCTCAGAGAAAAAAGTCCAATGAATTTATGTCTGGAGACCGAGGAGGCCACGGTTGTGTACCTCCCCGTCCTATCCACCGATTTGGATACGTACTGTCCAGAAACTCGCGAGCAAGTAAACTAAAATGCGCTGGAGCACCGTCATGCATAAAATACATTTGTAATCTTAACTGCAACGCAACTTCTTCCAGCAGTAGTGGTAACTCCTCTTCAAGAAAATTGCGGTATACCTCGCTATTTAACCGCATCGGTAAAAAATGTGGACCTAACAAGTGATCTGCAACAATTCCGGCCCACACATTGACAGAGAATTGATGCTGATGACGGGCATTCATTATTTCTCGCGGATTTTCTTCGGCCCATATGTGATTATTATGAAAATTAATAATCGCGTTTCTAGAGAAAGTAGCCTCGTCGGTGAAGAATATTTGAGCCAAATGGTTAGGATTTTGTACGACTTCGTGTTGCATCCATTGACAAAAAGCTAATCTTTGTGGAAAATCTGCTGGCAATAGAGCCTGCACCAACGGGTGCATGTGATATGGATACAGCAGTTGATCTTTCAATATTCTACAAACTGTGGTTTGACTAATGTTTAAATCAAACGCAATTTTTCTGGTGCTTGTTGTAGGATGTTCCTCAATTTCATTTAATACCATTTCTTCAACTTGTGGAATTCTCACTGTATATGGGGGCCCGCTATCAGTCGTCCGTTTTTTAAAACTTCCCGTTTCACTAAGACGTTGATGAAGACGGGCAAACATGGAATGATGCGGTATGATACGGTTCGGGTATCGTTCTGCATAAAGACGTCTAGCAGCACGCGCATTTCCATTGGCAAGACCGTAAACGAAATGCATATCACACATCTCAGCATTCGTATAATTCATTTTAGAAAACAGAAACTGGCAATAAACTGAATGAATACTCTGACACTATTGACAAATATTGAAATGACAAATAAACAATTCCAAAATACCGTACATAATCACAACACGTGCTTCTTGAGCAACTGGTAAACACCAACTGATTAGCATCGACAACGCGACCACTATGCATATTAGAGAAACAGGCACAGACTTGTTTACGAGCTTGTATTACAGTTGGGAGCGGTCATTTTCAACAGTTACTAGTTAAGTTAATTTTGTTTTAATAATTATTTTGTTAATTTATAATAAAACCATTTATTATTTTAACTTTCTATTAAACATTGTATAACTTCTGAACTAAGCGGTTTTGGACATATGTTCTTATGAACTTTTATGATCAAAATAACCCCAGGAATCAGCTCCTAAAGTTTGTCGCATATATTAAGAATCACCCTGTATATATTACAATCATAACTGTAACATTTAAATTTTTGAAATTTATCAAAGGTTTGAAAGTAAATGGGAATTAATAGTAGTAAATTTATTGTAATATCTATCGCATGTGGCGCTGCCTCGCTCTTATACAATATAAAAGAAATCAATTTATTTTGCGAAGATTTGTAAGTGTAAACCCATAAATATCCCTGAGGTATCGAATTATTCTTATTACACTTCGGTTTATTTACCCAAAAAAAGAAACATTCGAATGTATTATATTAACAAACACATTTATAATATAAAAAGTTAGATCAACAACTATTACATCATTACTAAATTATCACAGTATGTATTATATACAGTTCAGGGAGTCTTGAGGTGTTCCGATATTGTTGAATAGCCTTCAATTATTTTTACACGCTCCAATAACTAAAGCGTCAGATTCTTTAATAATAACGATGAAGCACAACAAAAAAAAAAGAAATCAAATATACCATATTTTCTCAGAAAAGCAGGAATGATTTCTTCTATCGTCTGAGTTTCCTGACCTACTGTAACTTACGTAAGTTTCAAATGAATGTTACACAAAAGCAGTGCACTTTTTTTCTGTTTTCTGTTTGCGGATTTTATTTATAGAATACGACGGAATAGCAACGATAAAGAGATATATATAACATAGGTTTATTACGGTTATGCATGATTATTTTCTATTATAACAATTGTTGAGAAAGTATTGCTTCCGAAGGTCGTCCAGGTAATGTGTACAGCGAACGCCAACATAATTAAACTATTGTACTGTCAACAAAAAGTAAACTTGATAAATGTGATTTGTGCATGATTTATGAAGCAACTTCATCGGAATATTAATATACTAAATATGAAAGAATTAGTTTCGCAATGTCTTTTTTCTGTAATTGAACCTTACATACGGGGTGTGCGCACAAAAGTTTAAGCGTAATTATCACCTCTGACTTGAAAGAAAATATATCTCGAGCTTATTAGTTCTCGTTACCAATTGTGACTCCAACTTCAAGCATATTCTCGATATGGATTTAATTGCAAATGGCTTAGTGGCAATGCTTTTAGTAGTAATATCTTTGGAAAGAGTAACTTCGTCTTTCTCATTTGAACTTTCGCTTTAAGTGTTGTGATGAAAATGTTCTACCCTGAAATGTCCACGTTTTGAAGTATCCCTGTACCGAAAAGGACATTTTTGCGAACATGTACGTGAGACCAAAATAGCGATCAAACGGCTAAAACTATCAATACTTAACTACATATATACGACTATAATCGAAATCGGTAGACTGGAAGTAGTAGTTTGTTTCTACATGAAAATTAAATTTTAGCAATATCTTGGCAAGTACTGAGCTTAGAGAAACTTTTAAAGGAAGTAACAAAAATTAGTTTGGGAAAGATGTTTTAAAAAAATATTTTGGAAACTTCTACCGGATTTACTTATCTTATTATATCTTATATCTTATTTTTGCGAATTCCAAAATTCAGACCGGAAGTAATACTTCTATTCTTATTGAATGTCAAAATTCGGACCGCACCAATGTATAGGAATGTCGTTTATTGCTCATACCTATTTTTTTTAATAGATCACTTAAGGAAGCATGTACTGAATAAATATGATTTGTACCTAATATACTGCATTCTGTTTTGTAGATATGAAGAAAAAGTTCTACTAGTGGAGTTAAGAAACCGAAGAAGTTTACTTTTTGCTGTAATAATTTGTGATCAATGGGCTCGGATACCTTAGAGAAATCACTATATATTTTATCGACCTGGTCGCAGGTAGCAAATGTATCAAAAGTATATTGAGTAAAGTTGGTAAGATTTTTGATAGTTGATCTCATAAATTAGAATCCATTCTGTTCAGTGGTAAAAGAGTTCTTGATAAGAGGATAAATTCGGCAATGCAACACAATTTCAAAGACCTTGGCAGAACTGGATAGAGATAGTACATTAGATCATATAGGGGCTATTCTTGAATATAGAACAAACTTTAGTGCCTTTCTATAAGTTTCGCAAGGAAGCTGTTGACAATGCCAAGTTAAAAATGACTGTCAAGGAAAACACCAACACTGATCTGTAGTCGCGCAAGTAGAAACTCGGTATACCATCTGGACCTGCTGCATCTTATACTTCAGTTTTCTCACAGCTACAACCACTTCAGTATCAGTGAAACTATGAACAATGATATCATACAGAATCTGAGAAAAGGAATAGTGGAAGTATTGACGCTTGAATAAACCAAGCCAAAATAAAAAGCAAAACCGTTGATCATACCCTGTGGATTGCTGTAGGTAATATTACGTGGTTTTCTTGTATTGCATCAAGAACTTGGAATTACTAGTTCGTTTTTACCGCTTGAAATAGCTTTTGATTTAATATTTCGAATAATTTCCGGGGTATATCACATTAAAGATACGTTGAACCCAACTTCAGAGAACTTAATTGGCTACGCCAGAGGGTGAATAACACTGAATTGACAAACAACTATAAAGTTATGAAACGAAATATTAACAATAAGATCAAACTCGAAAAAAGAGCGCACTACAGTGATAATAATAATAATAATAATAATTGTCTTTATTATCCAACAGATTACTCCATTAACAGGACAATATAATACAATGATATTGTACAGTGTTAAAAATAATATATAAATGATAATAAAATAAATATATTAATGCTATGGCAAAACAGAAACAAATAGCTAACAAACAGTTCTTGCGTACAACCCTGTATAAATTGGAAACTCAATGAAGACTAGGACTAGGAAGAGTGGAAGGGATCTGGGAAGATTTTACTCGCATTTCTGCTCATGTGGGCAATCGGTGCTTTAGCACAATCGAAAGTTGAAGATACTTTCGAGAAAATTTTCAGGTCGTCGGCGTAGGCAAGGACTCGGCAATTGAGTAACGACAGAAGATCGTTAATGTAAACATTAAATAATAGTGGGCCAAGATTCGAGCCTTGCGGAACACCTGAAGAAGCGGTGAAGACCGAGGAATAGAAGCCATTATAACAGACGTAACACGAACGATTATAAAGATAGGAAGCTATCAAATTAGTTATAGATGACGTAAAGCCAAATGTACTCAGTTTAGATAACAATATGGTATGGTCAATAGTGTCGAAGGCCTTCGCGAAGTCGGTATACAGAACATCAACTTGATCTTTTGAGTCCATACAAGAAGTGATATACTGGGTAATCTCAGACAAATTAGTTACAGTTGACCTTCCTGACATAAATCCATGCTGTGCGTGGAGATAAAGCACCGAATGGAGTTATATAGTTTATTATACAGCAATTGCTCAAAGATGTAATTTATTGGTCTGATAATAGATCCAGGGCTCTTTGGAGCTTTGTTAACGATTTTAACGAGACACTAACCGCGACATTATTCTGAATTACGATGACCTTTATGTCGAGGATTCGAAGGAGGTGGCCAACTTGTTTGGAAACTACTTTTAGTTCACAGTCGGATACGGATTTCGTGGCGGCGACGGCGACGGCGTTGGCTGTACTGCTGGCTGTATTGTGCTTTACACGATGTTTTGTGGTCCTGTTGTTACTGGAGACATTAAAGACATTATAAAGTGTTTACCTAATAAAAGAAGGTCTCGATGACATTCCCTGCGCGATGGAGGTGGCAGAACAACTTGGTGAATCTATCGATTAGTTTGGCAGATTTCCTACAGCTGTAAACTCATCTGCTGTAACACTTATTGATAAAAGAAATGATCATTTCAATATTGAGAACTATAGATCTATTGCGCTGACTAGTGTCTTCTCTAAAATTATCGAAAAAATTATTGCTAATAAAATATTTAATCTTCTAAACATGCATAATCTCATTGCCCCCAATTAGCACGGTCTTCGGAGTGGCTTTTCTACTAAGACTGGTGTTGTAGAATGTACGCACCAGATCCTTGACGATGCACCGAGTTAATCTTGTTTGACTTGCCCACAGCTTTTGACTCCGTTAATTGTCATTTTGTTAGTAGTAAGATCTATAATCTGGGAAATCGCGGGGAATTAAACAAATGGATTGTTTCATTTTTAAAAGACAGAAAATCCCTGTTACACTGGGTGATGGGGGAATATGATATGGACGTTGGTGTTCCACAGGACAGTGTTCTAAAACCATATTATTTATAAATGACCTACTGAGTTTCATTAACTATGACAGAGTATTTATGTATGCTCACGATACAGCGATAGTGGTTTTCCAGCAGAATCTAGAGCAACCCGGGAATACAATTAAAATAATTCGACAGAATTTTAAGGACTGGTGGTGTGATAACAAATTAATAATCAACCATAATAAGACAGTTATTACTGAATTTTTCAACAGACATGGAAAGCGCTCGAGAATGGACATGACATTTAATAATCAAATTATTGATGTCCTTGAAATTGTAAATTCTTAGGTAGAGTGAAAACATTTAAAGAATATCACATACGTCATAATGCGCTATGAACGTGCTAGAGTTGGGCGAGTTTATTATATCCCATCCGATCCAGTTTAGAGGTGTTTGTACAACAGTAGCGCGGCGCTTACGATTACGTTATATGTATCGGTGTTTATGTTTTGTTGTTGGTTCGTTGAATTTAGTAAAATTTTGTTCTTTAAATATTTGTCTTTATCAAGACACTTGAAAATATTTCTATATTATTCGATCTGTTAGTTTAAATTTTACAATTATGAGCTTCTTAAAAAAATTATCCCTCATACCCTCTGCCTTCTTAATCACCTACGCCGCTGGCACTTTTTCTTCGCGCAGCTTTATTATGACGTATGTGGTATTCTCTAAATGTTTTCACTCTACCAAATTGCATACGTGTGCCGTAAGCTTCGGGGGGCATATTATCTGTTGCACCTTTTAAAAAACATCTTGAACGTCCAATATTTGCTCAGCGTTTATTATGCCTATGCCTAGTTTACAATTTCCTATAACATTATTGTTTGGGGCCAAACAGAGGATATACAAAGAGTGTATATCCTGGAAAAGCCTATTATCAAACTTGTTTCTGATCTGCAGTACCATGAGTCCTGTAGAAGCAACTTCCGTGCCAAGGAAATATTTACTGTGCTACCTGTATTTATACTTATAAACTCTTAATATGTGTTTTAACAACAAGCATATATTTTCTCTAATCCGCGAGTGGTAGTGTGATTTTATCTATTGACGAAGTCTGTGTTCGGTGTGGATTTAAGTGACTAATAAAGTATTATTATTATGAAATATTGGCTAAACAACAAAATATACTAAAAACACAGTGTCAAACCAGAATCTCCGAATTAGTGCCTTACTAATGGTTTAATTGAAGGGCAATTTATATTACTGCTACAAATATTACTCATATGTGCTGTATACCGGAGGTATGTTTCTATATAATATTTAAATGAAAACATAATATTTTATTGTAAAATTACAATTTGGTTGTGTATTCTTACGTATGACTCATAATAACATTCAGTTGTTTACCGTAATACACGTTTCTATATAAATTCTTCAATATATATTAAAAATATACGTCCGACAGGTCTCTGTTCTGAAAGTACTTTTACAGCTATTATTAATAGAGTTCTCTGGAGCACAAAATACACAATTTCTGCTTCCCTCTAATTGCAACGCGACCACAATTAGAAGATTATTAATAGGGATCTCATGTTGTTTTGTAACATCAAAAAAATTACTATTATTAGTTCAACGCTCTCAAATTGAATATCATAAATTAAAGCTAACAATTACTCACAGTTCCGCTCAATGCTTGCATATATAAATATATTACACGTATACTCCATATTACTCATTAAGGCGACGTCCATGTTTCTATTTGATGTTATTAATCCTCCTTGTGCACTGCCCATTAATATTTCAATAAACTTTATATCTCCGGACCCGTGATGTTCGTTAGATGTTAGCGGCGAATATTTTATTGAAGCTATCAAGTGACATATTAGTGTAACGACAACAAAAAGAAAATCATTCTGCATTCGTTCTGTTTCAGATGTCGTTGCACTGTGTACATACAGCACACATATTGCGTGCAAGTATGTGTATGTGTGTATACAGATGTGCACATGTATTTGCGTTGTCACTTAATAAAAGGGAACACACCGAGTTAACAGCGGAGTTATTACGTAAACTAATATCTCAAAAGGAAACACATAATTACGGTTCTGATTAAAGCGACGAGAAAGATCTATTTTCTTGCTCCGAAACGTTTTGTATAATGCAGAACTGATACCATGCTCATGATGTTAATTGCAAATTGAAAATTAATTAAATCTATATATGTACGTAGAAATGTAATTGTAAAATCAGTAAGACACTTGTATTTTCCTTTTTAAAATTTATTTACCACTTACATACATATACTGGGGTGTCTCTTAAAGGTGCGGAAAAAACGCTACCACACATTTCTGAGGGCAAAATATGACGATCTAACCCAACTTACCTCAGTCCAAAAGTGGATGCTTTCGGAGATACAGAGTGTCAAAAGTTCAATTTGGTTTTAGTTTTTTATAAATAATTTCTGTAATAATTGGTATATTGTCACAATATTTGGGTAAGGGGGGTTTCGTGGGGTAAAAAATTTAAATCTGCTCTCATTTTCATTGCAAAATGTAGAGGGCGCCACCTGCGGCATATTGTATCCATTTAAAACGTAATAACTTTTTTGAGACACACTGTATTTAACTTTTAAATAAAAATTCTTATTCTCCAATGTTTTTTACCTAGAAAAGGTATACCTGGTAGGAGTTGATTGGAGCAGCCGTTTATGAGTAATCTGGATATAAAAAATTCATTCCGTATATGGACACATATGCTTCTGTAATTTGGGTGTTATTCTTGTGGCAATTCAATGCAATGGTGCATCCACTTTTGGACTGAGGTAAGTTGGGTTAGATCGCCCTCAGAAATGTGTGGTAGTGTTTTTTCCGCACCTTTTAGAGACACCCTGTATATATACACTAACTGATGTAAGAGTGTCAACATTTAAAATCAGTAGATTTTTAGTACAGTATTCGCCAAAATACGTATAGACGGCTGGAATTGCTTGCCTAATATGCAAGTAGGTGAAATGAGCATTTGATATTCACCTAACATCTTTGGTCTATAAAACATTTTCTTACATTATTATTAGGAAAACAGGGAAAACGTCCGGCATCGATGGAATAAGATAGGAAATGTTAAAATTTAAGGCTGATGAAGGTACTGAATTATCATAGGGAATGATATTTACAGCATGGAAACATAATACGATATAGAAAGACTGAAAAAGAGCTACTAAGAGCTCCCATCTGATATAACTACATAACAGCTCCCATCTGCCAGAGCTGCATAACAGCTCCCATCTGTGACGAGCTACCAAGAACTCCCAAACTGCGAAGAACTACCAAGAGCTCCCATCTGCCAGAGCGACATAACAGCTCCTATATGCCAGAGCTACATAACAGCTCCCATCTGCCAGAGCTACATAACAGCTCCCATCTGCGAAGAGCTACCAAGAACGTCCAAACTGCGAAGAGCTACCAAGAGCTCCCATATTGCGAAGAGCTATCAAGAGCTCCCATACTGCGAAGAGCTACCAAGAGCTCTCATCTGCCAGAGCTACATAAGAGCTCCCATCTGCGAAGAACTTCCAAGAGCTTGCATCTGCCGGAGCTACATAACAGCACCCATTTGCGAAGAACTACCAAGAGCTCCCAAACTGCGAAGAACTACCAAGAGCTACCATTTGCCAGAGCTACATAACGGCTTCCAACCCGCCAGAGCCACCAGGGCTCCCAATCTGTGAAGAGCTGCCAAGAGCCGCCAACCCACAAAGAGCGGCCAAGAGCTCCCGCCTTGTAAGAGCTACCTAGAGCTCCCGAACTATTACCATCACGGACGTAGCAGCCACCTCGAGCCCAGCCGAAGAAGCCTACAGCCACCACCAGGAACACACGTGAGTTGACTCTGCGCGTTGTGCTTCAATCGAATAACGAACACGTGACAAGTGCGACCCAAGCCCAGTATAAACGCTAGTACAAGTGCCCATATACACTTTATACACATTGTAATGTTTCTTGTTAATGTATATTGTTGTTATTATTCATATATGTTCTCTTTTGTAAATAGATTGTTTTGTGTTGTAAATAAATACCTTTGTTGCGCCGACAGAGTCTCCGGCGCGGCACGCAAGCAATAACAATTCACGAGTGTCGGTCGTAACATTGATCGAGTAGTTGGAGCATATCAATGGAGCATTAATGTGCTTCTTTCATTTCAGCTTTGCCATCCACGTTCATTACAAAATATTTAGCTGTATTTTCATATGGCATCTGCAGTTCCTGTAATAAGAAATTTATTTGCAAATAATGACCACCACAATTAACGCGCACATTTTTTGACCAATAAATGTTCATTCTGCTCAAATTATCCTTCTCTAGCGTTTCTGCGTCCGACCGAAAACGGTTAATTTTTAACGCCTATTTCATTTTTCCAAAATAAATCTTGCCTATAGAGTGGATGCTCCAATATTCCACAGTTCTTTTGTTGTAGATTTTGTCTGTCTACCTTGAAGTCTTGCCTTGAAGTTCTGAAAAACCTTCTCAAGGCGTTCCTATCTAGGTGAGGCTTCTTCTGTCCTTGCATAGATTTGTACTGGTATTCACTCCAGCTTCTTTAAACTCTACCAGCAAGAATCCATCATATTCAAAACATGCGAACACATGGCTTTGGATTTTTGAAGTTGTGCTGGTGGTGAATTTGAATCTTTCCACTGAATCGGTGACGATTATTGGTTGGGTTAAAATAATGAGGTTTCGTTGCCAGCAATTTGGACAAGAGGATGTCATTACCATTTCGACTGTACTTCGTTGCTGCAAACACAAACTCATTTGCAAGCATTTGGGTCCTCGACCAAAAGACGAGAAACGAGTTAATTTGGGACATAAATAATAGAGCTAACTAAAGCGAGTAAGATATTCACGAATAACTTAAATTGTAAAAATTAAACGCACACTCCAATTTTATGTGATGTATATTAGATGTTTAATGAAGTTGTAAGATAGGCTAGCCTTGATAAATCGGCCATAGTAAGAGTATCACAGATGCTTGATATTTTGGAGGAGTCAATAAATAACATTTTGATTCGACAGTAAAGTAAAAATGATATATTTTGAGTTTAAAACTAAAAAAGTGTAAATGTAAATGTGTTACATAATAAATAAAATTTATATTATACAGGGTGTCCAGAAACTCTTCTGACAAACAAAGACCGGAGATTCCTCAGATAATTTTAAGACAATTTAACCCAATTCACCCTAGTCCGAAAATGCTTCCTAAGGGAGCTAGAGCTCTTTGAAGATGGCGCCTTGTAATTAGTTTTTTTTTAATATCTCCCGAACGCTTGTATTTAGAAAAACAAAAACTGGCATGCTTATTTATCCTCCAGAGATGAATCGATTCCATCAATTGCGAATTCCTACTACCGGTCATAGGCGCCCGTTTTGGGTAGGTTAACGGTTATTTTAACGCATAACTTATTTGTCTTTAACTTTTAAGCATTTGTGACACTAGATTATTAAATTTTCAGGTATTCTAGTACTAAAAGGTACTCTTACTTTAAGTCGGTAGGATACGCCGTCTTCTAGAAAAATCGATTTGAAAATTTTTCGTTTTTTCGTCATTAAAATTCAATTTATTATGTACCTACTTATTTTTAGCGACGAAGTTGGTTAGGACTATCAAGGCATGGATGAAAATTAATTTAATAAATCATCTTTTGTTTCAATAAATGCAGCACACAATTCGTAAAAAAAAGTTTGGGAAAAGAAGCAAAAATCAATTTGACACAAAATTTTCGCTGAAGGTTTTTAAAAACAAAGTATTTATTACAATGGAACGAAACTAACAAAAAAAGAACAAGTATCAAAGGTAGATAGATACAAAAGATGCTCGATGTGATGACCATTAGTCTCTATGCATAAATTTACCCTTTTGCTTAGAGAACGCCGAATTCTTGCAAAAATTCCAAAGTTATTTCTAAATTCGTTGCAAGCATCTTGTATCCTTAGCCAGAGTTGTGCACGATTTTGTATCGGAACGGAATAAACAAATGCTTTTACGTATCCCCAAACACAATAATCGCAAGGATTCAAATCCGGCGACCTTGCTGGCCAAGCAACTGGACCGCCTCTTCCAATCCAATGGTCTTCGTAGTTATTATCTAGAAAGTCTCGTACATTCCTGCTAAAGTGGGCCGGACAGCCGTCCTGTAGAAACCATAAGTTTTGCCGCACCTCATCTAACAAATCAGGTAAAACATTTTGCAGGAAATGTAAGTAATCAACAC
Source organism: Amphimallon solstitiale (assembly GCA_963170755.1). Classification (NCBI taxonomy): domain Eukaryota; kingdom Metazoa; phylum Arthropoda; class Insecta; order Coleoptera; family Scarabaeidae; genus Amphimallon; species Amphimallon solstitiale. The sequence continues at coordinate 222,900,373 of OY720675.1, forward strand.
CATTTAAACGAGCAGGTAATTCCACAGGTCCAAGTAGATAATCGTCAACTACTCCAATCCAGACGTTTATGCTAAATCGATGCTGATGCTTAAATTCTTGAACAACGTGGGGATTGTCACCAACGTACGAATAATAGTGTGCATTATGTACATTAAAAATTCCATTTTTTGAGAATGAAGCTTCGTCACCAAACAAAACGTACCTGAAAAAATGTTCATCTTGATTTATCTGATTTTGTAACCATCTAGCGAATTCTACACGAGCAGGAAAATCTCCTTCTAGCAGTGCTCGCACCTTTGTAAAATGAAAAGGATATAAATTTTCTTTGTGTAAGATATTTCCTTCGGAAGATTTTGAAATTGTGGGGTACATAGCAGATAGTCTTCGAACGCTAATTTCTGGATTTTCCTCAACTTCCATTAAAATAACATCTTCATGTTCTGCTGTTACATCATTATGTCTCCCTGTTTCATTTTTTTTTACGGACCACTGAAGTTCACTGAACCTGTTTCTCTTAATCGTTGATGAAGAGCTGTAAACGTTGAGTGAGTGGGATGCGGACGATTGGAACATTTTTCAGCGTATCTACGTTGCGCTGCTCGAGCGTTACACCTCATTTCGCCTTAAACTAAATGCATATCGGCGTATTCTTCATTAGTAAAAACCATTTTTTTTAAATTGAAATCGTTGTGTTTGAATGCTACAAAGTAAAAAATTAAAAGATAAACTTCGCGAACTGACGACAATTTGACAATTAAAAACGTAGTTTTTATAGAGCGAACTAGTGCAAAAAATAATAAATTGAATTTTAATGACGAAAAAACGAAAAATTTTCAAATCGATTTTTCTAGAAAACGGTGTATCCTACCGACTTAAAGTAAGAGTACCTTTTAGTACTAGAATACTGGAAAATTTAATAATCTAATGTCACAAATTCTTAAAAGTTAAAGACAAAAAAGTTATGCGTTAAAATAACCGTTTACCTACCCAAAACGGACGCCTATGACCGGTACTAGAAATTCGTAATTGATGGAATCGATTCATCTCTGGAGGATAAATAAGCATACCAGGTTTTGTTTTTCTAAATAGAAGCGTTCAGAGATATTAAAAAAAACTAATTACAAGGTGCCATCTTCAAAGAGCTCTAGCTCCCTTAGGAAGCATTTTCGGACTAGGGTGAATTGGGTTAAATTGTCTTAAAATTATCTGCGGAATCTCCGGTCTTCATTTGTCAGGAGAGTTTCTGGACATCCTGTATAACGCTATTAATGTAATATAAAAAGTAATATAAAGAAAACTAAATAAGGAAATAAGAGGGATTCCAGATAAAGTCTGGAATAGGATATCATATGAAGGACTTTGCCAAGAAGAAGTATACACATAACACCCTGTGAACACGATTCAGTTATCTTTTAAATTACAAATTGTAAAGTTAACGCAATAATTATTGTTGTTAAACTATCATTCTTATAAAGTTATTCTAAATTTTATATGTATATGCCAATTATTGTTTTTAAAAAATAAAACCACAACAACCGTTAAAAGTTTTAAAATGAAACCTATGAAATTATAAATCTGTGTTTACATGATTCACGTCATTTAAAATAATGCGGAAGATAACTATCTAGCTTAAGCGTTGAAGCATACATGCAAGAAAGAAGTCAATTAAGTGTAGCTACACAAGACAAATTAAGGCCTTCCTTTTGTAAGTTAATTATTACAAAAATGTCAATAAAACTGATTATACTGGCTTCGATGATATTGATGCTAATTCCACCATAATTAAAAATCGCGTTATCGCAAAATTATTCACATAAACATACCTTTACGTTCGGATATGTTTTACCGGCAGTATAGATTAAATAAATACAGTATAACCTCTTTAATCCGGACACAATTTAATCCGGACATCCAGTAATCCGGACACCCACTTCGTCGAGTCATAGTCCGGACGCTCCTCTCGTTAATCCGGACACTATGCCTGCACGGACTTGTCAGACACACCACAATAAATTGTTATTGCGTCAGTCACGTCAGTGTCTTAACGGCTGCTGTGCAAGCAAGTGCCTGCATAATTTTATGCATATTTGTGTATGTACGTAAACCGTCAAAATGCCGAAAAGGAAGCACACAACGTTAGATTTGAAAAATAAGTGCGAAATAATAAAATTAATTGAATCTGGACAAAGTGTCCGATACGTTGCAGAAAAATTTGGAGTCGGAAAATCCACGGTTGCCGATATAAATAAAAACAAAACAAAAATACTGCAATTTGTAGAATCTTCTGATTCGGGCCCAGGAAAGAGAAAAACCCTCAAGCTCAGCGCATATCCCAAAATGGAAGAAGCATTGTATACTTGGTTCCTTCAGGAGAGGGCCAAAGGTAAGTGAAATTTACAAAACAAAACCAGGATCAGTTCAATTGACGAGTTTAATCAACAGATTGCAGAATTCCTGCAAGTGAATATAAAATTATGTAGATACATACATATGTAGTTTTTTCTTTTTTTTACAGGAACTCCTTTGTCGGGTGATATCCTATGCGAAAAGGCCAAATTATTTTACCACCAACTAACTCAATCTGATGATTTTAAAGCAAGTTCTGGTTGGCTTCAGAAATTTAAAGAACGGTTTGGTATCAGACAATTGAGTCTGGTGAGATACTCTCTAGTAATGTCGATGCCGTAGAGCCTTTCAAGGCAAAACTGATGGCGAAGATTAAAGAAATGGACCTTCAACTTTATCAGATTTATAACGCAGATGAGAGCGGTTTGTTCTGGAGAGTCTTGCCCAAGAAAACATTAGCCCATCGTGACGAAAAGTGTGCTCCTGGACGAAAAATTAGTAAAGAAAGAGTAACTTTTATGCCTTGCGCTAATGCTACTGGCCGTCACAAACTGAAACTGCTTGTGCTAGGGAAAGCACAAAAGCCTAGAGCTTTCGCAAATTCTTACATTCCTGTTTGTTATAAAAGACAGAAAAAAGGTTGGATCACCAAAGATATTTTTCGTGAGTGGTTCAATACAGAGTTTATACCATCAGTGAGACAGAACCTACGTGAGCTGAATTTACCTCAAAAAGCACTTTTGATATTGGATAACGCTCCAGGACATCCTGAAGATCTAATTAGTGATGATAATCAAATAGCCGTTATGTATTTGCCTCCTAATTGCACGCCATTAATACAACCGATGGACCAACACGTAATTCAAGCTGTTAAACTCTTTTATCGAAAAAAGTTGCTCAAAACAATCGTTGAATCTGAAACTGACATTCCCACAACTTTGAAAAAGATTAATTTGAAAAATGTGGTCTGTTCGCTGGACGAAGCATGGCAACATGTGAGTGATGAGTTGATTAAAAAATCGTGGAAACCACTATTATCAGTTCAGCAACCATCTTCTGAAAATGAAGACGAAGAAGATAATCTTCCGCTGTCTCTTCTGGCAGAAAAACTTGTTAAAGAAAAGGAAGTACAAAGCTTCCAAACTGAGATGAATGAATTAAGAGAAATGAGCAAGAAAGTCAATGATGACATACAACTTACTATGGAAGAACTTGAAGAATGGGTTTCTGGAGATAATGAAACTGAAGTATTTTTAACAGAAGATGATATTACTAAAGAAATGCGAGAGAGAGAAGCTTTTGAAGAAATGGAACCTAGCTCTTCTAGTGATGACGAAGTTTATCCTAACACCGTCGCGCACAAAGAAGCTATTTCTTCTTTCAATACCTGCATTACATGGGCATCGGAAAATAATATACCATCCCATCAAGTGCTTCTGCTTTACGATCTACGTAACAAGGCACTCAGAGCAGAAATGGAGTCTAAAAAGCAACAAACAATTACAAACTTTTTCCCTTTATTGCAAAAATAGATTTATGTATTTTGTTTTTTAGTTTTAGTTTTTGTTAGAATGTTTTACCTTGTTTAATTAAAGTTTTACTGAGCTTTGGAAGATGTTTTATTCTTGAATATGTATAATTTTTTGCACTTACACTCGCACTTACATCCTAGTTACTATTTCCAATTCATATTTTGACATTTTTCACATATATCCAATAATCCGGACAAATCGATAATTCGGACACCATCCTTGCATTTAATTGTCCGGATTATCGAGGTTATACTGTATGTCATACGTTATTATATTTTACTAAAGTTTGGAAAATGAAGTCAAAAATCATATTTAAAGAAAATTTAAATTCGAAAACTAATATTCATTTGAAAATTGTAAACATGACCTAAAGGTACTACTATATTTTTAGCGACGTAGAATAATTATCTAAAATAATCGTGCTTTTAATGATCATGGTAAATGGATATAATTTGAATTACATAGTAAATTTGCTTTAAAACTATGCACTAGTAGATTAATGAAGGAAATTGTATTCAATTTCCTTGGTACGTTTCTTTAACATGATATTCAATATATCAAATAGTAAAATAAAAACAACCGCAAAAGAACGAGAAAAACATGATTACTTAGTCATTTCCTACGTTTATTTACTGCGATCATTATTCTAAGTTATATGAATAACCATGGCTAAATATAAGTAGACAGGTATGTAGTTTATTACATAAAAACTGTAACAACAAGACAAGTTTAATATTGACTTGACTTTTATGTCATGGATTATTTAATATATTGTAAATGAAACAAATGCCAGAACTATAAGCCGACTCTTTATCTGTTCATATTACCCATCGCATCTCTCACAACTAAACACTACAATAGAGCAAACATAAACAGAAGTCAAATAAGAGACTAACCCGATGGAATGGCCTGTGCGATCTCCAGATCTATACTGCCCTGCTAAGCAAGAACGACGTATCTACACCAGTTTTGAGTAAATGAAGTTTTTACATTATTTGTATTATTTTTGTTTTTTTTATTGTTTTTTTAAAACTTACCGAGGCCATGTATAATATTATCTGTGATTTATGTAAGTAGATTTTTTAATACTATAGTAACCTTAAACAAAACAAAAAATGCACTTACGACATTTTGCGTTATCTTATGTAGTCATAGTAGAAAGAAAAGTCGTATCTTCAAAATAACTTTTTATTTATAACAGAAATAACAAAAAGTGATTAAAATACAAGTGTCAACATTTACTCTATTTTTAGGTAAGTATAACATCTACTAATCTGAGTCATCTTCCACAAGCTCAGATTCAGTCAAATTTTTCCAAAATTCTAAACGGTTATCTGGTACAATTCCTGTAAGTTTTTGTAACAATTTTTTTTTCTTTGTTGTGAAATACCTCTTACAACTCTTCTAGCTGTTGGAGGTGGTAAGATGCCTTTTTCATATTTTGACAGAACAAAATGAACTTCTTTAAATGCGGAATTAAATGTTGTTTTAAAATACATACATCTACAGCCTCTTTTAAATTCAATACATACCATATCTTGAAGGTATGGTCTGGGAACAATTTTGTTTAATTTGTACTGAGATGTAAAATCTGTTATATTATAAAAATTTTCAATTTTCATTTCAAATACGTTAACTTTCTTTGAATTTGCAGATTGGACGCAATTTTTAAAATCTTCAAAGTCGTACACTTTCTTTTTTCTTTTTAATGCTAATTCCACTTGGTGATGAAAGGCATCACTTGACATAAATGTATGTCCAGACTGAAAGTACTTAATGTTTAGTGTCTTTAAATTTACAAGATTTGAGTTAATGATGTAAATAAAAAATGAGAATAGTGCCCAGTTTTTATTCTGAGCGGCGCAGTTATCTAACCATATTGTCACAGATTCCAGATCTCTTACACACAATAGAAAATTAAAAAACGTTGATATAATATCGTCTTTACTCCTTCCAGCGATTCCCTAATGCCAGATAAATGCAAATGGCTTTTCAGATGACTTTCCAAGACGAACAAATCACTCATTGAAAGCGATTATCCGTGGTACAAATATAATTTCCTTGAACATATCGCAGCGAGGCAACATGATGACCTGACAGTAATAAAAATTATGTTACAATAATTATTATTTCATCTCGAACAAGCGTACAATTTACCTTTTGAAGATCGGCTGAAAAATACTGGCCATCTTACTTTTCACAGTCCTGCTGGTATTCTGCTCGAGCTGCTATATACTTGTCATGGTGATTTTGCCATGACTGACATTCCTCGCAATCCAGTTCAGTATTTTCTTTGGTGTGGCCAGTAGATTTGCTGTGTAGAATAAAAGATTCGCAAAGTGAACATTCTTCGTTTCCTAAAGTGGCAAAAGAAATCTTTTTCTTAGCCACAACTCTTCTGTATAGTCCGTAAGAAATGTTTACCGAGTACTTTGATTTAAAATTTTCAAACATTCCTTTGATCGTGACATCACTGGGAAGGTAACGTGTTAACGGAGCGTGCTCTCGTCTGTAATGGGAGATTGTCGGCCTGTAAGATTCTATGTGGTCTTCTATAAGTTTTTCATCAAATCGATTTTGCTTGCTTTTTCTTCCGCGATTATCTACTTTGGGCATTATTAGAGCCGCCTCTAAAGTCAACACATTTCTTAGAACTCTATCATTTCGTAACTCGTAACCCAAAGTCGCCAAATAAAATGGTTTGCAAACTTGAAATTTTAGGCCATGTTCATTTGTTAAAAACCGTTTCAGAGACTGGTTTATTCTTGATACTTCAGCTGCTGCTAATGTTCGTCTTTTGACAACTTCTTTAGTAGTACTGTGCAGCACAAACGTTTTTCTTTCATTTTGAGTCATTGCCCAGTATTGGGTGTTAATGTATTCTTGTCTTTGCTTGCTAATATTTCGGCTAGATTGTTTTTTACACTTGTCTCCACAACCAGTTTTAACTCCATGTTCTAAAATGATTTTGTTTATCTTGGCTTGTTTTCTTGCAGCTAAAGATGTTTCATATCTCTTTCGTTTTCTAATAGTTCCTTGTTTTGTCAAAGACATCGTACTAACATGGTCTTGAGCAGTTGTAACTGCTGGTGACATATTTTCAAAATCACTTTCATCTGAGGTTTCGCTGTCAATCGTCGTCATCTTCAGAAAATTAATTTTCTGTATTATTATAGATGTCGCAATCAATATTGTTACAGTTGTTAGAATGAAAATCACTTGTACAATGTTGCGGTTCAATCTCCGGTTCAATATTTTGAAGTTCATGATAGGTTTTTTCAAATGAATAGTCATTATTAGTTAACTCGCAGTTACTGCCTTCATTAACATGCTCAGATTTGGTATTGTTTAAAGCAAGCTCTAAAATTCTTTTTGCTTTGCTATTCATTTTATAAGTTGTCATCCACTATCACCAACAACAAACTAATAAAAAAGAACAGCTTAGACGATGAAATACACAAATAGATTTCAAAACTTACCGCAATTTTCACACTTGTTTAGCAACTAATTTTGTGGTTTATACCTTATACTTCAAAGTAAAATGAAAGGACAAAACACTAATACTGTTGTAATAGGTGTAACGTACACCAGCCATCTGTCAGTTACTATTATTTTTAGGTTATGTTACGTAGACATTTTGTCGTATCTGCAGCGTCCTATGCAACAACGACTAGTCTCTGCTAAGAAAAAATGTCGTATCTCACAAGACATTTTGTGAATACGACATTTTGCTTTAGTGCGTGTGGCTTACGACTTATTTTGTTAGGAGCATGGGCTTTTTTGCACTTACGACACAATTTACTAGGGCTTTATTAACCTCTAGTGTGCACATACGATGTTTAAACTTGGCTGAAAAGATAGAGAAATATACTGTTGTGTCCGTAGATACGACAACTCAATTTTGATAAAAATGTCAGATACGACTTTTTTGCTTAGTAGGGCAGTATACACATCTTGATTATTTTTGATGGAGTTATTCAAAAATCAAGATGTATGTCAACAAACCACGAAATTTAGCTGAACTAGAAACATTGCATTTGAGATTTAATGCTTAGAATTAGCAAGGAAACGATTGAAAATGTACATTGCCAGAAAGTCGCTGGATAACACTTCGAATACCTAATAATTGTATTTGTTTAGCAAAGTAGCTTTTATTTATTTTATATTAACAATAAAATTTACCTGTTCTCACATTCAATTGTCAGTTATTTGATATTATTTGTTTTAAACAAACAATTAGATGATAAAAACATCTGGCAATATCAAGAAAAGAAGATAGGGAGTTGCTATTTACCACATAGGGAGTTCCACAGGGGTCCAAACCAGGTCACCTGCTTTTCATAATATTGATTAATGACCTGCTGGATTTGATTAAATGTAATACATGTATTTTTGCTGATGACTTGAAAATATTTACAACTGTGCCTTTATCAAATTAGCACCTGGGATGCGTAAATAATTTAAATTTGAATATACTGAAGTGTCAAGTGGTCAGCTATACCAAGAAAACGAATCCGATAATTCGTGGCTACAAAATTGACACTTTTGAATGGAATGTTTTTGGTGTTGAGTACATTTTAATAATATGTTTGCCTTTGCTGGACATTACCACCATACCACTTCTTCTGCTTTGAAGATCTTAGGTTTTATAGCAAGAAACTCGACATAATTGCGATCAAAATACCATCATAAGCTTATAGAATACGCTCTAAGTTTGAACTATGTGCTAGTTCAATTTAGACTCATTTTGATCAAACTTATAAAATGTTTACTGAAAGAGTGCAGGCCAAACTTCTAAAATACCTATGCTTCCGAGAGGATGGTAAAGTATACACCATCCTCGGCCAACACTATATTACTGCGAAGATTATATATGGACTCTCTTGAAATCAGACGTATGTTAACTGGTGGGAGATTTCTTCATAGACTGTTGCATAATGAGGTGATCTCTTCTGATTTGATTTTGCCGTCGCAGTTTCTGGTTCCATCCGCTTTCTCGCGACAAAGTGTCACTTTCTATAATTCATCAAGTACTAAAATTGCGCTTAGCTCACTAATTTCTTTCACAAGGTTGCGTTTTAAAGTTTGCTGATGGAGGATGCGGAATGGAAAGGTGCATTAAGCATTCCTTAAAGTCTAGCCGCTAAGTAATTTAATTGAGAGGAACCTGTGAAATATGGAGAAAATCGAATACGCGCCGTTATCAATTGCCTTACAAGCCTGCTCGTATCATATTGGAAGAGATGTTATCGGTTGAGGAGGATTCCTGCCTGAGAAAACTATGGGTTTTAAGTGGTACAGTTGCTTTATGCAAGGTAGTGAATCACTTGAACACGACGCACGGTCGGGGCGGTCTTTTGAAGTGGTCATTCCAGAACATGTTAAAACAGTCGAAAAATTAATAATGGCAGATGCTCGACTAAAAAAGACACAACTCGAAGGAATAATAAGCAATCTGATTCAGCCATATTTAAAATTCTTGATTATCATCTTGGCATGACTAAGGTCAGAATATGATGGGTATCGAGGAAGCTCATGCCGCCGTAAAAACTACAGCGCCTGGGAGGTTCCTGCGCGTTTTTGGACATCTGTGATGAAGGAAGGGATGGTGTATTAAGTCGAATTTTTACTGGGGATGAGATCTGGGTTCCTTTTCTCCTATTCCACGAATGTAAAAAAGCTAGTTAAAAAATATTGACACTTCAATATTACAAGCTCTCAGTATGGCATTAAATTTAGTCCTCTACCGCAGATACTACAATTTTTTGTATAATATTTAGAAGTGTGCTACAGTTATAATAGTTAAATGTATTTTTCTAGTATATAGAAGGGATATTTGACATGTTTCCGGTCTTACTGACATAAAGTAATTGCAGAAAAAAATTCTTTCGCAGTTCGATAGATGGCCTCGACATATGTAAACTGTAAAAATTTCAAGTCATACTGATCATTAGTTTGTCTATGGCAGGCTTCGAAAGTTGTCAGTCAACATTGCCTTTCAACAATGGAGAAACTTGAGTATCGCGAAGTGATAAAATTCCTTCATTTGAACGAGAAAAAGAATCAGGAAGTAAAAGATGATTTAGACTCTGTATACGGTGAGGTCTCCCTTTCATTCACAACGATAAGACATTGAGTGGCCTAGTACAAACGTGGTCGTGCGAGCATTTTGGACGAGAAACGTTCTGGGCGTCCGAAAACTGCTACAACTGACGAAATAGTGGATTTAGTGCATCAAACTGTGATGGAAGATCGTCGATTGACTATTATAGTTATAGCTAAGGCTTATATCATCTGAGCGGTTGCACAAGATTTTACATCAAGATTAAGATATGAGAAAATTATCCGCGGGTTTATTGACGATCGACTAAAAGCGCATACAGAAATACATGAACGAAATGAATTTAGATTGCTTCTGCATCCACCCTGTTCGACAGATCTAGCTTCCAGCGACTTTTTTCTGATCCCAAATTTCAAAAAATATCTCGGCGGAAAAAAATTTGGGTCAAACGCGTTTGGATAATCAATTTGGTTTGAAGGCATGGGAAAAACATTGGATTAAATGTATCGAATTGCAGGGATATTACGTTGAAAAATAAATTTTGTTTTACATCAAAATATGTATTTGTGTTAAAAAGGTCGGACACATTTCAAATATCCCTCGTAGTCGTAGGCAATATTGTTTGTTACTGTTAGTATTTATCCTTTGTGTGGAGCTTGTAATCTGTTGGACAAATAAACTTAATAATTATAATTATTATAAAAGAAATGATGTCGTAATTACCAAGAAAGGTCTTGGGCAAAGAGTTTTTCCAACAAAATCTTATTTCGCTTTTATTGAATTTATTATACGGGTTGTTCATTTCAAAACTTCCCGCCCTAAATTTCTGGAAATCTGGAAATCCATGAAAAAATCCCACGTAAGAAGTAATATCGTGGGGGGCCATTTCTCGATGCAAGAATTGACTCACCCTCTTTAACGCCCTGCCCCCGGGAGCTACCCCCCTAAAAATATTAAATGAAAAGGGATATCAAGTAATACGTCATTTTAAGGGTCTTTTGAAGCAGTACATTTTCCCGTTTAGTTTTTTAAAATCGATAGATTCGGTTTGAAGATATTTAAAAACTCTTTTTGTTTGTTTTTGTTTTGGATTTTTAGCCAGTCAATCTATTTTAGGAGCATCTGAACAAAAGCCAATATTAAAACTTTTATAAATAACTCAAAAACATGGAAAATAAATCTTAAAGTCTTATGGTTCTTTAACTTTTTAGTTTTGTTTAATGCAGAATATTTTGCCTTCTTTTTGTAGTTCCTCATTAAACAAAAATGTATGTTTTAGGAATGTTTTTACGATTTTGCGTTAATTGATTCGATTTTTGTAACAGCACAATAAATTAATGTTCTACACGAAAAACCGGCAATAGCATAAAAAGCGGATACATAATTGTTTTTATACCGGTGCTCCTCGTTTGGATATACATTGTATGTTGTTTTAGTATAAATTGTTATTTAGTGTTATCAACCCAAAGTTATTTAAATAAAGTATCCCGAAAAAAATAATGTATGGGCAGGCATATTCGGGACTAAGTGATTGGTCCGTTGTTTTTCAATAGAAATCTAAATGGCGAAGCTTATTTGGATATATTGGAAAATACTATCAATCCGATAATTATTGATGTTCTCAAAAATCCACTGGGTAGAAATGACCCTACTTGATAAAGAAGAATTACATTTTCAACAAGATGGCGCTCCTCCCTAAGTTCTTCCAGTACGGCGGTGGTTTGACAAATAAATGGATAGGATGAAGGCGACCTATAAAATGAACAGCCAGATCGCCTGATTTGATAATACTACATTGTTTTCTATGGGGTATTTAAAGTCTATTGTATTTACCCCTCCACCTCAAAATTTAGAAGAACTTCGTCATAGGATTAATGCGTCCCGCCACGTGCCGTGGAATTCAATGAGATGTTTTTCAAAATGTACGTCGCAGTTTTGAACAATGGCTATAGGGGAAACCGGGGCAAGTTGCAACAGGGGCAGATTGCAACAGCGCATATAAAATTTATACTCGAAGCGATACAAGTACTGCCATCTGCACAACAAACGTCTAACTTTGTAACTTTCAACACCTTTAAGCCTTTCCAGCGTATTAGCTGCAGTGTAGGCGTGGGAGCTGTTTGTCTTTTGAAGCGACTAGAAGTAATTTCACATTAATCTCACATTATATCAATTCACAGGGGTTACAATTCTTCCAGTGCATTTAGTTTATGAAAACATTGAAGACTGGCTATCTGTGTCCACATATAAATAGAAAAATACGCAGTAGATTTACCAAGGTAAGAGATTTTGTGGTTATAAAACTAAAAAGCATGGTGGGGCACGTTGAAACAAAGTGTTGCAACGTACCCCTTACAAAGTTTTTGACGGTTTTCAACAATTTTAAATCTTTCCTTCTTCCTGTAGATGCGACATTATAAAAAAAAGACCAACAGAGGGCAAACTCCTGAAGATATAATTGAAAGAGCTGTAAAAGCAGTTGTAGACCACGAGGGTGATAAAAACTTTACGGTTAGAAAAGTTGCTAGCGATTTCAGTTTGCACTACTCAACGCTCTCAAGGTACGTGAAAAAATTTAGAGATGCCACATCAGCGGGAAATCAGCAAATTCATTATGGCTATTCAAACCCAAAACAAGTGTTCACATCCGAACAAGAAAAGAAATTAGCGACTTATATTAGGCGATCAAGCGAGATTATGTTTGGTCTTACTCCCCTAGACGTTCGGAAAATTGCATTTCAATGTGCTGTTTTCTATCAAATATCGACACCAGACTCTTGGCTTATAAAAAGGCAGGAGCAGATTGGTTTTCTAACTTTCTGCAGCGGAATAATCAGCTATCAATACGGCAGCCCGAGGCGACAAGTCTAGCCAGATGCACCAGTTTCAACAAGGAAAACGTTGCTAAATTTTTTGAGAAACTTTCTGACGTCTATGAACGATTCACTTTAGAGCCCCACCGGATTTGGAATATGGACGAGACCGGTGTGAATACAGTCTTACGTCCTAACAAAATGGTAGCGAAGAAAGGCACAAAACAGGTTGGAACTGTTACGTCAGCAGAAAGAGGTGAACAAGTTACAGTAGCTGCAGCAGTAAGTGCTCAAGGGTCTACCATACCACCAATGATTCTGTTTCCGCGAAAAACATATCGTGAACACTTTATAAGAGATGGACCGCCAGGATGTATTGGAGCGGCGAATGGGTCCGGATGGATGAACGAAGAAACTTTCGTTATGTTCATCAACCACTTTATAAAATACAGTCAGCCATCTCTAGAGAAACCAGTGATGCTCCTGTTAGATAACAATTCTTCACACCTCAGTATTAGAGCGATAGACATATGTAAAAAGAACGGCGTGTGGTGATGCTTTCATTCCCACCACACTGTTCACACCGGTTACAACCCCTAGATTTATCCGTTTTTGGACCTTTCAAAAGACTTTGCAGTTCTGGAATAAATAGCTGGTTAAAAAATAATCCCGGAAAGACATTAACCATATATGATCTACCAAAAATTATTAATGAGGCACATCTAAGAGCAATGACGCCAGCTAATATAGTGTCCGGATTCACTTCCGCTGGGATTTCACCATTGAATCCCGATATATTTAGTGACAGTGATTTTGCATCAGCATTCGTGACAGATCGACCAAATCATTTTGCTGAAAATCGGGAACCAACAGACAATATGATAAATGAAGACTTACTAGATGTCCAGGTGAACCCATCTACCAGTCAACAAGACCAGGAGACAAATAAGGAACATTTGATGATCCACTAGAGGGCACATCCAAGCAGCAATTCTCCCCTGAGCTCTTACGACCCTTCCCTAAGGCTCTACCTAGAAAAGCGAGCAGCAGCGGAAGACGAAGAAGAAACACTGCCATTTTAACTGACACGCCGGAAAAAAGTCTCTCAGAAACAGAGAAATACAAAGCTGATGAGAAAAAGCGGAAAGTTGTCACAAAGAATTTGGTTCCCAAGAAGCAATCAACTCGCAAGAAGCAGAAGAAGAGAGAAAGTTCATCTGATGAAGAAGATGAAACATTTTGTCTTGTGTGCCAAAGAAAATACCACAAAAATGAAGAATGGGTACAATGTAGACAATGTAAAATGTGGGCACACTGGGGATGTGCAAAGGAGGATCCGTTATACGTATGTACAAACTGTAGTAGTGACGATAGTGCGTCAGAATAACTTGTTGCAATTTACCCCAGCCCGTGTTGCAATTTGCCCCAAGGATGGGGTAGATTACAACAGCGTTACCTACTTTGTTTCTTTTCTTATAATTCATGAAGATAAGTTATTTTTGTTTTTAGATTTCTTATGTATGTTCCTTAAAGTTCAATAAACGTATCCTGACTGAAAGTTGATTTACCTATTACATTTAGATGGTGAGTGGGTGAGTCAATTTTTACATCAAGAAATCTCCCCCACGATAATACTTCATACGTGTTTCGGAGAATTTTTCGTAGATATCCAGAAATTTAAGGTGGAAAGTTCGGTAATGAGAGCCCTGTATAATGTAGGCTGATACTGTCTACTTGGAAATCACTTATTATGAAGTTGTAAGATAATAGAACTATTTTAATTAGGTGAAGCAACAAGTATAATGTATGAGGAATAACTAGCAGTGAAAGGCTCTAGAAGAAGATCGCAATGCTAGATATTACATGATATAAACAACGAAATCATTAACAATCATCTCTACTTCACCATTTCCGTAAAGCATTATTATAAAAATTCCATTATATCTGATAGCTTCTGGTAGTTTCGGATTCATATGTAACCATCACGCGCATCAGGTAAAATCTATCATTTACAGTTGATTTTTAATATCACCAACAAACTCTAATTCATACTGTTGCCTTAAATTAACCATTGTCTAGACATCGGAGCCCCTGCTGATTTATTACGTTTCGTAGCTTTATATTGATTCTATACACGCTTGTGTTTCCGCTTAAGACTATGGAGGATGCGATGTGTTGTAGGTAATTTAAGGTAACCAAGGTCAAAGTCGTTAATACAGGAAATTTATTACTCTTAGATCGAAGATTTTTATAATCGTAAGTATAAACTACTGTTTTAATATTTCACAGTTTATATTTTAATTAAAGGAATGCAGTGAATAACACGTAGAGAGATACGGAGTAGTTTATTGTTATGTTGTGTGAAACAAATTAGACGTAATTTTTATGAAAGGTATTGATTAATTTTATGTCTAAACTTCTTTTGAAAAGAACATGAATTACATACACAATTTATCACAATATGATATTTTAAGAAAGTATGTCGTTTGTCTGGAGGAATTTTCTTCTTCTTTATTATTCTATATTAAATAGCATGTCTTGAGGAAGTTAAAACAATTCGAACGTTAAACAAAAATTTTGGAGGTTTCAATTAAAAACCTGAGCAATTACTTCATACCTTTCTTTAGTCTCGAAAAGTACTTAGAGGTTAATTCCCTTGTGAATATTGGAATGTTTAGTTAGAAAAGTAATAAAAAAAGCCATTAATTTGATTTCTTTGTTGAAAAAGTTCACCCACAAACCAAAAATTCGATTTGACCATATAAGCGTATGGCTAACTAACGAAACAATTTTACTATCGACATTTTCGAAAACTAATTTTTGTATTTAGGGAGTACTTATGCAGTTTTAAACCATTTAATAATCTATTCTGAGAACATAACATACTAAATTATAAATAAATATAAATTACAAGATTAAATATCATTTGCACAAGTAGTACAAGCTACTGTATAAAACGGAAAAAAATGCGGGAGTCTAATTAAAGCATAATATTGTTGCGTTTTCGCGTTCAAAATAAACAACTCGTGCAAATGTTTTAAAACTGTCTGTATATTTACCCACTTAAAACTAATCACAATATAAAAATATAAAATAAACGTAACGCACTTAAAACTACTTCGAATAAATTAACACACGTATTTATTTCTATCACTACTATTTATATCAGTAATATTTATGTATTTATTGCACTGTAATAAGAACTGTACCGCTCACTTATTTATGTTTATTTTAACTGTACAAATACTACTGAATGAATGAATTTTTTTTGGGCACGGCCGCTTTTTATATCGGCATATAGGACTCTGGAAATATATGCGAAAATTCTCTCTTTCTCTCGAAGTTTGTAGAACATACGACAGACTTTCTGTCGCTTACACATTATATACATGTGGATGATTTATGACTTATTTACGGTGCGTCGCGCCAATGTTTACTCTTCTATTTTTTTTTGGACTTGTTTTCGTTACAATATTGTCTTATGTTTTGTTAGACAAAATAAATGTAAGCTGGAGTTTCTGTTTCGTTTTCCAGACGTTGAATAGCTCTGGGGGGGAATCCGGTCTTGATGGTTTGTAATTTCAAAACTTTTTCACTGTTTTTAACGCTTTTTTGTGAACCTGCAAGCCGCTACATAGTTTCTGATAATTATCTGCATTGTACATTTGGTCAGTAAGGCAATGGTCCCCGCCCACGTGTGGGAGATGAATTTACAAATATTGAGTAGTCTTTTCTCTCTGGTAGAAGAATAAATGACAAAAGAGCTAGTATTGCTTAGAAATTCCATTTAACATTACTTAAATTATTTTCTGAAACTTCACTTCAAGAAATACTCCAGGTTTTTCAAAAAAGCAAAAAACAATGGAGATATATTTTCCTTGTATTGTAGGGCTTCAGCACGTTATCCAATTTTGCATGGACGATTTAGATTGTTAAATTTTCTGTTATTTTCCAGTGACCGTTCTTCCAGTGGAACAGTTCCTCTTTTCCTGTGTGATTTATCAAAACGGCGGAAAACAATGGATATATTTTCCTTGCATTGGTGAGCTTCAGCACTTTACCCAGTTTTTCATGCACGACTTAAATTGATAAATTTGGGAAATAACATTTATTTTGCTATAAGTTTGTTACTTTTTTCCCAATTTGCTTTACACGTTCTTGTCTACCTTTGACGGATTCCCAGAGAAACAAATAAAGACCAACAATTAGGATTCGGAGTGGTATCCTGCTGTTATTTTCCAGTGATTGCTTTCATTCAGCAGACACAACAGTTGCGCAACTGTTCAGTGATCATGGCCAGTAGACGAGCGCTCACTCTGAACATGTTCAGGAGCGGTCGCCATTTTTGTGAGCGGAAAAATTCTATGCTCACTTGGTGAGCGTATTCTGTACGCATGCACCATTGATTCATTCCAAGACCAACCTAATACATACTTCTGAAGAAAGTTACTAGAAAAGTAAGATACAGCAAATTAAAGGTATTGTGCAGTAATAAATATATTGTCATATTGGAGTTCACTCAGTATTTTATTCGGGGTTGGAAAAATCAGCCCTTCCACTAAAAACTACGTCAAACCTTAATACAGAAAAACAATTTATTATTATTGTTTATTCAGTTTAATCTCTATAATTTTAACATATGGCAGCAATGAAAAGTATCATATGATAGACGATGACATAAAAGTGAGCGGTTCTGTCCAGAGAACACTCAACTGTTGTGAAGTGAACGGTTGGAGCGGGATCGGTTCCCGATCAGCCTGCTGAATGAAAGCATTGTTCTTCCAGTGGAACAGTTTCTCTTTTCCTGTGTGATTCATCAAATCGTACGAAAATCTCCGTCCAGATCGTCTTGTCTCTTTCAGTAGTGGAACCATTTGTCTTAGCATTAAAAACGTTCCAGAAGGATTCAAAAAGCCATACCGTTTACTGCTTGCAAATACTATTTATTGAATACTGAATCCCGTTCAATGTGCCAATGGAAATAAAAGGAGTTGTAAATTCGCCTTGCGCTTACAGAATCTAATAACAACTGATTAATTTAATTATTGTAATAATCCATGATAGTTTATTAAAGTTGTTGAAATCATCGCGAAAGTACGTGTTTTCGTTTTACATCAATTTATTTCGTACATTACAATGGATAGATATACCGTTTGACTGAAATAAAAGTAGATATAGGGAAACACAGACACGCACACATGTGCATGCAAACATGAAATGGAGGGGTACGATAATAGGGGAATACACATGAGTTCATATCGGGCGGACACCGGGTACCGAGACCTTGGCTTCAGTGCAAAACGTTGAAAGCTAGTATGCAGACGTTTGCTTTAAGGAATTGCTCCGCTATTTTGGTAATTGATGTATAATGTATTAACACTGAACTGAAACAAAACTATAAAAATTGTAACTAAAATAAAATTCTCACATTTAAAACGAAACAAAATATTATAATGAACTATACAAATTAATTTTGCACGGCTTTGTACGAATTATCCTTCGCATACCATAACACAATCTGTATTTTTTCCTCGACAGCTAAGGGCATTTTATTTTAATATTTGCGAGTTTGCTCAGACACAATGTAAGTTCCTGCTCTAAAGATACGGAACGAATGCTATGTGCGCATGGTGTTCGCGCTCTCGGGGAGGTGGTGTGGGTAAACCGAGAGCCACATTCTTGAACTGTTGTATACATACATACTGCTATGATATTAGTACAATTGTTATAGGGTTGCCTCGATCTAGCTCATAAAACAAAATTCTCTC
The DNA here is from genome assembly GCA_963170755.1 of Amphimallon solstitiale. Classification (NCBI taxonomy): domain Eukaryota; kingdom Metazoa; phylum Arthropoda; class Insecta; order Coleoptera; family Scarabaeidae; genus Amphimallon; species Amphimallon solstitiale. Next base: position 222,918,894 of record OY720675.1, read on the forward strand.
TCTCTCAGGTTCCCTCGGCGAGACTGTACAATGTTCACGTCAGGAATCGTGATCTTAGGAAACAGTATAAAAAAACAACAAATTACTTGAAGACAAAAAAATGAAATAAATAATTAATTAACTTTTCTAAAATCTTTAATAAAATAGAAAAACAAATCAGAAATAATTTATTTATTATAAAAAAACAAAAAAAAAAAAAACTTTCATTAATAAATTCTCAAGAAAAAATCCTACCCCCTACTTGACCAGATAGGATAAAAAAAACTTGTACTGACAAACGCGACAAAATTTACCTAATTAATTACTTAAAATAAATAATAATGTCCTTACAAAATAATAATTACTTAAAATAAATAAATTAAATACCTATCATTAAAATACATCAAATTATAGCAAACTGATATAGTAAAGAAAATTATCTAATTTAATAGCTTCTCAATAAATATAAAATATTCTCAAACACGTGCAGGAAACAAAATGAAGGCTATGAGTCTACTTTTTACAATATCAAAATTTTCTTTTATTATTATAAAGAATGCATTCTCTTTCTTAAAAATATATATATACTTAACTAGTGTAACAGCAATAACTAATTCACTAACTTGATTAAATCTTGGCTCCGTAAAAATAAATTATTATAACAAATTTTATTCAAACATCAAATATCTAATAAAAGAACTGCATTTAACGGGAGACCAAAATTTAATAATCAATATTCACACGGCAGGACAAGTGAAAGTCACACATCCCCTACCACGTCTCATAAACTTCGCACATGTATAGGTACAATATTAATATCAACTTGAGGAGCGTAAATAATCTTCAGGCATCTTCTCTTTTAAATACAAATAACAAAATAAATATTAATATACACAGATTACCAAAACATTTGCCCCACAGAAAAATAAATTTGAAGTAAATCAATTTATTTAATTTTACTTATCTATGATATATAAAAACCATAGCATATCTCCAAAATAACAATTTATTAAATCTGTGCAAAGCAAAGATTTCAGAAATTTTTATTTTCCGCACACAACATCTTACTATCTCTAATGTTTTCACCAAATACAATATAATGTAAAAATTAAAACCCTTCTCCGCACACAGAATATAATTGTATAGTACCTCACAATCTTCTTAAGGATTGTTCAAATATGGATGAAGCATACTAATGTGATATCGTCCCTTCTTAATGCGTCCATCCATTGAATAGAGCTCATATGTGACATTATTAAATCTTCTTGTTACAATATACGGACCACAATACGGAAGATCCAATTTTGCACACTTTTGTTGATTTCTTCTGGCAACCCTGTATCTTCTAACAATAACTGTATCACCAATATTAAACCTAGTTCTTTCTTTGATTTTTTCATTTTCTCGGCGCACATACATCTCCCCTTGCCTTTGTAGTCTTCCTCGAACCAAATTATTTCTCTCTTCTAGATTATGAACAACTTCTCCATGCAAATCCCAGGGCCGACTAGGAGTCATTCCATTCATCAAAGTCGCTGGACACTCTTCCGTAAGGGTATTGGGCGAATTGTTCATGGAATCTTCTATCTGTTGGACATACTGGACCCAGCCTACATGGTGTTCATGGGTTTTCATCCTCAAAAATTTGATTACCTCTTGAATATACCGCTCACATGGATTGGCACATGGATGGCGTATCGAAGAAAAACATACATTAATATTTTGTTCATTCAAAGCATTTATAAATCTATCATTAGTAAAATAGCTAGCATTATCTGCTAAAATGCGTCTCATTTTTCCTTGATTTTGTACGAAGTTATTAATACATAAAAGTGCAATCTCAGAATTGTATTTTGTAGTGGGAAACAGCCTAACAAATTTAGTAAAAATATCCACCATAACAAATATATTTCTATACCCATAATCTCCTGGTATTAAATTTCCTAAGAAATCAATCGCTACTAAATCCAATTTATTATTCACTATTATACTTTTTATATCATGTTGCAATGTGCGATTTTTATGCTTTCCAAAATAACATTCATTACAATTCCTTACCACCCTTTTCGCAATACTTCTATCCTTAACAGCATAAAAAGCTTCTCTAAAAGTTAACCAAACTTTCCTAGTCCCAATATGTCCCAGTTCATTATGAATAATAGACATTGCTTGACGAGCATACATTTCATTTACAACCACATTATACTGATCACGAATCTGTTTTTTAATAAGCCCATCATGAAAAATATAATCTTTATAATTTCCCACATTTCTCAATTCCTCTTTAATATGATCAAAACATTCATCCTGCTGGATCTGATGGATCTCAACATAGTCAAACATTCCCTCAGCTGCATTACTATTATAAGCATTTAACTCGACATGATTGAAGTTACTTTTTATATTGTACATTCTTGTTAAAGCATCAGCGGTAACATTTAGAACACCTCTGATATGTCTAATTTGAAATGAATATTCTGATAACAACAATGACCATCTATATATTCGATTATTTGAAAATCTAGTTGACAAAAGTGACGTCAACGCCGCATGATCTGATTCTACAATAAATTTTTTAGCCAACAAATAAAAACGTAATTTATTTATAGTATGCACTACAGCAAGTAACTCTTTTTCTCCCACTGTATATCTTAATTCATATTTTTTTAATAGCCTTGAAATGAAACAAATAGGCTCTTCATTTCCCTCATCATCTAACTGAATTAAAACTCCACTTATAGCAGAATCACTAGCATCAACTCTTAATAAAAATTCTTTAGAAAAATCAGGCAGTACTAATAACAAACTATTATAAAATTCATTCTTAACTTTTTCAAAAGCATCTATTCTTTCTTTAGACCAAATAAATTTTTCATTCTTTCTTAATAATTCATACAATGGTGCACATAATTTTGCCAAATACGGAACAAATCTTTTATAATAACCCACAATACCAAGAAAACCTCTCAACATTTTCACATTCTTAGGTCTAGGATAATTTTTTATAACCTCCAGCCTAGAATCATCCACACTGACATATTTTAAACTTAAATTATATCCAAGGAATTTAATTTCCTTTTTAATAAACTCACATTTCTTAATATTAATTTTTAAACCATTATTTGCTAATACCTCTATAACCTTCCTTAAATGTTCCATGTGTTCTTCAATTGTCTTGCTAAATATTAAAATATCATCTATATAATGGGATACAAACGATTCATAAGGTTCTAAAATTTGTTGCATTGCTCTAATTAAAGCAGCAGACGAGCTACTTAGTCCATATGGTACCACTTTAAATTGATATACAGCTCCATCTACCATAAAACCACAATATTCTACTCTTTCTTTCTAAAGGCACCAACCAAAAAGAACTTTTTAGATCCAACTTAGTATAAATCCTAGCGTCGTTGCACTTAGATAATAACGTTTCCACAGTTACAGGAGTCTCAAATTGCATCTTGGTACGCTCATTCAACCTTCTGGCGTCCAAGCATAAGCGAATATCTCCACACTTCTTTTGAACCACCACCAGCGGATTGACATACCTGGTGACACCTCTCTCAATAACACCATCTCGCAACATCTTTCTTACTTCTTCTCTCACCTTCTCTTGCATATTTTTGGGAATTGGATAATTTTTAATTTTAAATGGTCTCGACTCATCTACTTCTAATGAATGTACATAATTTTTAGCAATACAGGGAAATTTATCTACTAAGGAAATATTCTTCTTTATCATATCTTTGACATTTTCTTTATATTTTTCTTCAACATTAATTTCAAGTAAATCTACATCTTCAGGCACCTCGATACACATATTATTGGACTCTATTTCTTTAACCTCTTCAACCTCTTCATAATTTTCACCATTTATACTATTTATAACTTCTTTTACTTCATATACCATTTCCATATTATTTATAATCTTTTCATTTTCTTCATCTACTTCATCCTGCTGAAACCAAGAAACTACTTGATTCTCCACCACCATACATTTTTTCTCAATGTCTATTACAGCCTTTATTTTCTCTAACAGGTCCATTCCAATAATACCATCTCTTTGTAAACCTTTGACTGACATAAATTCTCCCAAAAACTTATTATCTTCTACCATAAATTCAACTACATAAATTTTATTTACCATTGCAATTATCTTTTTCGTCGCAGACACAATTGTAATTTTTCTTGTAGGTATATATTTACCTGCATTCATACTTTCTAATTTTTTTATTATTTGATCATCCAAGATTGAAATTTCACTCCCCGTATCAACTAAACAATTTACTTTCACTCCTCCCATAGTAACTTTTATATGTGGCAACATCTTATTATCTAAACTATCTGAATCATTATCTATCATTGCATTCATACTAATTATCTCTTTGGTTGGCCCATCTAAAAATCCTGACACTTTGCCTTTTCCTCTCTCTCTACATTTTCTCTACTATTTTTTTGTTTAGTACCATTATACGAAAAATTTCTATTTACTCTTTCATTCTGTATATAATTACGATTTATATTTTCCTCTCTTAATTGACATGCTCTATCATTCTCTCTATTCAAATTTACATTTCTATTTTCTACCTGTGGTCTCACAAATCTATTTGTCATTTTATAATTGTGTGAATTTCTTTCTCTATCATTAAAATTTCTTTGCTCTCTATATCTTATACCATTTCTATCATATTTTAACATATTAAAACTTTGAAATTTATTTCCATACTCAGCATCATCTAATCTCCTCAATAATTCTATAAATTGACTAATGGTCTTTATATTTTGTATGGCCACTGCCTGACTTACTTCAGTATCAAAATGACATGCTAATTGTGTAACCAAATCAATTTCTAGCATAGCAGGAGTTAAATATTTTAAAATTGAATATTTTTTTATTATATATGTCTCACGATTATCTGAACCTCCTTTCTTAAAATTACCAAATAATAAATCTTTTCTCACCCTCATTTGTGCCATCTGTCCCCAATACTGCTGTGTGAATCTCTTTTCAAAATCCTCGAACGTCATCACCTCGTCAGAAATCATGTCCCACCAGATAAGAGCATCGTCCTTCAAACAATTTCTCACCATCTGCAGCTTTCTACCATCTCCTGGAACATTCTCCAAACACACCTTCAAATTCTTCAGAAAACCCATCGGATTTATTGATGTTGATCCATAAAACTTAGGCAAAGCATCATCTGCTACTGGCATCGGAATATATTTTATTATTTCACCATTTCCACGAATTTGTTCATTTTTTATTGCTGTTATCTTCTCTTCCACCTTTTCCATTTCTTTTCCATTTAATACATCTCTCTGTAGCACTTTTATGCATTTATCTTCAATAATATTCATTCTTTCTAACATTTCTTCTTTCATTACATCAACTTTAATTTTTAATTCTTCAATATCTTGTTTATTTTCTTCTATTTTCTTTATTTGACCATCCACCTGTCCAAACTTTGCCATAAATACCTCAAAACTTCTTTGCATCCTTTCTTCCATCTTGTCCATTCTTTCTCCCATTTCCAATATCATTTCCATCAACATTTTATTTTCTCCTTCTTCTTTTTTCTTTAAAATAGACTCCATACCCTGACTCTGCTCCTGCGACTCATCACTCTCATACCCTGCTGGTTGTCTCCATTCCATTTTCTTTTCTCCCTCCATTTTGTTTAACACATCCATATTTTGTTGGGCGCCTTGTAAATTTCCACTTCCTTCCATTTTCAAACCACGTTGTTTCAGCCAAAATAATTGCTTTTCTGCCACACTTTGATTGCCGCCAAAATAATTGCTTTTCTGCCCCACGTTGTCTCAGCCAATTTAATTGTGCTATGATATTAGTACAATTGTTATAGGGTTGCCTCGATCTAGCTCATAAAACAAAATTCTCTCTCTCTCAGGTTCCCTCGGCGAGACTGTACAATGTTCACGTCAGGAATCGTGATCTTAGGAAACAGTATAAAAAAACAACAAATTACTTGAAGACAAAAAAATGAAATAAATAATTAATTAACTTTTCTAAAATCTTTAATAAAATAGAAAAACAAATCAGAAATAATTTATTTATTATAAAAAAACAAAAAAAAAAAAAACTTTCATTAATAAATTCTCAAGAAAAAATCCTACCCCCTACTTGACCAGATAGGATAAAAAAAACTTGTACTGACAAACGCGACAAAATTTACCTAATTAATTACTTAAAATAAATAATAATGTCCTTACAAAATAATAATTACTTAAAATAAATAAATTAAATACCTATCATTAAAATACATCAAATTATAGCAAACTGATATAGTAAAGAAAATTATCTAATTTAATAGCTTCTCAATAAATATAAAATATTCTCAAACACGTGCAGGAAACAAAATGAAGGCTATGAGTCTACTTTTTACAATATCAAAATTTTCTTTTATTATTATAAAGAATGCATTCTCTTTCTTAAAAATATATATATACTTAACTAGTGTAACAGCAATAACTAATTCACTAACTTGATTAAATCTTGGCTCCGTAAAAATAAATTATTATAACAAATTTTATTCAAACATCAAATATCTAATAAAAGAACTGCATTTAACGGGAGACCAAAATTTAATAATCAATATTCACACGGCAGGACAAGTGAAAGTCACACATCCCCTACCACGTCTCATAAACTTCGCACATGTATAGGTACAATATTAATATCAACTTGAGGAGCGTAAATAATCTTCAGGCATCTTCTCTTTTAAATACAAATAACAAAATAAATATTAATATACACAGATTACCAAAACATTTGCCCCACAGAAAAATAAATTTGAAGTAAATCAATTTATTTAATTTTACTTATCTATGATATATAAAAACCATAGCAATACGTACATGTTTATGTGTGTGTATTTGAAGATGCATATTAACTTTTAAATACGACAATCTGTATACAGCACTGACTTGTATTAACTGTCTGACAAGTAAAATTTCTCACTCTCACTTTGTGTGATACTGGTGGAAGAGGTACCAATTAACTATAAAGTGATTCCTAGAGAATATTTCGCAAAATCTGGAAAGTCCAAATGATCCTTAACTGCAACGTAATTGCTTGAAGATTATTCTATACATTTCTGGCAATTCCAAATAAAATAATTTTGAACCCGAAGAGAATATTGTCGATAATTCATCACCATGAATCAGTACTCAGCACTATTTATATATCACTACAGAAATTTTATGTTGTGGCTGACCTTCTTCAAAAATTAAGCGGTCACACTTACACAGCATAAAGCGAAAAAAGAGGGAGAGGATGTGCGAGCGAGAAAGAATGAGAAAAAGACTAAGCCATGTTTGCAAAAATCAGTTATACGATATCAGGGGACTTCAAAATATGAATACCTGGAAAAATTTTAAGGTCTAAGACTTTCGTTATCACAATTCTTGCTTATACTTCGTTATACGAATGTAAAATATGGTTGATTATTCTCCTGTACTTCTGTCTAATTGTATAGTCCATTCTGCATTTTGTTTTCTAATTTCTAAATTCTAAATAAGTTTACTGAAAATTCAATATCGAAACATTACCCATCCTAGGACATACAGCTAAAATAACCCTTCGTGTGAAAAGCTATTCTAACAACTGAATGAATACATGCATAAATGTGTTAGGAGGTGTTAAGGCATGGATTATCATTAACTCTACATGTTCTTTGCCTCTTGCAATTGAATAAGGTCTCCACCATTCTGAAGCTTACACGGTGTTCATGAAAGTCCAAGGCTGGTAGAACGATTGGAAGTGTAGTACTACAGACAGTAAAGCAAATTGCAATAGAAAAGTTGGGAAAGAAGTAGAAGTGTTAAATATCTTGGCTCCATAATTAATGATGGTAAAGAGTTAGGTCAGGAAATAACTGGTAATACATTCTATATTGATGTGAAGTCAAAACTGATATCACTAAGGAATAACAGGCAACTTTACAACACCGTTATTATGTCAGGGGTGATTTAGACACCCAATGAGTATTATCAAAAATTATAAAAATATACTGGATACTTTAAAACGATACACATTAAACCGAATATATTGACCAAAACATAAACATGGGAGATTAGTACAATACGAATAGCCTGGCTAAGTCAAGCAGTTTGACAGAGAAGCTAAAATGGTCTTGTGTAGTAAAATAGGAAGAAAAGAGGAAGAGGTAGGTCAAACTCATGAAGATTAATAGATAAAATTACCAGACTTGAGCGCTATAGAGAAAACATGCTGGAAAGACGAAGTTAAAATCATACTGCATGGAAAAGAATGTTCAGTGTGGGAATATTGTAGTACGTGCAAGTAGTGCACGTTCCTTATAATGAACGACAAAAGAAAAAAACTACAGACTTCCACTTAAACACATTTGAAAAGGAGGACTGGACTCGAGTGATCAACGTATCTGGAAGAACAAGTCAATTTGAGAAAAAAAAAGAGGTATGGAAGATTGAACTAAATATAGAAATAACATTATTAGGAAACAATCAAGAGATACTAAGCTACATGAAAATTTACAATAACCACAGTAGCAAAAGCATGATTTTGGTATAGCTCGGTTAATATCTGATGGCACCCAAGGTGAGTGAGGCGTGGCTAAAATATGTATTATGTGCGTTAAAAACATCGGTATCGAAAGCAGTGCACTACGATAGACAAAATGCAATTAAATTAAATATGGATTAAGGTTTTCAAGTCGGTCTTTAACTTTTCATATGTAGCGAATTCTATGTCTATTTATCACGTTTAATGCTGCGTTTTCCCTTTTTGTCTTAAAATTATCATCTACGCAAGTGCCATCAGATCTTAACCGAGCTATATGTTAAATCGATGAGTGAGAAGAAACGAATGGAGTTACAAAATTATATAAAGACTTAGGAATGCTGGCAAACATTCCAGGCGGCGGAATTATAATGAAGCAGTTTCGGAGAGGAAGAAAAACATTGGCTGGACATCCTAAGACTCCATTCATATCTTTCAAGAATTGTTTCTTATTTTTTACTATAACTACCTGTACAGTGTGTAATATAAAAGACATATTCCAAATGGAATAACTGAAGGCATCTCGACCATTAATGTATGCGCACCTACAAGAATTATTAAACGCCAATTAAGCAAACCGTGAAGGAATGCGTACCGGAAGTGTGCAAGTATGCGTTTTAACAAAGAAGGAGAGGTTAGGAGAGCCGGATATGTGTATGTGCTGGCGAATACTTCACGGCCTCTTGAGTTTTTTCGTTCATAAACTAAGACAGACAAGACAGGTGAATTTATGTTGGATAATACTTGTGTGTACCAACACTTATCAATATGTGCTGTATATAGAGTGAAACTGAAAATTAATAATTTTGCTATAAGGATATTTTTCCAACGGAAGAAATAAATTAATCGTTTCATAAAAATCGTTTCTGTAGAGGTTGAATAACGAGGCATAACAGGAATTTAAAACTGTATATAATAATAAGAATAGTAGAAGGAAGAGAAAAATGAGGTATGGCCACTACACGACTGTCTTATACGTATGGGCGCTTCAAATTATAGAATTTTTTATACAAAAACTATTCAAATTCCCATTCGCAGTACTTTTATACTCTTTATAGAATGCATACTTTGCAAGATATTCGAAAAAAATGCTACTCGCTATGAGTAAAAGTGTTACTTCCGTCCGAGTTTTGACATTTTGTGTTGTTACGTTTTTTTTTTGGGTGTATTTTATCCTTTAATGGTTTATTTTTAATTGTCGGAATACGTAATTAGTTTTGATTTAATTTGTGTCATCTTCCTTCTATTACTGCCATCTGGCGTAGGAGTGCCTAAGATTCCTATTACACGCGTTCTGCCTTGCATAGGTGGGTGTAACGTAAATCTGGTATTGCCGGGTAGATGGCGTCTGTTGTTAATTTAATTAATTTGTTACTTTTAATTTTGACTAACTTCTTTTTTTTGAACTTCTTTGGGCCCAGAGTTATGCAACAATTTAGTAATAATTATTTCCCATTCTTCTATGGTTATTTGAACCTGTATTTCTGTCGTATGTTTTAAGTATTAGTTGGTTCATTTGTTCTCTTAGCGCGTTTGACGTTTTTGGTTTGTATGGTCGGTTTGGAGATGTTAAGATCTTTCTCTTTTGATTTTTAACGATCGTTGCGAAAGGTTAGACACGAGAGCAGAACCTTTTCCCTTAAGCTGCCTTGAGAATATGGAAGTTGAGTTGTATCGTTTATAATCGCTTAACAAAAGCGGATTTTATGGTAATTCTCAGGGATTTTTGGTAAATTTTTGACGTTTATTTGAGTCTTACGAGGATATTTTCTTCTGGCTTGGGAATTGTTAAGCTGCTGTAAGTATATTTTTCCACGTGTCTAATCGATCCTAATTTGTGTCGTTTCTATATTCAAATTTAGCTGCTGGTGTTAGGCCTGATATAAACCTCATTTGAGCATTGTGGGTTGAAGTTAATACGAGAGAAACACGTGCTAGTAATTTTACGGTGCCCAGGAATTGTTGTTGGATCTTGCGGTGAGGACACATTTAAGGTGCAGTTTATTGGTACACTGTAGCCTTCGAACGCTCTCACTTGAGGTGTCGTAAGCCGAAGATAGGAGGGCATATTCCTGGTAACGTGTGGATCCGTTAGGATTTGTCGTGTTTGGAAGCTGTGGATGTGATGTTTAAAGGTATTGTGTCTGTGTAAATTTTCTCTGTTATTATCCAGAGGGTAGAATTTAATTGACTAAACAGTTTGACTAAATTGGTGTCAATATCGTACAATTTGAACAGTGAATTTCAATTTTCCGGCCTAATTTATCAAATAAGTAATCGTAAATTCCTAATTTAACTTCTTATGGCCTGTGAGCCTTTATGTTTTTTTAAATTAATTAATTTAACGTAGTTATTAACAATAGTGACCCCATTTTGGAGGTTACTTTGACATTTTTGGGGACGTTACGTAGCCATTTTTATTTTTGGATTTAGAAATTGAATTAAATTTTGGATGTGTGTGGGCAGTGTGGCCTCACATCGGTCTTGTGTAAATTCGTAGATAATATTGATGCATTTAATCAATGATTGTAATTTAATTTTGGTATAATTCCGTAAGAAACTAATGAATTTTATTTAATTGCATATTCTACCTGTAAAGCATAGTTAACTAGCGCTATTTCTTTTATAGAATTAGATATTTTACAACCTAGAGTCTGTTTTCTAACGTCGAATAGATTGTCGGATGCCTCTGGTATACAGAGTGTTTCATTTTGGTTGACGTGTTGCATTATACGATCAAACTGTTCGACTTTGGAGGGACTTTTGGCAAATTGCCTTATTACTGTGTACTTATAAGAATATTGTTGGTGAATCAATGTTAGTTTTAAGTTGTTCTTGCGTTCACCTTTTGAACTTCTAAATTTAGTAACGTCACGTCACCGAAAATTTGCAACCGAGTTGCGCTTGTGTTTCACTTTCATTGTTTTTTTTTGCCTTTGATTTAAATATCTCTTGGAAGTTAGAGATTTATATATAGCCGGTTTTGTACAGTACTGAAGATACGCTGTTGAAATCTGAGATTAAATTTTAATAAATTGTTTGTTAAGTTGAATGAGTGTGTATTGGTCTTATTTACTTATCACCTGGGGGTTTTATATTGGATCTGGTCCGGGGTCTGAATATCTGTTGGGCTCAGCACATTATTACGGATAGGCGCCCTGACATCATAACCTTCGACTTAGTACGGTGTTCGAACTCGCCCTTCTCTGACTGTAGCTGGAGGCAGTGCTGACTCCCATATTTAACATCGACCCTTGGGGAAGTAAGAGGTAAGACTGAGTGTTATAAGTTGGAGATTAATTAATAGACAAGCGTCCTTTTAAAAATTTTAAATAGAAGGTTAATTACCGTGGTGGTGCTTAATTCACTACCTTCTTGGAATTTTCTGGGTACCGTTTTGTTTAAGGCCTCGGCCATTTTAATTTAATTACAAGAGGGTAGCAAGGATTTTTAGCGCCCAACGTGTGGGGCCTTAGAAAAGGGTTTTAGCGGCCAACGTTGTGAGGCCTTTTTGAAGGGGAAAAAAAATTAGTTTTTTTTAATAAATCAAGAATGTTAGATTTTGGGAATTTCAGAAACTTTTGAATCATCTTCAGGGAGTTGATTAATTTTAGCTTGGAGACCTTGTCATTTTTTGTTTTGAGTAAAAGTAAAGTATATACCAGCTTATATCACAGTTACGTCTTACGTTGTGTGTGATTTTGAATGTTATGTGTACTTTTGGCCTTAGTTACTGAATGTTAGAATGTTTTGATACTGTATCGCTGATGTATGTTCCGTACTTTTGAACGTTTCTGTATATCTGATTACTTCCGTATATTTGAATATTTTCGTACATTTGAGCACTTACCGTATACATTGTTAAATAACAGTATTGGAAATCTGAGAACCAATTGCGAAGTATAGGGCCAATTTGTTTGTGAGAAATTTTCGTCTTTTAAATATTTTTGAGTAATATTTCTGTAAAACATTTCGAGTTTAAGTCTTTTGGTTGTGACTTTGTATTTTACAACTTTGTGTATCTTGTGTAGGCTACCGGCATAGTGGTTCTGACCTTCAAAATGGCGGTTGATTGTTTAGTATGGATGTTTAGAGTACTTATTAGTTTTGTTAGTTAATATCTCGTGATTTAGTATTTCGTAGTATGACTTGTATGTGTTAATCTATCTTTGTTTTGGAACTTAGTTATTTCGTTAGTTAGTGGAATTAATATTTTCGAATCTGTTTCGTCACTGTTGGTCATCGCTTATGCAGTCAGTCTCATAGTTTTTTTTGTTGTTGTATCGCCCTTGAGTTAATAGTAATAATAATAGTAATAATAGATCTCGTGTAATAGGTTGTTTAATAATAATAATATGGGATTATATGGGATTTGTCACTTCTTAATGTTATTGCGGATAATTTGAATCGCTTTTAAGATTTGGCTTTGGCTGTGTTTGTGTGGTCTTCAGTTGTCTTGGCCTTTCGTGAATATTACTTTTACAATTTGTGTATCGTATGTTTGATTGGAATGAATTATGACGTTTGGTATATTTTCGTATTATTTTCGATAACCCTTTCCGTACCGTTCATGCCGTTGTTATCGTTAATTTTGTTGATGCCCTTAATTCATTCTGTTATGTTGTGGATAGATTGCGCTACAATGTTTCTTATGTTGAGTACTCTAACAAATTTGGTACCCCATGTGTGCAGTTTGGCGGTTAATGTTCAAAGAGATGTTTTTAAAGTGTGTGTGATTGTCCCTTATAGGATCATTTTTCGTTTGTCTAATTTGAGAAATATTTGTAGTTACGTATTGGGATAATTAAAATTTCTCGACCCTTTTTCCCTATCTTCGTGAAGTGTAAACCTGTTTGAATTTCACTTTTACAGTTTGGCTTATCGTGTGGAGCCTTCTACCTGTTCACCTAATTTATCGTATAGTACCGTATAGTTGCCGTATAATTCGGGATTTTTGAACTAAATGGAAGGTTATCGTATCGTTTCGGAGTATCGTCTCGTACCGTATTTTGCAACCACATATGTGGGATAATTTGTATCTGCACGTCAAAAGTCAACGGGTGTAATTGTATTCTTACCTTGGTTTAATTGCTTCATGAGATAGTAGTTTTCCATCTTTTCTTTTATGGTTATTAGAGTTTTCCCATATGTATTGTTTAGTTTTGTGGTCCTTAGTAACTTTTACACTTGTGTGTTGTATGTCTTGAAATCTTTTGATTTCATGTAACGAACTTTGTTCGTTATCTTCCGTATGAGTTCAGTTGTCAGTTATCGTCATGAATAAGCTCTGTTACGGATCTATAGTCCAGTTAGTGGTGTTGTATGAGCCACTTGTGTTTTTTTTGGTGAATTTAGCAGACTTTTATTTTGGTTTATTGTAGTTTATTGATGATCTGCTAATGTTTCTTGGACTTTAATTTTGGTGATCGATCCAGGAAGTACATCTCCGAGCTTGTAGTTTTTTCTTCCGGGTACATGGAGTGTTGAACATCTTAAAGCACAACCTAACGACGATTAAACTTTGCAAGTCTTTCGGTTTGCAGGTAGGCCTAACGAATATACCTGTGGGTTTAATGCCTGGGCGTAAAAGGCGTCCCAAAAATTCTCAGTGTCCCCCGTTTCTTTTAACATCTTCAATTTTAGTTGTCGTGGGTTCGACGTATTTCCTTACGTGTTCTGATTTGGGATGTTCTCCCTATGTTTTGTCGATAGCCCACACAGCGACGATTGATTTGGGTGGATTAATTTCGTGTAACTCTGTATGTTACCTTTGAGTACCGCATAACTTACGTTAGTTAAGTTATTATTTTCGACTTCCGTATAACTTTGATAGTTATGTATTTCGTACCGATTCTGACTTTTGTTCCGATTTCGACTCTACCGTACTGATTTGACGTTCCGTACCGAATATGACTTCCGTATCGTTTACGATTAAGTAATAACGATTTTATGACTTCGTACCGTATAGCAGTTCTAGAACCTTTACCATTTTGGGATTATGTTACGTATCGTATGGTCTAGAATTTGCATTTGTTAGTTATTCTATCGTGTTGTATATGTCGTACTGACATTCTCTTCCTGATTAGACGTTTATTTGCGAAGGTATAAAGAAGAACGGTCTTTATTTGATAGTTCTCAGCCTTCCAAGGGTCGTGTCCTGGCGACTTTCTTTTGCTAGTGTTATTGTCAAAATGTTACCTCCAGGATTTGATATTGACTTTCGCCTTATGGCTTTATCGCTCGCCTTCAGCGTTTCAGTCGGGACAACGCCGGTCCAGACTTTAAACTCCTTTTGCTATGTCCTTTTTTTTTGTTTGGCGATCTTCAATTGTTGTGTTTCCGGAATGTACGTTTGTCGCGTGGACGTGCCGTCCGTGTCTTTAGTAGTTTCACCATTCTGCGCTACCCTATCTTTAAATACCTCTCCTTATTCCGCTTTGTATCCCGTATCTGTAGTAATAAACCCATTTTTAGTTCACCTTTTTTTTTTTTGTTTGTTTTGAGATACCGAGGGCCTCACCCAAAGTTCTCTTTTACCGTAGCGTGTCTGCAGAGTGTCGTTCCGGGGGTTGCCTTTCCCGCATCTTGGTCTATTGGTAGTATCTATTCCTATTTCCTGTGCCTTCGACCGTCGTAAGGATCACCGCCGGCCGGGCACACCGTAACGTAACCCGTCTACTCCATTTCCTTCTTGATGCTATCAGTGGTACTGGGCTGTCGGTTGGTCAGGTCTCGGGGCGCGTCTGTGCAGAATCTCGACACCCATTTTTTTTTTTTTTTTTTATTTATCCCTCGTTAATTCCTCGTACCGGCTGAATGCCGAAGGACCGCGTGGTGGTTTTGGTCAAGCGTTTGGTGATGCTGCGTTTGCTGTCGGACATGGTCGCGCACATTCGTCTTCCTTTTTGCCTAGTCGTCGTCGATTTTTAACTTGGTTCCTTGTATCGTATGTTATATGTTGTGTTACGCACAGTCCAGTTCCTGGTTTCATAACTCTTGGCTTAACGGTAATTTACAAGTAAATAACCTTTTGTGGTAAGGGAGGAATTGTTACGTTTTTTTCTTGGGTGTATTTTATCCTTTAATGGTTTATTTTTAATTGTCGGAATACGTAATTAGTTTTGATTTAATTTGTGTCATCTTCCTTCTATTACTGCCATCTGGCGTAGGAGTGCCTAAGATTCCTATTACACGCGTTCTGCCTTGCATAGGCGGGTGTAACGTAAATCTGGTATTGCCGGGTAGATGGCGTCTGTTGTTAATTTAATTAATTTGTTACTTTTAATTTTGACTAACTTCTTTTTTTTTGAACTTCTTTGGGCCCAGAGTTATGCAACAATTTAGTAATAATTATTTCCCATTCTTCTATGGTTATTTGAACCTGTATTTCTGTCGTATGTTTTAAGTATTAGTTGGTTCATTTGTTCTCTTAGCGCGTTTGACGTTTTTGGTTTGTATGGTCGGTTTGGAGATGTTAAGATCTTTCTCTTTTGATTTTTAACGATCGTTGCGAAAGGTTAGACACGAGAGCAGAACCTTTTCCCTTAAGCTGCCTTGAGAATATGGAAGTTGAGTTGTATCGTTTATAATCGCTTAACAAAAGCGGATTTTATGGTAATTCTCAGGGATTTTTGGTAAATTTTTGACGTTTATTTGAGTCTTACGAGGATATTTTCTTCTGGCTTGGGAATTGTTAAGCTGCTGTAAGTATATTTTTCCACGTGTCTAATCGATCCTAATTTGTGTCGTTTCTATATTCAAATTTAGCTGCTGGTGTTAGGCCTGATATAAACCTCATTTGAGCATTGTGGGTTGAAGTTAATACGAGAGAAACACGTGCTAGTAATTTTACGGTGCCCAGGAATTGTTGTTGGATCTTGCGGTGAGGACACATTTAAGGTGCAGTTTATTGGTACACTGTAGCCTTCGAACGCTCTCACTTGAGGTGTCGTAAGCCGAAGATAGGAGGGCATATTCCTGGTAACGTGTGGATCCGTTAGGATTTGTCGTGTTTGGAAGCTGTGGATGTGATGTTTAAAGGTATTGTGTCTGTGTAAATTTTCTCTGTTATTATCCAGAGGGTAGAATTTAATTGACTAAACAGTTTGACTAAATTGGTGTCAATATCGTACAATTTGAACAGTGAATTTCAATTTTCCGGCCTAATTTATCAAATAAGTAATCGTAAATTCCTAATTTAACTTCTTATGGCCTGTGAGCCTTTATGTTTTTTTAAATTAATTAATTTAACGTAGTTATTAACAATAGTGACCCCATTTTGGAGGTTACTTTGACATTTTTGGGGACGTTACGTAGCCATTTTTATTTTTGGATTTAGAAATTGAATTAAATTTTGGATGTGTGTGGGCAGTGTGGCCTCACATCGGTCTTGTGTAAATTCGTAGATAATATTGATGCATTTAATCAATGATTGTAATTTAATTTTGGTATAATTCCGTAAGAAACTAATGAATTTTATTTAATTGCATATTCTACCTGTAAAGCATAGTTAACTAGCGCTATTTCTTTTATAGAATTAGATATTTTACAACCTAGAGTCTGTTTTCTAACGTCGAATAGATTGTCGGATGCCTCTGGTATACAGAGTGTTTCATTTTGGTTGACGTGTTGCATTATACGATCAAACTGTCCGACTTTGGAGGGACTTTTGGCAAATTGCCTTATTACTGTGTACTTATAAGAATATTGTTGGTGAATCAATGTTAGTTTTAAGTTGTTCTTGCGTTCACCTTTTGAACTTCTAAATTTAGTAACGTCACGTCACCGAAAATTTGCAACCGAGTTGCGCTTGTGTTTCACTTTCATTGTTTTTTTTTTTGCCTTTGATTTAAATATCTCTTGGAAGTTAGAGATTTATATATAGCCGGTTTTGTACAGTACTGAAGATACGCTGTTGAAATCTGAGATTAAATTTTAATAAATTGTTTGTTAAGTTGAATGAGTGTGTATTGGTCTTATTTACTTATCACCTGGGGGTTTTATATTGGATCTGGTCCGGGGTCTGAATATCTGTTGGGCTCAGCACATTATTACGGATAGGCGCCCTGACATCATAACCTTCGACTTAGTACGGTGTTCGAACTCGCCCTTCTCTGACTGTAGCTGGAGGCAGTGCTGACTCCCATATTTAACATCGACCCTTGGGGAAGTAAGAGGTAAGACTGAGTGTTATAAGTTGGAGATTAATTAATAGACAAGCGTCCTTTTAAAAATTTTAAATAGAAGGTTAATTACCGTGGTGGTGCTTAATTCACTACCTTCTTGGAATTTTCTGGGTACCGTTTTGTTTAAGGCCTCGGCCATTTTAATTTAATTACAAGAGGGTAGCAGTGTTTACAAAAAACATTGCAAATCTAGCTCTAAATACTTTTGTACTCTTGATAAATATATGTAGAATGCATAATTTGCGATATATTTGCAAAAAATCGCTATTCGATAAGAGTAAAAGTGTTACGTCCGGTCCGAATTTTGAAATTTCATTTATACAAAAAACATTGCAAATCTAGCTCTATATACTTTTGTACTGTTGATA
The DNA here is from genome assembly GCA_963170755.1 of Amphimallon solstitiale. NCBI lineage: Eukaryota > Metazoa > Arthropoda > Insecta > Coleoptera > Scarabaeidae > Amphimallon > Amphimallon solstitiale. Next base: position 222,936,986 of record OY720675.1, read on the forward strand.
AATATATGTAGAATGCATAATTTGAGATATATTTGCAAAAAATCGCTATTCGATAAGAGTAAAAGTGTTACTTCCGACTTCTGAAATTTGGGATTGATGTCTTTACTGTATTCCGCCGTGCTCTTTTCCTCTTCTACTTTCGTACCAGAAATTAAAATTTGTCGACTACGGTATATTGTGTTCCAACAATGTACATTTTCGTTTCGTTTTTACTATGTACAATTACTTTCTTTAGAAATGACCGGTGTGAGTTCAAAAACGCTGCGCGTATCTGTCGATAGTCACATTCTAATTGTATGGATGTCAGGTCTTGAAAACACACTAAATAAATATCTCCACAGAATATTTATATTTGTGTGAATGCTGCTCATTGTATAATTTCTTATTTACATTCCTTTTCTCCACTTCCATATTATTTCTTAAAATATATTCTGGATTATAAAACGAACTAGTTTATCTTCCAAAAATAATTTAAATAACAAGGTGACTATGATCTACTAAATTTATTTCTATTTGCTTAGTTCAACAGATAATATACCCTAATGCTTTTGAAAAATATCTTTAGTTTTATTATTATAACTCATACCTTATTTTTAAATTAATTCAAATAAAAAAATAGAGGTGTGGCCACCACACGACTTTCTTATACGTATGAGCGTTTAAAATCATACAATTTTAAAAATTATTTTGTACAAAAACTATTCGAAATCCTATTCTAAGTACTTCCAGTCTCTCAGTTAATCTCTACAGGATACATACTTTGTGAGATATTTGCAAAAAAATGCTACTCGCTAAGAGTAAAAGTATTATTTCCGGTCCGAATTTTGAATTTTCATCTATCCAAAAATATTTCAAATTCAACTCTAAATACTTTTATACTCTTGATAAATATATATAGAATGCATAATTTACGAAATATTTGCAATAATCGCTATTCGATAAGAGTAAAAGTGTTACTTCCGGTCCGAATTTTAAAATTTTTCCTATACAAAAGGTATTGAAAATTAAGTTCTAAATACTTTTATACTCGGAACGCACCTGTCTAAAAAGCATGACTTGCGAAATATTCGCAAAAAACTGATTTTCGATACGAGTAAAAGACCTACTTCCGGTAGGAATTTCGAAAAACTTTTTTAATAAAATTCTTCTTAAATTTAATTTTGAGTATATATGAATGCTTTACAAATTTGTTTAAACTTAGTAGTTGACGAATAATTGGCAAAATTCGATTTTTTCACTGAAGTAAACTACTACTTCCGGTCTGCCGATTTTACTAAAAATCTAATCAAATCTCAAGAGGGAGATTAAATTGAAATTTTCATCATCACAATACTTCCTTATACTACGTATAAAAAAATAAAAACAATGAGTTTAACACCTTGTCTTGTGGTTTATTAATTAAAGCAATATTTGCCTTTATACTTTCTTATACGTAGTAAGGCATTATGATGCAGATGTCCACGTTTTAAGGTCGCCTGATACCGAAAAAGTGGTTTTTGGCAAACGTATCTCTCTCTCTCCCCCTCTCTCTCTTGGTGCGCATGCGCTAAGTATCCATAACTTTCGATTTGTAAAAGATCAGCAAACCGCTCGGACTATGTTTTGACAGTTCTCAAACTAGATCATGTTATGTTGGAACAGATTGCAATTGATCCCGGATTTGTCAGTTCGCGTTGTTGGGACAGTGATTATTCACTGCGCTTGCTCCGTACAATCACGGATTTATTCAAACGTATGTTGGAACAAACCTGTTCAAAAAATAATACTTATATACATACAAGGTCTCATACTTGAACTTCTGTGTTCAATTTCTCACAAACTCTCAAAACGAAAAGTTTTAATTCAAAATAAAATTAACGTAGACGGGAGAGGACATTTAATAAAATTGTGAAAATTTGCGGTCACGTCACAATTTTTTAAATGGATTGTTACATTGTAATATGATGAATATCCATATCCATAGTATCATCGCAAATTTTTTCTACAAATGATTAGCCGAAATAAATAGTTCTTTTAAAGTATGATATTCATTAAAGAAATCGCTGCAATCGTAAATATTATATCGCGAAATTAATAATCATACATCTTTTATCGAAAATTTAGAAGTAAGAATACCTTAGACAAAATTTGATTAATTAAAATTAAAGTCTGGTATAGTTGGAACTATGCAATTAATGGGTAATCATGTAATAAAATTTAATTAGGATTGTAATATTAATTTCTCTAACCTTTACCAGAAAATATTAAAACAAAAATTGTAGCAGATAGCAAGTTTTTAATAATTAATATATAATAGTAATTAATTAATAAAGAAATTAAAGAAAATGTTTATGTGATTTTAGTCTTATAGTTTGTTTCCTTTTCGCAATAATAAAAACCTTAGTACGACATATAAAATCCATTATCGTCCATATACTCTTGCATTCTTCATTGCATAGAATTTATTAAAGTTTCACATAAGTTTCTTCCTCTGAAATGCTCCCATACAGATTGTGCATAGCACTCCACATATTTTCAATGGGATTCGGATATGAAGATTTTGCCGCCCAATCAAATACTTCTACGTTATTTTCGTTAAATGAATAAAAAAAATAAAAGGAAGTAAAAGTGTTACTTCCGGTCCGAATTTTGATTTTTCTTTTATATAAAAATTATTCCAAATGTGGCTCAAACAATTTTGTGTGCTTAATAAATCTGACTAGAATGCAAAATTTGTGAGATTTTCCAAAAAACCGCTATTTGAAGAGAGTAGAAGCATTACTTCCGGTCCAAATTTTAAAATTTATTTTATAGAAAAATTGTTCCAAATGCAGCTCTCATTATTTTTGCACTTATAATACATGTATATAGAATGTATAAAAAAAACTGCTATTCGATAAGAGTAGTCTTACGTCCGGTCCGAATTTTCAAATTTCTTTTATACAAAGTTGTTCCAATTCGGGCTCTAAATATTTTTGTATTCTAGGTAAATTCTAAAATTCAATCTTAGTACTTTTGTATTCTTTAGAAATTTCTCTAAACTTAGTAGTTGACGACGAATTAGTAAATTTTGATTTTTTTAGTGAAGTAAACTAATTCAAAATATCAGTGTTGATCGGGAAAAATATAATTTTTAGTAATTCTAAACATTCCCTTATTAGAGAATATAACAATTTTTAGTTTTTACAAGAAAAACATGGATTGTTATAATACCAAATTGTTTAAGTATTATTTTAGTTTTCAGTTAAACGTTGTTATTTTAAATAAAAAGCTACAACATCTAAAATAAATACAAAGCACTCCCAGAAAGAATAGTAGCAAGTCCAAAATTCCATAAAACCAAGATTTGAATGAAAAACAGTGGATCTCCCTGTAGAAATTAAAATAAAAGGCTATTATCAAAAAGCCAGAAAGATATTGAGGAACATAAAAATGGTTTTTTCTAATAAAGTACCTAGCATGAACGTTATCAGACAATAAATTATTATAAATAAACACAAATATTTTAAATATATTGGCTTATAGTATATGGCCGATGTAGTTTCTTTTACAAAGCAATTTAATACATAACGTAATACAATCTTTTTCTTTTAATTGTATTTAACATTTAATTATATATAATTTTAAAAGCAAGGCATTCAAAATATGTGTTTCATTCGTTACTATATATATGACATGTATATTTCGTGCAGATAAATTATTTAAAAACTTGAGAAAATATAAACCACACTCATATTAAGTACAATGGCTTATTCATGCTATATAAGATTTACGACGCATGTTTTTGCTTGTCCCGTTCTTAACTCGAACATTAGAATGTTACTATCGTAGAACTTGGGGATCTATTTTCAATTTACACCGGCCATTTCAAAAGAAAGCAATTGTACAAAACGATGAAGGCATTTTTATTTAAGTCAGCGTAATCCAGGCACTAATGTATTATTACATTAAATTAAAAGTCTTGTAGCAGCTACAAAAGAATGTACGAACCATTTTCGAAACCAACCAAGTGTTTACTTATTATAAATTACTAAATGACACAAAAATGCTAATCGCGTACAGTTTAACGCATAAAAATAAGAATATTAATTTTATATGAAAAAAAAACAACCTTGGAACACGTTGTTGTTGCACTTACTATAGACTACGTCTAGGAGAGATTCAAGGACATAACTAGTAGCACATTACGAACTTGGCAGCCGGCGCCTAAAGGAGATATAACATACATAGACACAGCATGCATGTCTATGGTGAGCAAAATGCAAAGAACATAAAAAGAAACTTAAAAAAAAATACGCGGTACCACTAGTAAATTTCCCGGTTTGTTAAACATGGTACAAAGGCGATAATTAACTGCATGTATATCGTCTATAAGTTTGTCTTTAGCAACAGGTATCACTTACATTTCATTCTTAGGATTCAATTTCGTGAACTTTATTCTAATGAATTTAAAATAAATTCTTACAGAAACTCCATAAAAATAATAAATTATAGTGTTGCTGATTGATTAGAAAATAAAATAAATAACACAAAATAAAAATTTAGAAGTTCAGTAATTTAAAACTAAATTTGGAGCAGATGTATTTGATCATTACAAGAAATGTCAAAGATATATGTGTATTTTGATTATTATGTTATTATTATTTTGAATATTTCTGGTTTGTATTATAGAATGCTTTATGAGCTTGACATTTTTCTAATATAAAAACATAATAAAATAATTTTAAGTAGGATGTTGTTTTATTTACATTATTAAACGTATTCCACATAAATCCGTTTTGAGCTCTGCCTAAGCAGCTTGATCAATAGCATATGTATGATTTTAATATATATCTAAAGTTCCTGATGTCATACTTTTCCAATTTATGTAAGAGTGGCCAATGATGTCAAAAGCCTTAGAGAGGTAAAAAAAGATATCTGCAGGTAACAAAACGAGAAATTCAGTAATCTATCACTAAATAACTTCATATGTTGATTAACTGTATTGAAAGACGTTCTCTTGATAATCATCTAAATAGTAGCTAATCAATATGAATCTCGAGTTCGATTCGACAATTGACAAATTGATAGTGCAGTAATTTTCCCAATTTTGATGCGCTTCTATAACACACACCCATTCGAACTCAAATTCAGCTTGTTCTCCGATCGCTCTCACGTATCTTTGCTCCTAAACAAGAAAATCTTTATATAAACAGTAGTTCTGAGATTATTTTCTTGAGAGAAAATTTAATAAAATGAGACGACTTTCTTATACCTATGTGCGATCAGATTTTTTTATATAAAAGTTTCAAATATTTTATCTCTCAATAAGTAGAAGTGTTACTTCTGGTTTAAATTTTGAATTTTTTTTGTACTAAAGTTATACCGAGTCCAGCTTTAAATACTTTTATAGTTCTAATAAACCTATATAGAATGCATACTTTGCCAGCTACTTGATAAGAGTAAACGTGTTACTTCCGGTCTGCATTTTAAATTTTCTTTATTCAAAAAATTTTTCAAATCGAGCTCTAAATACCGTCGTACTGATCCATCCATAATTTGCGAGATATTTCCAAAAAGCGTCTATTACATAAGAGTGAAAAATGTTACTTCTGTTTAAAAAAAATTATTCAAAATAAGCTTTATATACTTTCATGTTTTAATATATCTGCAAAGAAAGCATGATGTGCGAGATATTTGCAAAAAGCTGTTTTTCGATAAAAGTAATAGATCTACTTCCGTTAGAAATTTCGAAAACTTATTTTATAAGATTGATTTCAAATTTACTTTTGAGTATACTTGTATTCTTTAGACATTTTTTAAACTTAGTAAATGACGAAATACTGGTGAAAATATGATTCTTTTACTGAAGTAAACAATTACTTCCAGTCCACTAATGTTACTGAAAATCTAATCGGATCTCAAGATTGCATTCGTAAATATAAAATTTGGTATTGGTAGCTTCAGCCGTTTAATAATATGGCGGTCACACTTGAGTTAGAAAGTATCTGCTTGAGACGTATGCAGACTTTCGCGCTTGCACAATATTTTCTTTCTTCTTCGTTTGGGCATCTTACCGGCAATTCTATTCCTGGCGAGCTGTATGTACAGCACTTCAGTTCACTCATGAAAGCCGAAAGATGGGTAATAACAAATTAGAGTGTTTGTGCAAAAGACGTCAGTGAAGTGTATTATTCCTAGTTCTAGCAACACATCTTCTGTTTCCGTCTACTCAGTAATTTATACCACCTGCCAGAAATGTTTGTCTTAATTGTACATATATGTTGGTAGACACAACAACGGGCTAAGAGTTGGAATGTCTGTGTGGTGATGGAGCGGGGGAACATATAAAAGGTATACTAAATCGCGCAATCCAGGAACATTGGTTTTAACCCTCATAATACCAGAGTTTTTTGGACACCTAATACAAAATACGCATGCGGTCCTCAATGAACCCATAGTATTACGTAGCTTAAGTTCCTCCAAAGCGCAGCCTCGCCCTGCTCGGTAAATGGTAGATCGAATGCTTGTACATAATCATAGCAAAACACACAAAGTTCTTGTATATGTACACTGGAAACCAAGCACGATCGTTATCGCACTAACTACAATCAACAACACAGTGTAGAAAACAATGGTTCGTACTTCGACATTAAGCAATACTGTTAGTTCCATACAACATCATTATGCATATTCAAATACATATTTTAGCTACAACAAAGCGGGTTATATGTAGCACAATCAACATGAAACAACATTTGAATAACCATCCTGAACGTAGAATTTTAGGCATGGGGTAATTAAAATAATAATTATTCTATAAGTATATAGCGATATGCTTCTTTGCCGTACAATCTGCGCAATACATTTCTCTCGATGTGTGCATGTGCTTTATCGTTTATTGTAATTGTTATTTGTAACACGATTTATAGTCAGGAGATAAAATCGTCTCATGTTGGAGATATATATATCACACACACACACACACATGCAATACAAAACACTCACTCGAGTGTCCATAAAAATGCCGGAATTTATCTTTGCCTGTTGAGTTGAGGTGAACGGATATTTATGGACGTCGGTACGTAGGTGACGTGTCCGTTTTCTGTCTTCTGTAAATTGACGTCTTCCAAAGAAATTGATTTGGTTCGCACAACGGATCTCTTAGAATAATAGCAGATCGTAACGAGGCACTTAGGACCACTCTAAAAGGATTGTCCATTTCGTTATACCTTAGTGCGAGCGGTTAATCCGTCGAAAGTATGGCATATTACGAGAGTATTTAGTGGCAGTAGCTTTAACGGATGTTTAACGGTTCGCTTGTCTTGAAAAAATTGTTAATACACCTAACGACAGAATACGTAGGGACTTTCCGTGAAACGCAACAGCACCGGCCTTAATTTTCGTGTTGGAGATGCAAGTTACATACAAAGAGATCCATTCTATATAGCACTAAGTAAACTATAATGTTTCCTCTCGATTCAGTAAATAGTATAAAACAGTCTTCAATTGGATGAGCTTGTTATATAAGATCGACATTGTCCTAGTGGCAAATGTAAGGTTATAATTCTAGTATAACTGCGCATCTAGGCTATATTCAGGTCTGTTACGAGACATTTAAAGATGCATGGAGTGAAACAGAAGTTCACAAAAGAATCAAACGTGACATACAATCTACAGCATACCGTAGATCGATATTGGCAGTTGTATTGCCGCTACAGATACAGTTGCTTTGCTACGTTTTCGCAAAAAAATATATTTTAATAAAATAGTACTCTTGTGTTAACAGGAACCATAGAAAATATGAAGTTTCACGCTTCTTCAAGAGGAACTTATTTACTTAACTTTACCTATATTTTATTTAATACTTAGCTATTTTGCTTAGTAAGCAAGCATTGTTGACAGACATGTATTATTTGTATCACAATTACAACAAACGTCAAAAGGTAATTATGACAAATGTCAAAAGGTGCAAGAATATTACTCATTATGACAGTTCTGTAATGTTTTTTGCAGGTTATATTACTTGGCAGATTTGCAACACCTCAAATTTGATGCCATTTTATTTTACCAAAGCGATTCAAATATACAATATGTATAAATTAGTTACTGATTTTTTCTAATTAGTGTAACTGATAAACAATAAAAAACATAATTTTTTGTTAATATACTAGTACAGTTGTGTGCAAAAAAAGTAGGACAAGTGTTTCGTCATGTGAACTTATATCATAATTAAATCACCTCATAAAAAAGTCGTACACTCACGTATAAACCGAATTATAGTATGTTAAGGCTCCTCGATAGTGAATTTGTGAATTGTAGTTGAAAAATAGAAAATTTTTTATGCAAGATATTTTTGTTGATTTTAAATTTGGAGAAAACCTTCCATCGTCAACTAATGAAGAATTTAGTAATCTATCCCGCTGAATAATCAAACTTAGAAAAAAATTATCTGATTAAAGAAAATTAATTAATATGTCAAAATATTTAAAACAAGTTTCCTCAAAAATCCTTTCTAGTAGATTTGTTTGCTTAAGTTCACGTTAAAAAATGAATAAAAATCTACCCCGCTCTGCACATATTTTTCGTTCAACTATTCTTTACTTTGTTTTAAATGTATATAAAATAAATTAAAATTAGGCAACCCACATTACAGTGAATGCTATTCTGGTAAAAATCATTCCCACGGTTACAAATGTGTAAATATTTGATCATAAATGAATTTTTATTCACTTAGATATTGAGTTATTATTTCAAATATTTATTGCCTATGTGTAATAGGTGCTCGGACATCCATGGTTTATTAAATTATGTGCTATGCAACCAATATTACATTTCCGATTCACTAGCGAGGATCCTTAATATATGAGTAAAACTCCATTTATATGTTGAAGTGTAGAAATAAATTTCATCAAAAGTAATTAACTTTAATAAAATTAACAATCGCAACATAATAAAGAATCAACAAATACACCCTACAATATATATGAACTAATATTTCGTCATGGCACCATCTGCATCTAATATATTGTTCAATCGCAAGCCAACAGATGCATATAAGCTTCTTGTAAGATTTTAGTTTTCTGTTATTTCTTGCCATGCTTGAATTATTGCATTCCATAGCACCTCTCTGTTATTTGGTCTAAAATGATGTTCATACATTTTTTAAACAATAATATCCCAGATGTTCTACATTGTGTTTACATCCGGGCATTTGGAAGGCCAAAACAAAGTTTTAGTGTTATTAGTTTGTAACTACTGAATTATTAATCATACTGTGTGTACTGAACAATTATTTAGTTGGAGAATAAAATTATTATTTTGGAAATGTTCCGAAAATAATGGTATCATATTATCCAAAATATTTAGATATTATAACCCTTTTATTCAACACACATGATATATACATAGTGACATTACATCAACAGAAATATGTGGTTGAAATCCTAAGGCATGGTTCAGATAGCTGGAGAAGTTCTCCAGCCCCTGTTCTTCCACCAAAACCTTAAAATCACAAAAGCCGAAAAAGAAAACAATACTTGCCTAACCTATCCTAATCCTAATACTCTGCCCAAAAATATATATTAAACTCGGTAACACCCTTACACATATTAAAATAAGAAACAAAATAATACATATTATATAATATACCTAATATATACTGTTTATAACACTGAAAATTAAGAAACGAACTGAACCGAGCATTACTGATGCTTTAACAAATAAGAAAAAACAGCACCCCTGAACGCCGCCAAACCCATCGCCTTAAAATGTTCCGGCATGGAATTGTAAAGTGAGTAGATAACATAAGTGAACGATCTCCTAAAGAAAGTAGTATTGTATTTAGGCAAGGTAATAGCATCCCTCCTCCTTATATTAATACTATGCACGTCGCAGCGAAACCTGATCTTCCTCAACAAGTACGGCGGGCACCCAGACAAAAGTATACTGTGAAACAAGGTGAGACAATGTAAGACAATACGGTTTTGCATATTTACCCATCGCAAGGATTCGAGCTTGTGTGTAATCCTATCGTACTTGCGGATATCAAAAATGTACCTCATGCACGCATTTTGAACTTTCTGTACTCGCCTCACATCATTTGCATCCAAACAGGGCCCATAAACAGGCATGCAATAATTAAATAATGACAGCACCATGGATTCGCATAGAATCCTCTTCAACTTAATACTGAAGATTGATTTCCAAGGATATAAAATCTTTAAGTTGAGGTAAGCACGGCTTATAATTTTAGAGATGTAAGACTTGTATCTAAAAGAATTATCCATGATTACGCCTAAATTTTTTGCTTGCGTTACTACAGGGATAATGCTGTCATTTAAGGTAAGGTTCACCTGACCCCCACGCCTCTCAACGTCACCCACCCTTCCCAACAACATAACACAACTTTTGTTAGGGTTAATAAATATGGAATGTCTGCGGGAATAAGTACTGATATTTGCTAAATCAGCATTCATTTTGTCTATGGCATCAGCCATGTCGGAAGGAGGAAAAGACAAATACATTTGTGTGTCATCCGCATACATATGCGTTTTGCAAAATTCAATATTTTTGGGCAACATACTTGTATAAACTGAAAACAGCAAAGGCCCCAAAATGGACCCCTGAGGTACACCCCTGTGGATAGGCAACGGGGAGGACTTCCGATTACCCAACCGAACCATCTGGTACCTGTCACACAAATAGGACCGTATAAGTTCCACGCAGGAATCACCGCAACCAAGGTAGTGCAATATAGCCAAGAGAACGTCGTGACTGATGGTATCGAAAGCCTTACTGAAATCTAACAATACTAGAATAGACAGATCGTTCTTATCTCTGGCCCGCATGATATCATCCGTCACGTCCAGCAAGCTTGTGACGCAACCATAACCACGCCTGAAACCAGACTGACAGTCCGGAATCAGATTGTGACATGCTAAATGTTCCCTCAGTTGAGCGCACATGATTTTTTCCAAGATCTTACTAAGTGCAGGTAGTATGCTTACTGGGCGCAGGTCCCGCACATCAGACGGGGCTGGTGTCTTGGGCAGAGGCACCACAACGGCTAATTTCCATTGTCGGGGAAAATAATTATATTACAGGCATGAGTCAATTATATGCGTCAAATAGGGAAGTACGTAGGGCAATACTAATTTTAGCATATTAACGCCAATACCATCCGCGCCCGTAGCGGTGCTAGTAATAGATAAGAAGACCTTTAAAACAGTGTCCTGGTCTACGAGTTGAAAGTTAAAACTAGAATCGAAGTCTGTGCAGGTTGAACTCGCATAAAAGTTGATGATATCAGGGGAAATATCGGTTTGTGGTACACCATCAATGAATGCTTCATTGATTTGATCTGCGTCAGAGAAAATTGCCGGCAGCTCCCTTACCACGGAGCCCCCCACACGATGCTTCCTCAATTCACCCCACAAACGTTTGGGATCGCTCCTAGAAAACACATTTTCAAAGTAAGCCTTTTTCTCATTTCGAACTGCAAGTGTAGTATAGTTTCGTAATTGTTTGTAGTACTGCCAATGAGCGTCCAGCTTTGATTTTTTGAACCTAGACTTCGCTCTGTCACGCAATTTTTGTAACAACTTTATATTATCAGTTATCCAAGGCGCTTTGGGTTTCGTTATTTTTACCGTTTTTAGCGGGGCATGCATATCGAAGAGGAACAGAATAGATTCATTAAAGAATTGTAACTTATCTTCAATATTCATACTGAACATATAATTAAATGGTATGCTGGATAGATCCCTATTGAAATCATCAGAGACAAACGATGAGAAATCTCGAAAAGTGTAGAAACGAGGTTTTTTGTCAGGACACGCTAACGATATCCTACAGTAAACCATATCATGATCAGAGATCTCGGAGCCTATTATCCCTGAATCAGTAACCGGCGCCAGGTCCGACACAGCAACAACATCCAGCAGAGACGATTTACGTGTAGGTTCCCTGATCAACTGTGACATAGCAGCTGACTGAAAAGCATAATTCAACTGAATAACGTCATTATCTTCAAGTTCTAACATATTAATATTCATATCACCCATACAAACTACGGAATCAAACCCCAAGGCAAACTCAGTGAGTAACGACTCCAATTCGTCGACAAACTCCCTATTATTCAACAAGGGGGTCTTGTACACACATCCAATCACATACTTCATATTAGCTAAGTCCACCGTGACCCATATCTGCTCGGAAAGGGTGTCAACCCGGCGGCAGTCACACCTTATTTCTTCGCGTACGTATATACCCACACCACCCCCACGGCCGACCCTGTCGTTCCGAAAAAAATTATATCCCGGTATCAGCAACCGCTGAGTGTCAACGGAGGAAGAAAGCCAGGTCTCCGAAATACAAAGAACATCGAGATCGTTATTATGCAAAAGTTCAGTTATGTCAGACAATTTCGGCAGAAGCGAGCGGACGTTCAGGTGTGCCACTACAACATGCTGTTTCATTATATAACTATAAATGAAATTTATCACAAAATTTTATAAAATATTTTAACAAACAAAACACCCGTATCATATACGAAAATATGTACTATTAACCGAAGTTACACCTCAAATGCAAACGAAAAATATTATAACATAACAACTGTAAAAGAAGAAAAGAGTTTAACGCAACACAATATAAAAGTAACAAATTTAAATACAAACAACAAAAACTAAATAAAGTAACAAAGAACAAACCAAATGAGCCTAGAACTTTTATAGGCAGAATAAAAGATGAATATTTATAACTTATTGATAAAAAACTGAAGTATTAAAATAGGAAATAAATATATATATATACTAACAAAATTTAGAAAAATATATTAAATATATTAATTAAATCCAACACAAGATATAAAATTAACTAATAAACACAACTTGTAAAAGAAAATAAAAATATGCAAATCTCAAGGCCAGCAAAAATAATTTAAATCTATTTTTATTGCAAAATAAAGTAAACTTATGTTTTTGTACGTATGAAAGAAAGGCGCACCAGAAATCGAGAACAAGGCGGTACCTATCGCATACATTACAGCTGTACCATAAACAATTTAGTTAATATCTCCGAAAGTTTTCAAATTTAAAACTTTTCCGTCCACTTTCACATATATTTTGCCGTCATTTGACCAGACCGATTTGTTGCCATATTTCTTTACGGCCGCCTTCATAAGAGAATTTCTAAACTGCGTTAGGTCTTCTCTTATAACTAATTTAGTACCCTTTAAAAGTTTCTTATTACTAGATATCATTTTCTTAACACGATGACTAAGAAACTTAACAATTATAGGGCGATGTTGCGGCTCTTTACCTGGTAATCTGTGGCAGGAGTCCATAAGATCAGGTGAAATATCCAGTTTAAGTTTTTCTTTACAGAAGGTGCTGACAACCTTACTCGTGTCCTCGTTCCGTTCCTCGGGCACACCGAATATTCTTAGCCAAAGTATTAACTCCACCGTCAATTCTATAACAGAGAGTTAGTCCATTAGCAATAATATCAGCCAATATACATTAACAGAGAAGCGTGCCGACTGATCTGCATTAGATACGTATGATTCTTCATATCTAGTATTTCTAGGCCCATACACCTTAATTGTGCCCATGCACTATTAGTCGATTGAAACGTCTTTTCGTCAGTAAATATTACCTTATTCCAGGATTCAATATCCCAGTACAAATAATTTAGTGCAAAGATTATTCTACCTTGTTTATGGCATTTCGATAAAAAACATGTTTCGGCTGCAATACAATTTCTTATGTCTTACATTTGAATACTTCTGCAGACTGACAACAGCATCTAATACACAAGAAAACGGATGCTTTCATAAGAAAACCACTAGAGCAGTATCATGATCTTCTAAAGAAATCCTTCTTCTACTTCTTCCTTGTTTTCTATGAATTGCTTGTTCTTGCTCCCAACGGGTTTTGACATTTTGTACGGTGCTTTTATTAACTCCAAAAATAAACGCTACTTCTCTAATAGTTCGCCCTTTTTGGAGCTTGGAAATAATTTGAATTTTTTGTTGATTACACAATTTTCTTGACATTATAATAAAACTCTCTTTTTAACAATCCAATTTGTTACTTAAGTGACAAGTCAAATCGAAGTTGTCAACAAAATTTAAAAGCATTGACATGTATGAGTGAACCAGATTCAGTTTTCTACTAAAACAGGACACATTACTTATCTCCAAAAAAACAATTCATCCACTTCAAAAAGAAGCCACCTGCAATACCACAATAAAAAGAAAACGACCAGAAAACCACATTAAACTTTATTTTAAAATTTTCAGGATTGTCTAAACGGCTCAAATTGAAATATACATAATCAAATTTAAAGAAAAAATAGTTTGTGACAATACTGACATTTGATTTCGTTTTATCTTAATCAAAACTCTCTTTTCTAAACCAACAGCATTGAACTGATATTTTACGATTTGGACTTGTTTTAATATCGATCAAATTTGCAAGTGGAGTTTTTGGACAATTTTGAATAGCTGTAGTTATGATCCAATAATGGGTGGAGACTCTGGCTAAAAATCTGAAACAAAATGCAAAGGAAAAATCCCTAACCACAAAAGTTAAAATGATATAAAAAACCTATATACGTATTTCGTCAACTAAGTTGCCATCTTCAGTAAAAACCTGTAGAAAAACAGAAAAGAAAACACTACGTTTAACACACTTTTCTGTTTTTCTACAAGTTTCTACTGAAGATGACAACTTAGTTGTCGAAATACGTATACAGGTTTTTAATATCTTTTTAATTTTTGTGGTAAGGGATTTTACCTTTGCATTTTTGTTTCAGCTGTAGTTATGAGTGAAGAATGTGTTAACCATAGTGTGGTCTCTTTTTGATGACATTTTAGTTCAATTAAACTATTAAGCCACGAAGCAATGATAATGAAAATTATTTTACAATAAGACATTAAACAAGGGTCAATTTTCGGAACAAATTATTGGCTTATTCTAAGAAAAACGAAGTGCATATGAATATATTGGAACCACAACTTTGACATGCTTTTTTCTATACAATACAGGTACCTATGTATAGAAATATTAGTTCTAAAATAATACCAATCCTCAATATTAATATAAAACACCAGTTACATAAAATATAAATAATGCAAAAGGATATACTGAAACGTTTTTGATGTAATAACAATATGATGATGAAATGTTTCCTTTTTGCGTCGTACACGTTAACCACATTTTAAATCATCACAACTCTGATATATTTTGTAATAGTAGGAAGACGTATTGTCTTTCAGAGCAGGTTTCAAGGAATTCTTAATGTTAATTCATCGAGCTGACGTCTGTGACAGTGATGCCATGGAGTACACTTCTGGGTTGATGACACTCGCTAAATTTAAAATTTAAATTTCGTGATTCACTGGCGACTTAAAAATATTTTGCGAGCATACAAACGCATACACGTTCGCTATAATATAGTGTGCAGATATATGTATATACGTGTGTACATATTCACACACTTATAGCTTCTTTTGAGTATTCATGAGATTCGCAGCTGCAGAAGTACTTCGTCAACGTCGGTGTCGTTATACAACAGTGAAATTGGTGACTTTGTGAGTTATACGTTTTACGAAATCTACGTGAAATGCATATTGAAAATCCTACTTAAAAATGTAGTCTAGTAACTATTATTTTGTAAAGGTTGTGGTATGCTGGAATTCTTTCAAGGATCTCTATATTACTGGTATTATGTGATTTTACGTTTGCAAAATTTAGGGTGACACATTTTTGTTGAACATAATGTGATGGGATCCCATCACACTATATTTCATTATTCTTCAGGAATTCACCACTGTGACACTGAATCAGATAATAATTCGCCACTCTGCCAATACGTCGCTTCTACTATTCTTGTCAGTCTAAAAATGTCAGAAACTTCCGTTCCCCAATTTCATCATAACAATTTCGAAAAAACCAAGAAGCATGTGAATGTGACAGAAAAAAATTGTAAATCATCAATATAAAAATTAAATAAATTCAACAAATTAAAACAATTACGGCACTATCTTAAGAAAAGTCAGTCTATTTTGTGTTTCAAAACTATCAATCTGTCATTTCTGTAATCTAAGTTTTAATATTTTGAACATGTGCATACTATATCGACATATGCACAGACTGAGCAAATTATTACACTTCAAAAATTATGTTATTTTTAAGGCGTTTTATGTCTTGTACTATAGTTTTGGAAGCCTACGTATTTGTATTTATATATGACTTTAAATCCGTGGGATGAGTTATGAATTTCACATAAATTTATTCATTTATTTTTGGACCCACGAGGCTATCTTCTGGTTTATACCGTAATACCATTTATCCCTGTTCGAAATATTTCAAAGTGATTTTCATTTTGTATTGAAAATGGTGGACGTCAATTTGAATATGTAGTAGTAGCTTTACATTCCTTTTAAATTATCTGGTGTTTGAGCTTATATTTATTGCTGGTTGGCTCATAATAGTTATTGCTTACTTAAAATTAGAATTTAGTTTTATTAAAACTTATAAAAACACTGCGAAAACTAAAAATTAACACTTTATGTGTTATATATCATTGAAAAGGTAACGAAATCCTTGTTTTAGTTAATTCACAAGTATACTTTTCATATATAACAAAAACGTATCATAACACTACTTCTAAAAACTATCTACGCCATTGTATTATTATCAAAAAAACGCCCCAAGTAGTTTTCATTATCAAATTTATATTATTAGGAATCCTTTAACATAAAGAATTAAATTAAATAAACAAGGAAAATAAATGAATTAGACAGAATACAGGGATTATTTATTAAAATGATGATAAAAATTTAATATAATAAAAGAAAGCTAAATAATCAGGTGAGGCCACCACACGACTTTCGTATACGTATGAGCGTTTCGAATTATACACAAGTTGTTCTAAATTGTTTTAAATACTTTTATCTTCTTAGAAAAATAAACCTGTAAGTAAGTGTGTTACTTCAAGTCCAAATGTTAAGAATTTAAGCAGGTACTTCTATACTCTATTAATAAATGTCTATACAATGCATACTTTGCGAGATATTTAAGAGTAAAAGTGTTATTTTTGGTCCGAATTTTGAAATTTCATTTAAACAACAAATATTTCAAATCCAGCTTTGAATGCTTTTGTACTCTTGATAAATATATACATGGTGTAGCAGCTAAGATGCCTGGGACCGTAGCTCCTCTATCATACAATGCATCGAAAAAGTCTAAGAGAAAAATTGTCCATAATTACAATCGCAATTTCCTAAAATATTTTTGGTCATCAGTGCCGTGCCGTATTCCAGTGGCGTATCAAACCTGTTTTTTTAAAGGGAACAATATATATTTTATGGCTGATTCGGAAAGCCCTTGAAGAGTACTTTTTTTTCTTATGTAAAGTCATACCGCTAACTTTAGCGGTTTCGCTGTTATAACGGTTTTTCTTCGCAGTTAATGCATACTTCGACAATTTTTTTTGGCAGGAACTAAATTGTCCCGGCGTTTGGATTTCGAATTTAGGGATAGACTAAGACCACGTCTACCTACTCTTAATTTTTTTTCAAGTGATTTAAGGAATGAAGATAATTTTTGATTGGGCTTTGCAAATAGTCATTTTTTTCTAAAATATCAAATGGGAAGCATATAAAATAATTACATCGTTGGATAATCGAATAATCGAAATTCCAAGTTTTCCATTAAAAAAAAAATTATCTTCTTTCCTTAAAACACTTGAAAAAAATTAAGAGTAGGTAGAAGTGGAAATTAGAAATCCATCCGGTAACTGCGAAGAAAAACCGTTATAACAGCGAAACCGCTAAAGTTAGCGCAATTACGTCACATAAGAAAAAAAGTACTCTTCAAGGGCTTTCCGAATCAGCCATAAACTATATATTGTTCCATTTAAAAAAACATAGGTTTGATACGCCACTGGAATACGGCACGGCACTGATGACCAAAAATATTTTAGGAAAATTGCGATTGTAATTATGGACAATTTTTCTCTTAGACTTTTTTGATATATTGTATGATAGAGGAGCTACGGTCCGAGGCATCTTGGTGCTACACCCTATATAGAATGCATAATATACGACATATTTGCAAAAAAAACTTATCGATGAGAGTAAAAGTGTTACTTCCGATCCAAATTTTGTATTTTTTTTAACAAAAGATATTGACTATCAAGCTTTAAATACTTTTATACTCGTAATATACCTGGCTAGAAAGCATGACTTGCGAGATATTCGCAAAAACTGACGATAACAGTTAAAACACCTCCTTCCGGTAGGAATTTCAAAGAACCTTTTTAAAGCAAATCTTCTTAAATTTAATTTGGAGTATATTTGAATTCTTTATAAATTTGTTTAAACTTAGTGGTTGGCGAAATATTGGCAAAATCCGATTTTTTCACTGAAGTAAACTACTACTTCCGGTGTACCAATTTTACTGAAAATCTAATCAGTTCTCAAGAGAGTGATTATACTCTTAAATATAAAATTTTGAATTGAGAGCTGTAGCCGTGTGACCATTATCGTGGTCACACACACACTAACACAAACCCATACACACACACAGAGAGAGTGATTTTTTAAAGATCACTTTTTTGGTACCAGGGAACTTCAAAACGTGGACTTCGGCAAACATCTCGAGGTCGAAAATTTTCGTCATCACAATACTTTTTTATACTACGTCTAAGAAAGTAAAAAACATAACAGCCTGGTATTAACCAGTACGACGAGCATGAGCTATCTCTTTCCTACGAGACTGGACTTAACTCAGAGGTGCAATTGATTAGATTAAAGCAATGGAATTTGGATAGTGCCTATTTCAATTTTGAGTCCCGTTTGTTTTAGTGGTTTTAATAAAATATTGGAATATCTGGCAACACAAATAGTTTCAACCAAGCGTGAGTTGTAGACAGGAATTGACAGGTGTATCTATGAAACAAAATGTGGAGAATTAAAATTAAATAGAAAATGAAACATAGCCCTCTCTCCACACTGCCAAGAAACTATACAATGTCATTCCAGTAGTTCCACCATACATGTGACGCAGATCAAGTTTACTTCTAACAAATATATAGTGTATTGCTTTTAGAGCAAGCCTATTGTGAATTACAAGACATGAGGTAATCAAAAATCCCAGAGGCTAGGATGAAGTAGCGTAGTCTTTCATACACAATTAATTATTAAGAGAAAAGCACTAATAATAAGAAGGAATTTATTTATTCTTGCTACCGTCATGTAATATACTATACTCATATTATCACAATAAATATGTGAACTTACCACATCTTCATGTAGGTGCGTTATAAAGTATCATTTTGCAATACGAATTCTTAAATACCATAATACTAGACGACCTACCTACAGTAGCACTATAACAGGATACTGTCTAATTAATGCCATAAAACCCTACGCCCATTGTCTGTTATATACCCTTCTGTATTCCTTGCATAATAATAAATATGCAAGTAATATATGCATGTACTTATGTACAAACAATATCTACGGTATGAAACATGCCTGAATAACATACCTCGGTATGTTCACTTTTTATGTCATGAGTTTAAAATCCTGGTTCCGATAATCTGTACGACAGTTATGGGTAACATATTTTAACGGCTACTGAGAATCGTTAAATAGAAATATCGCCACATTTATAACGCATAAGTGCAATAATTAATTCTACAAATTACGATGTACACGGACATAACTCTAACACACGTTCACATTTAATACCGGCAATTCGCTGGCGTTGCTATACAGCTATGTTGACTTATACTCTACCGTTCAGAAATATAATGACACTTTTCGCAAATTTATATAATGCCAAGATTGTACGGACAATTAAATACATACGATGTTCGTTGCATAATTATGAGAGGGAACGAAATCGAATGACGATTTTTACAGTAAACATAATAGAGGAATAAAATCGACAATAATATATGGTTGTTCCTATATATACGTTCGAAAGTTATGAAGTCGTCATTTCGAAGTATCACAAATTATTTACTGAAAATAGTTACAAATACAGCAGAATTGTGTAAATAATAGGACATTGACGTACATTGTAAACAATAAAGGATCCGAAGTGGATACTTGAGATACTCCCGAGATCCATTACAATTTAGTAAACTTGATCGATTATATATCAAAGAAGGAATGGGCAATTTCATCAGCAACCGAAGCAGAAGCGCCAACAGTACTTACATTAGTGGAAATGCAGAGGCATCATTCGCTTTCTGTAAGCTTTTACCTATAATAAAAACAATAACAGTAATAACAAAGTTTCTTCTCCAACAAGTTAATTACAAAACAATATGACATATTCAAGTGCAACCAAGAATGGAAAAATTAACAACAGAAGTAATTTGACAAATAATTGAACAAATACCTAAAGAAAATACATTTAAACATAAACTCAAATTTAAGAGTTACAGTACAAAATATATACATTTTTAATCACATGTGGGCATCTTGTACATACCTATGATAATTCTGAGGTTTTTTTTATATATCTCGATCTCTAAATGCTTTTGTACTCTTGATAAATCTATACAGAATGCGCGATTTCCGAGAAAAAAAAAACGCTATTCGATAAGACTAAAACGGTTAGATTAAAAAAAAAATACAAGAAGTATCGAAAATCAAGTTTTAAATGCCATTATACTCATAATTAGGGCACGGACACGTACGGTTGATGACTCATCGCCCATGGGCGCACTACTGAAATGTTGTATTTTTAAAAAGGTTTATTTTTATTTATATAATTGGATAACAAGTGGCTGGTGATCTATAAAATACAAAATACCTTATTATTTGTTCATTTTCTCTTCTGCAAGACTTGTTCTCTTTGAATTAAGTACATCCTTGTAGATAGAAAACGTCCTTTCTACATCGCAACTGGTTATAGGTGCGTACTGGAAATATTCTTTTATTTCAGCGTATTTAGCATACACAATTGCCGCAATGTTATTAAATTTGGATTTCTATTAAAAACTGCGCCTAACTTTTGCCGAAGGCCACATCCGAAGTCACTTGGAATACTTTTGAAATTATTAATAACGTCTAATATGGTTAATCCATTTTTTAATTTGAGATTTCAATTTTTAAAACATGTGATTAGTTTAGGCAAATTTCCAAAGTGTTCCTGAAGGAATAACAACTGATTTTTTAAATTTGGGATTTGTGTTAGTTCTTTGCACTCAGAAATACTTCGAGCATCGTCATTTAAACATGTAAAGAAATTTTGTAATCTATCGAAATTCTCTGCATAAAAACTATTTCTGTGTATGTTTTAGCAAAGCTAAGTGACGAACGTGCGATATTTTGGCATTCTGTAACGACATTTTACATACTTCGTAATAAATTTCGGAATCACTGACAATTCATTTTCATTTCAGAAAAAGTAACAAAACAACGTTCTAGATCTAAATAAATGATAACTGTTGATAACTAAAAATGTAAGCGTATGTTATTGAAACTGAACGAAATCCAGTGCACACTTACGTCTAGATAATTGAGAGAAGTCGATTCAATAAACCGCTAATAAACAGACTATTAAAAAAATTACGAGGTTCGTAATTAACAGTCAAAACAATGAAAAAACGAAACTAACGTAAGTATGAATGAAAATTTTATTTCTCTTGCAAAAAATAAGGTAAATATAATAGATTTTAAAAACCCCTCACACTCCCATCTACGCCGATGAAAAAAGGATTTTACTCATAAATTCCTTACTTTATGGGCATTTTTTGCTCTCATTCTCGGGCACTGCTGGGCGTAAACAGATGTTGCAGTTCACCATATGAATTAGTGCTATTTAGTAAGCGTGCGCTGTTTATTATTTTTTTGCTCCGTTGTAACTTCGTCGTAGTTTAACCCGGTCATGTCCGCGCCCTACTCATAATGTAATAATGTATTGGCCTAGAAAGCATGATTTGAGATATTCGCAAAAAGCTGACATTCCATAAGAGTAAAAGACCTACTTCTGGTAGAAATTTCGAAAAACTCTTTAAATGACATTTTCCTGAAATTAACTTTTGAGTACATTTGAAGTCTTAAATTTATTTAAACTTAGTAGTTGACGAAATATTGGTAAAATTCGATTTTTTCACTGAAGTAAACTACTACTTCCGGTCAACGGATTTTACTGTAAATCTGATCAGATCTGAAGAGAGAGATTGTACTCCTAAATATAAAATTCGGAAATGACAGCTTCAGCCGTTTGACCGCTATCGTGGCCACACACAGAGAAAGAGAGAGACACGCTGACAGATACACATGCACACACTGTGTGTATGACATTTTATAAATACCAGTTTTTCGGTATCAGGGGACTTCTGGATATCTGCAAAAATTCCGAAGTCGAAAATTTTCATCAGTTTCTTCTTTCCGTATGGGAAAGTAAAATCAACATGTAGAGTGGTTCTTTTTGGCCTTGTATGAGTCAACAGATGTTTCAGATATTGCTCAGCTCTTGTTTTTATTAGAGGCATAGATAAAAATTGTAAGTGTACGAGTATGAGGAGTTTCATGAAGTTCATACCATTCACGGCATGGCCACAGGAGAAGATTAAAGGAGTTGAAAATATTGTTCAAAAAAACAATTTTCAATGGAAAAACACAAAGTAATTTAAGTTCGTTATCAACAACCGTAGAAAATGGCAATGATTCAGAACTATTAACCGCGCAATGTATCATTCATCAACAAATTGTGTGTTGAAATTGCTTGTATGTCAGAAGTGTCAGCTGTTAATTATATAAAATCACATCATCATCAATTCCGCGAGTTATTGAAGAGATTGCAGAAAATGGTAAGTCCTTTGTACTGCAGGCTTAGCTGCTAAAGTTCTAACGTGATTTTCTGAGCTCCAAGAAATAATCGAAATTTTCTTAAATGAAAGGAATCATTCTCTGGTTGAGTTATAAAACAGTGAGTGGTTATGAAAGCTATCGTTTTATATAGATTTAATCGAAAATATAAACGACCAGCTTCTATTGGTTTATACACTCATACTGTGTTTTCTACAAAAAATTGTTTTGATTCAATCCCAATTGAACAAAACTCGAGCTCGAAATACTTTTGTATTCTTAATAAATCTATATAGAATACATCATTCTCGAGGTATTTGCAAAATAACTGCTTTAGATAAGAGTGTATATATATATATATTTCCGGTCCGAATTTTGAAATTTTTGTATGTGCAAAAACTGTTCCAGCTGGACCTCTAAATACTTTTGTATTGTGGATAAATCTGTATAGAATGCATAATTTGCGATATATTTGGAAAAAAAAGTTTTTCGAGAAGACAAAAAGATCGATTTTCGATAAGAATTAAGAAAAATCTTATTTATGAACTGCTTCTAAAATTCACTTTTTAGTAGATTTGTATTCTTTAGAAATATATCTAAACTTAAATTTAGATTTTTTTACCGAAGTAAACAACTACTTACGGAAGACGAAGAAATACATATATTAATTAGTCTGACTTTGGTTCAGATGCAGTAGAAATTCAATATTCAAAGTAAATGAGCGAATATCAAAAGTATAGTGAAAGCAGCCAAAAATTTCTTAATAGATCGGTTTAGGAAAGGTATATTTTCTATATCAATTTATAAAGCAACTTTTCATTACAAAACATGCTCTCAGCAAAAAATGCTATTGAGTTATTATAGACGTACATAGATAGCGAGGACTAAAGTGTTAATCTCATTATAAGGAGTAACAACTAGTGTTACATTGCTCTTCAATTAAATAAGAATTATTATTGTTTAAGTCACTACATACTTGAATAATTACTTCGGACTTCCAGAAAGATCTGTGTTTAGTTCCGTTTTATTTTATTATACATTATATCCTATATAGTGGATCGGAAATGTAATATTGCTTGCATAGCACATAATTTAATAAGCCAAGAATGTCCGAGTACTTATTACACATTGGGAATATGTAATAAGTATTTAAGATAATAACTCAATATCTAAGCGAATAAAAATCCATTTATGACCAAATATTTACACTTTGTAACCGCGGGAAAGATTTTTACTAGAAAAATAATTCATTGTAATGAGGGTTGCCTAATTTTAATTTATTTTATATTCATTTAAAACAAAGTAAAAAATAGTTGAACGAAAAATAAGTGCAGAGCGGGGTAGCTTTTTATTCAATTTATAACATGAACTAAAGCAAACAAATCTGCTACAAAGGATTTTTGAGAAAACTTGTTTTTAATATTTTGACATATTAATTAATTTTCTTTAATCAGATCATCTTTTTTCTAAATTTGATTATTCAGCGGGGTAGATTGCTAAATTCTTCATAAGTTGACGATGAAAGGTTTCCTCCAAATTTAAAATCAGCAAGAATAACTTGCATCAAAAATCTCCTATTTTTCAACTGTTCACATATCCACTATACAGGGTGTCCAGAAACTCTCCTGACAAACGAAGACCGACGATTCCTCAGATAATTTTAAGACAATTTAACCCAATTCACCCTAGTCCGAAAATGCTTCCTAAGGGAGCTAGAGCTCTTTGAAGATGGCGCCTTGAAATTAGTTTTTTTTTTAATATCTCCCGAATGCTTCTATTTAGAAAAACAAAAACTGGTATGCTTATTTATCCTCCAGAGGTGAATCGATTCCATCAATTGCGAATTTCTAGTACCGGTCATAGGCGTCCGTTTTGGGTAGGTAAACGGCTATTTTAACGCATAACTTTTTTGTCTTCAACTTTTAAGCATTTGTGACACTAGATTATTAAATTTTCAGGTATTCTAGACTAAAAGGTACTCTTACTTTAAGTCGGTAGGATACATCGTTTTCTAGAAAAATCGATTTGAAAATTTTTCGTTTTTTCGTCATTTCATCTTTCGTCATTTCAACTACGCGAACTGACAACAATTTGACAATTAGAAACGTAGGTTTTATTTCTGTTGGCAGTTCAGAGCGAACTAGTGTAAAAAATAATAAATTGAATTTTAATGACGAAAAAACGAAAAATTTTCAAATCGATTTTTCTAGAAAACGGTGTATCCTACCGACTTAAAGTAAGAGTACCTTTTAGTACTAGAATACCTAAAAATTTAATAATATAGTGTGACAAATGCTTAAAAGTTAAAGACAAAAAAGTTATGCGTTAAAATAACCGTTTACCTACCCAAAACGGACGCCTATGACCTTAGGAAGCATTTTCGGACTAGGATGAATTGGATTAAATTGTCTTAAAATTATATGAGGAATCTCTGGTCTTCGCTTGTCAGGAGGGTTTCTGAACAGCCAGTATAGGACCCTTAACAATACTGAAAATACTAAAAATATTTTTCAACGATATCTTTGATAGGGTTAATGATTGGTTAAAGTAACATTGCTTGCTACCAAATGCAGATGAACTACAATATTTACTTTTTCATAGTAATCAATTTAAGGCTTCGTCAGTAAAGCCTTTTATTCCAGGTAGCGATATATGATATTGTCACGGGGACGATATTAACGCGCCTTCACCACAATGTCATGGTGGGCTTTAACGTTAATATCTCAGGTCTAAACCCGTGACGGGGGTTTTGCTCTGGGGAGAGCACTCGCTTTATAATTATAAAAATAGCAAAAAAATTCGCCCTGGCTTCAGTCTGAAGTGGCGAGTCGTTTCAATAATACTACTTGTTAACAATTATAACTATATTTATTAACACAAGTCACAAGTGGAGAGGATCACAAGTGATCCTCCTTGCGGAAGAACACTTATCAATTTCCCATTCTGTTCGGATATGTTCCTTTTATTACCTCGGTAACGCCAAGTTCATCATTACCCCGCTGAATCCGCACATTCCTTCCGTTCGATCAACTTCCGTTGAACTCATCGAACGGACAGACAGGATGTATCGACTCAGCGCTAGGTAAATCAGGATTCAGGTTACCGCTGTAATAATTCTACTACTATACAGAGTGTTGATTCGCGACAATATATAAAAAAGTATTTTGTGTCAACACTGAATGGACTGCCGTCTTACTTCCAACATTTTGTTGTCTAGTGCTGCAAGTATTATAACGTTCGAGCTACTGTGTAATGGACCAATTCGTAGAGCAATTATCAGCACAAATTCCTGGCACATTGTGTATTTAACTTACGAGGAAGTATTGACTAATTATAGTTTACTGTTATGTATGTAGTGACTTACGTACATTAAAATTTCTTCTTTCATAATTGCTGTTTTGTTGTAATCAAATGTCTTGGTTATAGCTACTAAGCTTTCGAAACGCTGTGTACATCATACATTTGTAAATACGAACTTAAAAGCGGAGATTTAAAAATAATACACCTATTTGAACTATTTAAAAAAAGGAACGCTTATTGGAAGCAATTTACGGACATTTACCGTCATGCAATGACCGGGGCGTTATTATCTCAATTATGCGTATGAAACGGTAATCTCATAAACACATCGGAACCGTAAGCTTTTTTTAATTACTCTGTACGAGTCAAGCTGTCAATCACATACTAATGAAGGCATAGGTCAGCCGTAATAATTTGTTTATTGGCCGGACTGAATGTGTAATTTCCTGTTAGCGAAGTCCGTTTATAAGTACAGGTACACGTATAGGTGCGATAATCAAGTAAGTGCTATAATGGTTTCTAGTATGGTTTTTATTGAGCGGTCAACTATCATCAGCTATTTATAACAAGAGGTGTGTATATAAGACAGAATAGCAGTTATGAAAATTAATAGATATCTAACATTTATTGCAATAAGTTCTAGCAGTTACAAAGGTAGCAATTCTATGTAAGAAGACAAAGTGTTAGGTTGTGACCTTCTCAAGATACCGTTAAAACTAAAGATACAAGTAATAATGTAAAAGTCATTAATCAAAGCTGGTAATATAACTAATAATGCAAAAAGAATTTATCAAATACTAAAGAGAAGTATTAGTGTTCTGAATGTTGTTTTACAAAGTTTGTTCCAAATTAAACTTAAAAATCAATCGGGTCGAATTTTGAAACTTTTTCATAGATAAATTCCTTCACATCTAGCTCTAAATACTTCTATCTGCTCTTGGATTAAATCTGTATGGAATGCATAATTCGCAAGATATTTGTAAAAACCTACAAATAGATAAGGGTAAAAGTGATATATTTTTAATACAAAAATTATTAATTAATAATTTTTTGCAAAAAACTGTTTTTCGACAGGAGTTAAATATCTATTTTAGTTTAGTCAGACATTTCGAAAAGTTCTTTTATAAAATTATTCTCAAGTTAGCTTTTGAGTACTTTTATATGGTATGTAAGAAATTTGTTTAAATTTATTAGTTGACAAATTGCTAAAATTTTATGTTTTCACCGATGTAAACTACTACTTCTAGTCTACCGCTTTCACTAAAAATGCAATCTGATCTCGAAAGGAAGATTATATAATGACAATTTTAGCCGTATGGCCGCTTGTGATCACACAAGGAGAGACAGACAAACAGATCTGCTGGCAGAAGCTAATTTTTCGGTATCAAGGGATTTCAAAATACATATTCACGTGTAAAAATCCGAGGTCGAAAATTTTCATCATCAGAATACTTCCGTATTCTATACGTATAAGAAAGTAAGAGGTTTATTAGTATTCATCGCAATTATCAAATTGTTAATAGTTGCACTTTTGAGAGAGTTTAAAAGAAAGAGTCGGAATTGCAGAAAATTTCTATGATTGTTTCGATGGGGAGCTCTTGAAAAGTTTGTTTGGATGAAGAACTAGTAATTTTTGTTATTAGATTAAAAGCACACAATAGGTAAATAGAATCATAGAGAACAAAATATTTGACATAAAATGCCTTATTTCTAATTATGATGAGAACTTTCTACCTTCCTCAGGTTTAATTTTGTCGGATTTATGAAATTCCCTTAAATTTGATCAAAATAATTGGGTTTGAAATCAGCAGGGTCGGATTTTGGATCTAGTTCTGACCAACTTAACTTTTGCTCTGGAGATCCTACATGACTTATTGTATGAAGAGTCATATCATCAGGCTAAATCTATCTCTACTGAATTATCTTTAATAAACTCACTCAGCTTTGTCCTAGTGGAGATCTTTGGTACAATTTTTATCAAATAAATTATGACACACTAATTAGCACATTATCCATAACTGACTGCTCATCATTGGATGCTCACACTGATGTGAATCTGGCTCTCGACTACTTCTACAGCAGGCTCTACAGGCTCTATAAGATACGTTTCATATATTTCATGGTTTACCAAAGTTTTTAGGGAGAATTTAAAGTCGAAGGATTAGGTCGACTAGTAACTTAAAAAGCTACCAACTTTAACTAAATTTCAAATATCAGAGGCGTACAAGAATTATGTTACTCATACCGGTCTTTTATTGACATTATAGCCAAGTTCGGTTCAGATTTCACTGCTGTTCCAAGTTTCTTGGTTAAAAACTTGCAATCTTATCTTGCCAAGTCGTTGTGCTCGGTCATTAATCTCGCAATAAAATCTTCAATGTTGCCGGATCGATGTAAACTTACTAGAATTATTCTCTTTTTCAAGAAGTATGAAAGTCACAGATCTCTCATTAAAGACCCATCGCCATTTTGCCCAACTTTTCTAGAGCAGGTCGTGACAGTTTATATGCTTTAACACTTTCTCCTTCATATCTGTCCTTCAACATGGTTTCATGCCTGGAAGATCGGTGGTAACTAACTCTTCCAATTTCACTTAATATGTAAGTGAAGCACTAGACCATAGAGATCAGGTTGACGTTATTTATCTAGACCTTTTCCGTGTGCCCGACAGAATTGATCACAATCTTCTTCTTGAATAAATTGAGTTATTATAATGGAATTGCTCCTCGCTTTATGAACTTGATCAAATTTTATATTACTAATAGTACAAAGAACATCAAAAATCCTTTGATTTCCATATATCCAGTGGTGTACCTCAAGTTCCAATCTTGGACATTTGCTGTTCAATTTATTCATCAACGATCTCTGTGCCTTGTTATCATATCAGGCATTACCTTATGCTGATGAGCTGAAAATGCATACAAACGTCACTAGCGATAATGATTCCACCCACTTACAGGAAAACATCAATTAGTTATGACTTGGTCATACTCCGTTAACCTTATACTCAACAAAGATAATATTTCTGATTACCAATTATTCGATAACTAGGCTTTGATGCTACCTGATCTTTTAATTCACATATAATCTCCATGTGTGCAACAGTATCTAGAATGTTGGGATTTTTTTTTATTAGGATCTCAAGATATATTACGAATGCCTATCTCCTAACATACCTTTACTTTGCGTTGGCTGTCAATAAGTTGGAATTTGCTTCAATAATATGGTGCCCCTACTATAGATAAAATTCAGCGAAGATTTCTCCGATTTATGTTCTTTAGACTGACTGGAACGTCTCTTTACTTGAAGTGCATCAACTCCAATCTTTGGCCATTCGTTGTTCTATACTCAGTGATAGATTTTTATTTAAGATGGTAAATAACAAAATTGATTCCCTGCTACTTTATGGTATCGCACCAATGTGCCGAAGGAATCGCTTTTACATCACATGGCACGCAATGCTGAGTTTGTCTGCAGTGACATCTTCACTAACAAACTGATGTGTTAACGACGTCTTCTATATACTGCCGATCTATTCTGCCTGAAGCCTTACTGTTATTCGCTTATTTCTATTCTGATCGTAATGTTTGTTATAATTTTTGTAAACAGCTTGCTTATGCTGGCTAGAAAAGATATCATTCTATAAATTTCAGGGGCGTTCTTGTTTCCTTTTTTGTAGATTGGTATTGTGATGCTGTTTTCCAATCAACAGGCACTTTTTTCGTCGAGATAATTTTTTGAATTATTCTACGACTATTATAAGTGTGATTGCTGTTTCCAATTCAAGTCCTCCATAATTAATCATTTCATTAACGATTTGATCTGGGCCAGGGGCCTTTCTATTTTTGAATCTTATTAGTGCTTCATGTACTTCGTCCTGTGTTATGTAATCTTTTTCCAAAAGTTGTTCCGTGTAGGTGTTGTTCCTCATTATCTTCATTGTCACCTACTCGTGTAGCATATAAGTATCTTACATGCGTTTTCCATTCTCCTGGATTATTGACTTGTGTTCCAAATCTTTCTCTGTCCCCCGTATTGATCATGTTCCATGTCGGCAGAGAATTTTTGCCAGTATGTCTTCTTTATTTTTCTTATCCTTCACTCTGGTTCTAATAATTTTATATTTTTGGTATTCTTCTCTTGTTCTTTTGCTTCTATATCTGATGTAAGTTTCTTTTATTTGCTTTGCTAAGGTTTTCACTTCGTGTATATAGTATTCTTTTCTTTATTATTCTATGTTAAATATACATGCACGTCTTTATTATATGAAACAAGAGTATTATCAATATTATTATTTATTTAGTAAGAAGCTTCACGTAATGTTATTCAAACGAAAGCATTATAATTACCATAATTGAGAACACTGTTCCGGCATACTTTTAGAAGTAAATATTTTATAATCATATCGTGATGTGAAATCATCTCCATTGACATTGATCACATAAGGAAGTCGTGAACCGAACGGTCGATAATTGCATTCAGCGTGCTTCGAAGTGATCGTTCATCAACAATCAACAGTTGCGGCAGTCAGGCATCGAACAAGGAGCCAAACGAGTGAACAAGGCAAAACGAGGAGCCGTGTCCTAAGTAATGAGTGGCGTCAAAATGTAACGTTGAAGACGCCGACTGCGATATGTAGGTTTCTGGCAACGCGACAAACGGCAAACGAAACGGAATAAAACGGCAATAAAAACAGTGCTTTTGCTTTGATGAAGTCGAACTTTAACGTTACGACGGGCGATCTTGGTTAACGCAAACTTTATATATCGGCAAGAAGTCGAACATTCCTTCAAGGCAGTCGCAATGTCTGAATGTCCGTCCATGTGGTGTATATAAGTTGACAAGTACGGTTCAAGTGTATTGGATAACGGTAAAACGTGTTACCAAGAACAGTATCTATAAACATTTATAATTCGTAAATTGTTCGATTTTTTATCCGAAGTGAAGTCAGTTACATTCTCGTTCAAGTTTTGTCCTTGAAATCTATAGGCAACTGAATATATGTCTATTTACTATTCATATTATTGACTGTTATTTTCTAGTAGTACCTCTAACAAATAAAAGATAAATTATTCTCACACTATGGGCAATAACCAAATATATTTCGTCCTTAAAAATTGGCAGATTCATATTCTACCAAATTAAGGAATATTTCATAAAAATTTGGTTTCATTATACAGTATTTGGTGATATTGTGTTTTTTTGACATGCTGGGACATGTTTTGATATGATCTTGTTCAGAGTATGAAAGCTTAGTCCTAAGTAATAATAAAATGCTGTTGCAAGCCGTTCACGAAAGGAACCATTGATTTAAATGAGATCAGGGGTGTCCAAAATAATTTTGTGTAGGGCCAGATTTGTCATAGCTGTGGTGGGCCAATGAAAATACTTTAGACGAGCAAAGCAGGGTTGATATATATAAGTAAAACTCTAGTTTCTTCTTAAGACACCCAAAGCATCACCTGGATGAAAGGCAAGCACAGCCGACTCGCGCCTCTTGTGTTTGTTTAGACCGTGAATTTAAATCAATATACGAATTAAATGAGTGATATGGACTTCACATTACAGTAGAACCACTAAAAAACAGATCTGGCATAATTCAATGCCACAAATGCCAGCGGTTCGACCATACACCTTTGCGCCAAACGCACTACTACACCAGCCAAGTGCGCAAATTGCGCAGGAAGCCACACATCGGCATGGGCAAATTACCCAAAAAACCCAAATAATACCACCATACCAAGATACGTCGAAGCATCGCTACCCAAACACAACCCGTGGACACACAAACGTATTCCCGAAACCAAACAGACCAAGACTGCACCAAACACAAACAACTAGATTACTCAAATTCTATGCAAAATGTTATCACTCAACACGTCACAAACGCAACAAACAGTCAAATCACAGATTTTATACAACAGAAAGCAAACATAACCATACTTTTTGACAACAAACATTAACCATTGAATTATGTAATTAACGTAACACGGATCCATTCCAAACGTACACGTAATCATTCACCAAGGGCGAAAAGAAGGATGTAGAGGTAATGGAATTATATTTCGGCCTTATCAAAAGTTATCAAAATCATATATACCACGCGATCATTTAAATTCTAAATTATAGCAGGCGGGATTTTTTTTATTAGGTTGTCCAGAATGTCAATTATTGATTAATTGAAATTTGCGGTTATGTTATACTTTGTGACATTTATGAATGTTATGTGTAATCGATTTAAATTTAATGGAAATGAAAGCATTACAAGATAAATTAGTTTTATTGTGAATTACAAAAGGTGTTCAAAGTGTTCTCCCCCTGTTGCAATGCAACTGTTAACCCTCCGTTTCATATTTTCAAAAGCATTTGCCAACATCTGAACGGTTATAGCGTTACATGCATTAGAAATTGCCTTTTGTAGTTCTTCAAGATTTTGTGGGTTATTTTTGTAAACAGTGTTTTTCAGATACGGATAAATGAAATAATCAAGAATCGTTAAGTCCGGACTGCGAGGCGGAAATTCAATGACTCGATTATCATAAAACTCGCGAATTCGAGCCATACTTTCCCATGTTTTGTGAGCTGTGGCATTGTCCTGTTGGAAATACCCATGTAAAAGTTCGTCATCATGAAGATTTTGTAAAAACGGTTCAAGTAAATTATTTCGATATCTCTCAGCATTTATCGTTCCTTCAAAAAACATAGGTCCAAATATACCTACGCCTTCTAGAAACCGCTAGCCAAACACCAAATTTCTGCGGATGGAAAGGTATGCTCACTTTAGCTGTCAATGACGTCATTGCGGACAGATTGACAGTTCTCATATAGGCTACATTTTGACGCAGTTATCTCCAAAATGGCGGACGAGTCAGCTATGCTTTATATAGTAGTTGTAGGTGAAACCATGATTCGTTAGAAAAAAATGTTAAATCCAAAGTGTTGTTGTTATTTAAATTATTCAAAAACCACTGACAGTATTCTATTCGTACAGGAAAATCTCGAGGGAATAGCTCTTGAACGACGTTAATCTTATAGGGATAAAGATTTAAATTTTCTTTTAAAATTTTTTGACAAATTCCATACGAAAGGTTTATTTCTTGGGCTAATCTGCGAAGAGATTTTTTGGGAGACTGTTCCATTCTTTCTGCAACATCTGCCACAATCTCAGGAGTCCTTTTTTTTGGGCGCGCCACTACCAGCTTTCCTACCTACAGTTCCAACATTACGAAATTTCGCTACACATGTGTAAATTTGTTGGACTAATTGTTGATAAGCCGCAGGAAAATTAGGGAAGGAATTTTGAAAATCATTGATGCAGTGCGGTACTGAATATGTCCATTCACCATTCTCTTGTCGTTCGGCGTTTTTAAAATAACTTTCAGTAAGAAAAATCTTATGTTCTAAATCAAACATTTTGAAACGTCACTTTGAGAATTCAAATTGTAAATTAGTACTTATATACCGGTAAAATGGGGTGGCTTTATGCCACTTTTTATGGTTTTCAAAGAATTTCGGACAATTATACACACCAAAAATGTTTGTAAAAATTAACGATATACTTTGAACCTTTGGTTACTAAATTGTGTAAAAAAGACTTAGAAATTTTCATTCGTTTTTCTAAAATTATTTATAACAATTGGCACAATTTCCCCCCATACGATGGGGTGGCTTTGTGCCAGCTACTTGTTTACCGTTTTAGCACAATGCCGCCTATTTACAGGCTGAAAATGTGCCAGGCCCAGCTTCATATTATAGTGAAACTGTATGGTATGAGTGACATGGCCCAATTTCACCCCAATTAGTTTTATCTCTGTTATTTTTGTGGTACAATCTCGCCCCAAATAGAAGGTTTAATGAAAAAATTTTTTTATTTATAAAATATAACAAAAACTAGATATAATTACAAACCAAAATAAAACAAAAGAACAGCCAATTCTCACATAGAATAGTAACTAATAAAGATAATTAAGCGTATAAACTGAATTTCAAAATAGGTAGTGGCACAAATTCCCCCCTTATATTGTCGGAATCTTATTCAAGGTGACACACCCAGGTTATTTTGCACTACTCGACCACTGCGTATTCTTTAAAAGATAACCTATATAACACCTAATTACGTGCGAACTTTGAAACGGTCATTATTAAAACACTTTAAGCAAGCCAGGAGAAAGTATGCGATAAAACGAAAATTTTGCAAAATCTCACCAACTTAATAACTTGACGGAACAGAAATGGAGGGTATTGCATACACAAACCATACATTTCATTCTATTCGCCTCTAATATCGGTATTCTTGAACAAGAGTTCGGGGCGGTAGGTGAATCGATGTGCCGATATGGTGCGAATATACACGATCAACACGTAGTGGCACAATCACGCCCCGACTGGCACAAAGTCACCCCATTTTACGGTACCAACTTAATTTAAATTTCACAAACTGCTCTAATTTAGAATTTAAATGATCGCGCGGTACCTGTTTACATTGTAATGAAATAACATCAAGGTAACTGTGTTCCACGACATTGCAAATTAATATGAGTTAGGATTTTCGAAATCAATGAGATAACTGCCATTTATTTGTTTGTTCAGCGACTCTGTCAGGTGATATTTTAAAAGCGACTATGCGCAGCTGCTAGATGGCTGTTCGTTGTTTTTTGCTCTGGTATGTTTCATCCGGAATAAACGCTGCTCACAGGTATATCTACTTCTAAATAAGGAAATCTGAAAAGCTAGTGTTGTTAGGTTTGGGTACTGGTCGGAGTTCATATACTTTTTGTATATTAACCCGAATTATTTTTGTTCGGCAGTATTGGATGCTTTTTTGAGAAGAGTATTGCTCTGTAATTCAATAAATTCTAACTGGAGATGTAGCTTAACGATTTCGATTTCAATATCAAACGGATTTTGGAACACATTCATGCTTGGTTCTTGCGTTGTATGTGCTCCAGTGTTTTCTAGTCTCGCGTTGAGTAGGATTGAAATCTACCTACAGTTTTGAAGAACGACGGGCTAACTTTTGACTCACTCGCCTCTGTGGGCCGCATTGTGGCCCGCGGCGGTATGTTGGACACCCCCGACTTAGATGTCAAATAAAAACAAAACAAATCATAATCATAAGCTCGTGCATAAAAGACCCCCACTTGGTATAAGGTGCTTAGGTCTTACTCAGTTAGTTTTACATTCCTTCTTAATAATACGGCTGCTGGACGCTGACCAAACGTGGCATCCGTAGACCACTACAGAGGTGGATAAAATTCTTTTTGACAGACAAGAAAATGTCAGTCAAAATTTATATAAATGACTTGCCGTTTTTCATGGGTGCCGAGTGCTATATCGTAATGTTTGTAGATGACTGACAATTGCGGTACATGCAGGGGCTCGGGAGAGCTCGGGCTTTGAGTTGGTAACGTACTAGACAGCTTTCTCGAGGATCCTTTGGATGTGAATTTATCGAAGGCAACATATATCCATTTTCATCCGCAGAGGTTATTTGTCACATATCTTCCAAATCAACTAATGACAAATATCACAAAATGTTTGGATGCTTTTCTCAACGCTACTTTGTTATTCGACGACCACATGGGACTGCTACGCGGAAAATTAAACCAGGCTTCTTATGCGCTCCTGAAGTTAAAACCAACGCTCGCACGAAATGATTTACTTGGCGTTTTTATGCCATGGCGTAGTTCGCTTTATCTTAATAAAAATAGTATTCTGGTTTGAGGGAGAGTGCGAAACTGGGAGCGTATTCTTCGTTTGATCTTCGGTCTAGAAACAAGGCCGTTCTCTAAGGATATCTTTTGATCAAATGGGATTTTGACTTACATTTCAATCTATCTTTACAAATCAATAATTTTTGTTGGACATAATTCCGGTATTTTGATATATTTGCGCATAGTTATTTCACACGTCAGCCTCTTCTTATTAGATTGACTGGGTATAGGGCTTTTAAAAATCCACGATTTATTCAATGGTTAAGTTACGGGGGCCCACAGGGCGCATCGGATCCGCAATTGCATATTTAAACGGGCAATGAAGGTGTTTTTCATCAAACATGCTTTCTACGTGGTTGTCTACTATATCTCAGTTTTTAAGTATACATCATATAATATAATTAATAATAAAATCAAAAAATCACAGGGATTTACAGAACAAGTACCAGTACTAACTGGAATCCGCCAGGGCGATAGTGTGAGCCCAACCTTGTTCAACCTCATTATCAATAAAATAATTAATAGTGTAATACAAGTTGATAGAGGATATAGAATGGCACAAGAATCGATAAAGATACTATGCTACGCTGACGACGCAATTTTGATGTCAAATAACGAAGATGATCTACAGCGACTACTATATAGGTTTCAAACAAGAGCGTGGCAGCTTAACATGCAGATATCTATAGAAATGTATGTACTTACAAATACATGTCCACTCAAAGCAAAGTCCGCATATATAAAACTGCCGTGAGACATGTACTCAGTGTTGCCAACCCTATCGATTTATCGGTAGATCTACCGATTTAGAAGGTAATCTACCGATATACCGATTTGGCACTTCATCTACCGATTTTTGGGATATCCTAAATTTCAATCAGGTATTTAAAAATAAAAGAGATCGGGGAGGTATTTTTTTGTAAAATAGTAGTAAATTGAGAAATTTTTCCATATTTAAAAAATTATTAATGATAAGATTTCGGCTTACATATTGTTATCTTCGTGTGGAAGATTTTGTTTAGATTTCTATACCGGGTGTCCAGTTTAAAATGCAGTACATGGGGATATTGGAAACCGTTGGAGATACAACGTCGGTTAAATGGGAGAAAAGTTGCGTATTTATTTGTCCATGAATAATCCGACGTCAGATTTTGAAATTTTTGTTTCATTGGGCAGATACAGGGTGAAAAAGAAAAAAATGCATTTTTGAAAATCTTCCATATTTTGTTTCCTAGAAGAGATAAATTTACAAAAGTTGTAAGCTAGGGATAACAAGTCATGAGGATTTTAAAAGTGATTTAAAAAAAATCTAGGTCTACTAGATTTTGCGTGACAATAATCAACTTTTGTTTTTCTTATGGCAGCCATATTGGATTTTGACATTTTTAATATCCTCAAAAAAAATGCTATTCAATGATGTATAACATGTTTATGTTCAAGATAGTAAAAACATGAAAAATAGAGAAAGTAAGATTTTAACATAGTAGGTCATGGAACTGTCGATATCTTATGTGTATACTGATAAAAAACAAAAAATAACAAGTCTCCAAGTACTGTTAAAATATCTTTAACATTTTATTTATTAGTATTCATTAAATAAAGGGTTAGGTAGCTGAATCATTAATGTAACAACTGTTCAATTAAGCCACCGTTCATTCGTATGCACAATCTACATCGTGTTAGTACTGCCTCACAAGATTTCTAACCATGTACGGTGTCATTCCATTCACTGCTTCTTCAACTGCTTGACGTAATTCTTCCACATTTTCATAAAATCTCGAATACACCTTGTTTTTCAGATAGGCCAATACAAAAAAACAAGACGTGTGAGGTCCGGGGACCTAGCAGGCCACCCTATTGGTCCTCGGTTACCAATCCAGTTATTGTACTATTGATTATTTAAATAATTTGTAACCAACAAGGAATTGTGTGGAGGCGCTCCGTCTTGCTGAAAACACATATTTTGCAACGTGGCAGTGGAAGTTCTTCAATTCGTTCAGCAACATGTGTGCGCAAAAGTTCTAAATACATTTCAGAATTTAAATTCTCATTGAAAAAGAATGGACCGATAACATGGGTATCAATAACGCCGATCCAGACATTAAATCCCCATCTGACTTGCTGTCTAATGCCACGAACTAGGTGTGGATTTTCATCGGACCAAAAGATAGTATTTTTACGATTTAACATTCCAGAGTTAGTAAATCGACTCTCATCAGACCATAAAATTTTCGCAAAAAAGTTTGGATTTTCATTATGTTTTTCGATGAAACAATGAAAGAATTGTGCTCTCCGTATTTCGTCACCATTTTGAAGCCCTTGACTGGCTCTTTCACGATAAGGTTTGAATTTGGCACGTTTTAAAATGGTACCAGCTGTTGAGCCAAGTGTATTTTCAATTACCCGTAAAGACGTACGGGGATTTTCAACTACTGCTTGAAGAACAATATTTTCATTATTTTCATTGTTTTGCCTTTTTTTGGGTTTGACAAAACTTCCATGCACTATCAAATTATCACGCAATCGGCAAAAAATGCTTTTTTCTGGCTGCCGCCTTTCAGGGTATCTATCGAAATACATTTCTGCAGATAATTCATCATTTCTTCCACACAAAATAAAACACTCCAGCATTTGATATTTGTCACTATTTGTAAAACGATCCATCTTAGGTTTGCACAGTACAGATACTTATAACAATACAATGAGATTAACAATAAGATTACTGACGATTCAGAATAAACTTCACAGCTTTTAGAGTTGTTTAATACAAATGTCACATTTATTATCACGGCCTACTATGCTAAAATCTTACTTTCTCTATTTTTCATATTTTTACTATCTTGAACATAAATATGTTATACATCATTGAATAGCATTTTTTTGAAGTTATTAAAAATGTCAAAATCCAATATGGCTGCCATAAGAAAAACAAAAGTTGATTATTGTCACGCAAAATCTAGTAGACCTAGATTTTTTTTAATCATTTTTAAAATCCTCATGACTTGTTATCCCCAGCTTACAACTTTTGTAAATTTATCTCTTCTAGGAAACAAAATATGGAAGATTTTCAAAAATGCATTTTTTTCTTTTTCACCCTGTATCTGCCCAATGAAACAAAAATTTCAAAATCTGATGTCGGATTATTCATGGACAAATTATTACGCAACTTTTCTCCCATTTAACCGACGTCAACGAAATTCAGTCATTTCCAGATAATGCAGTAAAACTTTGGCGAGAAGTTAAGAAACTGAAGATGGGTGATGGTGAGGTAATGTTTTAAGTTATTTTGCTCTTAACATACTAACTTTCCCACACTTCTCGGCTAATGTAAAAAATGAGGTGTGGCCACCACACGACTTTCTTCAACGTATGAGCGTTTCAAACTACAATTTTAAGAATTTTTTTACACAAAAATTATGCAAAATCCTATTCTAAGTACTTCTATTCTCTTAATAAATTGCTGCAGAATGCATACTTTGCAAGATATTCGAAAAAAAAGTGCTACTCCCCAAGAGTAAAAGTGTTACTTTCGGTCCGAATATTAAAATTTCATTTATACATAAATTATTACAAATCTAGCACTAAACAGTTTTATACTTTTGATAAATATATATAGAATGCATAATTTACGACATATTTGCAAAAAGTCGCTATTCGATAAGAGTAAAAGTGATACTTCCGGTCTGAATTTTAAAAAAAAAATGTATACAAAAGTTACTAAAAATTATGTTTTAAATACTTTTATACCCGTAACGCACCTGTCTAAAAAGCATGACTTGCGAAATATTCAGAAAAAACTGATTTTCGATAGAAGTAAAAGACCTAGTTCCGGTAGGAATTTCGAAAAACTTTCTAATAATATTGTTCTCAATTTTAATTTTAAATACATATGAACTTTTTAAAGATTTGTTTAAACTTAATAGTTGACGAAATATTGGCAAAATTCGATTTTTTGACTGAAGTAAACTGCTACTTCCGGTCTATCGACTTTACTAAAAAACTAATCTGATCTCAAGAGGAAGATTATGTTTTAAAATACAAAATTTGGAATTTATATCTATAGCGGTTTGAACGCTATCGTGGGCACACACTGATATACACACACACACAGAGAGAGAGAGACATTGTTTAAAAACCACTTTTTCGGAATCAGGGGACTTCAAAACGACATCTGCAAAAATATCATCACAATACTTCCTTATACTAAGTATAAGATAGTAAAAGAGTATTCTCTTCTATAAACTTAATGAAAACCATGCAACGGAACAAATTAAACACAGAGTCTATAATAAGATTGTTACAAACTAAGCAATATATAGGAAATAATAGTTGCTACAATTTTCCTGGTGATAAAAAATTATTGACTCATATGAACAAACAAAATTTCTATACTTCATCAAAAGAAAATTAGTTTATTTGGAGTTGATTTATTTTTTCAATCATTATTTTGTTTTTGCATTTGTTTTTTAATAAAAACTATTTTTTGTGTAGCAATGTTTGCCTCTATATTTCCAACCTACCGATTTTTTACGGTCTACCGACTTTTGGATTTATAAGTTGGCAACACAGCCTGTACTCACATATGCAGTGAAAACTCTGGTGGATACAAAAAAATGAGGTGTAGCCACCACATGACTTTCTTATACGTATGAGCGTTTCAAATTGTAGAGTTCGAAATTTTTTTATATACAAAATATGCAAAATCCTATTACAAGTACTTCTATTCTCTTAATAAATCTCTACAGAATGCATACTTTTCGAGATATTCGAAAGAAAGTGCTACTCGCTAAGAGTAAAAGTGATACTTCAGGTCCGAATTTGGAAATTTCATTTATACAAAAAATAATTGAAATCCAACTCTAAATACTTTTGTACTCTTGACAAATATATATAGAATGCACAATTTACGACATATTGGCAAAAAATTTTTTATACAAAAGATATTGAAAATTAAGTTTTAAATACTTTTATATTCATAACGTACCTGTCTAAAAATCATGACTTGCGAAATATTTGCAAAAAACTGATTTTTGATAAGAGTAAAGCACCTACTTCCGGTATCAATTTCGAAAAGGTTTCGTAATAAAATTCTTCTCAAATTCAATTTTGAGTACATATGAATTGTTTATAAATTTGTTTAAACTTAGTAGTTTGCGAAGTATTGGCAAAATTCGATTTTGTCACTGAAGTAAACTACTATTTCCGGTCTGCCGATTTTACTGAAAATCTAATCAGATCTTAAGAGGGAGATTATATTCGTAAATATAAAATTTAGAATTGATACCTATAGCGGTTTAACTGCTATCGTGATCACAGACACACACACAGACATTTTTTAAAAGCCACTTTTTCGGTATCAGGAGACCTCAAGACGTAGACATCTGCAAAAATATCGAGGTCGAAAATTTTCATCACAATACTTCCTTATACTAAGACGTATAAGAAAGTAAAAAGCAAAGAGCAAGATGAGGGCAGCAGAGATGAAACATTGAGGTATGTTAAGGTTGTAAGCTTGTGGTAGTCTAATGTATTTATGACAATGCCTGTATTCCCTAGCAGAATTTCCCGGAAAATAATTTTTATTAAAAAAAAATAGAATAAAAAAGACGTTTTAATCGCTATTTGAAATAATTTAATATTTAAATCAATATAAATTTTAAACTTACAAGGGATGTTTACAAAGTTCTGGGAATTGTGCTATAATTAAATGACGCAGAACATATTGGCAATGCTATTGCTGATAAACAAGTCTTGACATGTTTATGCAGCTATCCAGTACAACATCGTTCAGTCTAATTCAGATGTTCGACTGATATAGACGCATTTCTGTAGCACCGTTTGTGTAACCATAGAAGACGAGGCTAAATCTCAAAGAGTAATAATTTTATTTTTGTGGAAAGAGGGTGTGAAAACTTCAGAAATTATTAAACGTCTGCTAGGAGTCTCTGGTAAGTCTACAGAATCTAAAAGTGCGGTGCATTACAATACTGCCGTGGAGAACCTACTGAAAGAGAGCACACGAATGACTATTTCTCAAATCAGTGTATCGTTGGGGTAAATGTATTCAATTAAATGGCGATTATGTTGAAAAACTACATTGTAATATTGATGAAAATTGACACAATAAAAAAATCATAGCTAAATTCCTAGAACTTTGGAAACATCCCTCGTATATTGTCATTATGTTCATAAATTGCATATTTTCAAATAACTAAATATTATCTCATCCTTAAAAATCATTTCTCATAGAATTTGTATTTTAATAAAATGTGGGATATTAATAAAATAGACTCAGAAAAAAATACATAACCGTGTTTAATTTCAGGTTTTCAATAAAACTTTGGGAGAATATGCAAAAAATAAATGTCCAAACAGTTACAGAATTAATAAAATTAATAGAATCTACGGTTGGTTCTTAGTGAAACATTATGAATATTAAACGAATAAAAATTATATTATATATATGGTTATATTGTTTCACTAAAGGACAGATTTATTGTTCTCTGACACGAGTTTCGACCTCTCGGTCATTAACGAAGAGTTTACAGGCTTAAACTAAACTAAGAAAGTTACCAATACCTATTTATATGTATGGGCTAGTGTCTCAAGTACAGTGTCAATAATGGGGGTGTTTATGAAATCCAGTTGTGTGTTTGTGACATGTTTATTTGCTGTTGTAGCTTTTTTAATTTCTAGAATTTCTAATAAATCTAATTTCCTTCCTTTATAACTATTATGTAATAATGTATAATTATTGGTATCAAATACATGTACAAGGTCTATGCAATGTTCAGCAAAGCCTGTATTTTTATTATTGTTTAAAATTGATTTTGTTTTAGATAAATTAAAAAATGTTGTAATAACCAGTAACATGAAATTAGTCTCCTTCGATATTAATAGCCTTTTTACTTCAGTACCTACCGATGAATTAAAAGCAATTTTATTTAAACAGATACAGAAGTCTCAGCTAATCCCAGAACAACAAAACGTATTACAAAAATCTATTAACACTTGCTTCAACCAAGATTATTTCAAATTTTGCAATAAATTTTATAAACAAACTAGTGGTCTACCCATGGGTAGTCCGTTAAGCCCATTACTTGCCGAAATATATATGACAGATTTTGAAGATAGATACATAAAAAATAGTAACAACCCTTTCTTAAAACTCATTTCCTTTTGGGCTAGATATGTAGATGACATATTATGTATTTGGTCAGGCACAGACAGACAATTAGATCAATTTTTCAGTCATTTAAATTCAGTCACCAATAATATTCAATTTATAATAGAAAAAGAGGTGGAAAAAACTCTAAACTTTTTAGACATAAAAATCACTAGAATTGAACAAAGATTAGAATTTGATATATTTAGGAAAACAACTACCACAGATAATATCATTCCCGCTAATTCAAACCAATCTTGGAATATAAAAATGGCAGCCTTCCACAGTTTAATCCATAGATTACTCAACTTTCCTTTAAACACTGACAACTTCAAAAAAGAAAAAGATATTTTAAAAACTATAGCATTAAATAATGGTTATAGCACACAACTCATTGACAGAATGATTGAAAAGAAACAAAAAAAGATCCTTATAAATTTTTTTTACATTGAACAAACTCAACATACAAACAACAAGCGGTATCATTCTCTTAACTATATTCCAGGACTTAGCAGCAGAGTTTCTAACGAATTAAAAAACTTAGGTTTAAATATTATCCAAGTAAATTTAGGAAAAATCTTAGTCAACAACAAAGAAAAAGCAAAATTGTGTGACAAATCAGGTGTTTATGAGGTAGGTTGCAGTGATTGTGACGCAATCTACATTGGCCAAACAGGCAGACCCGTACAAGATCACATTAATGAACATAAAAAATCAATTTAAAACAATAATAAAAATACAGGCTTTGCTGAACATTGCATAGACCTTGTACATGTATTTGATACCAATAATTATACATTATTACATAATAGTTATAAAGGAAGGAAATTAGATTTATTAGAAATTCTAGAAATTAAAAAAGCTACAACAGCAAATAAACATGTCACAAACACACAACTGGATTTCATAAACACCCCCATTATTGACACTGTACTTAAGACACTAGCCCATAGATATAAATAGGTATTGGTAACTTTCTTAGTTTAGTTTAAGTCTGTAAACTCTTCGTTAATGACCGAGAGGTCAAAACACGTGTCAGAGAACAATAAATCTGTCCTTAAGTGAAACAATATAACCAAGTGTTTTATTCGTTTAATACTTACAGAATACTCTAATAATAGTCAAAAACCTATAGAGACTATATATATATTATAAATTAAGACTCTAGTTCCCTGATAATTCATTGTTAGGTATTAGATCAGGCTTGTTAGTCAAATTAATCAGCCTCGCAATTTCCACTCGAGTAAACAAATTTTCACGCTCAGGTCCGTAATATACGTAAAATTTTATTGCCTTTATAACTACAATTTTCTTGCCTTTTTGATCATTATCATCTAATTCCTACTAATTTGATTCTCAAGAGACGCACTACGGCAAGAATTACCAATACATTAAACTGAAGTATTCACATTATGCACGTGTATGTGTATGTGGATTAAAGAAAATTACCCATCGCATATTTCATATTATGTAACGCGATATGTAATTGGAAATTTTAATGAGATAATTTTATTATACGGCCATCATTTCAATTTCAATTCTCGGAAGGGTCATTACTACCGGTCTAATATATATATATTGAAAAGACCACAGACGAAGTCACTATGGTCTACTATAAATAGCATAATGAGCATCACTTTTATGGGTTTTGTTCATAGAAAAAAAGGAGCAAATTAATACGTACATGTGTGTCTGATTTTTAAAGCATCTTAATTTGACACACCACCATTGTTAATTTGATAATGAGGTTTGATGGGATACATATTCTAATGTAATTTCATATGAGGAGACGAATGAAGGAAGAAAAAACATT
This sequence comes from Amphimallon solstitiale, assembly GCA_963170755.1. Taxonomy (NCBI): domain Eukaryota; kingdom Metazoa; phylum Arthropoda; class Insecta; order Coleoptera; family Scarabaeidae; genus Amphimallon; species Amphimallon solstitiale. The sequence continues at coordinate 222,981,778 of OY720675.1, forward strand.
CAATGGTTCCGACAAATTGTTTAGCATTCACAGTTGTATAGAAGTTCTTTATTTTGCGAAAGTTATTGCTGTTTCTTTTTTTTTTTTGTCACGTTTGTAATGCTATGTTATATTAATCATATCTAATGAGTGTTAACAACGAAAAAATGTAAATATTTTTCTCTGTTCATTTAAAGGGGAGGTCCTCTACTAAACTGTCGGATAATTTTCAGTAATTTTAATATTTTGCTTTTATGTCGCCTACAAACGAAAATTAAATATTCAATAAATATTTGTTGTTTTAACCTTCCGTTAGGCGCGCTGATGTTTGCAACGTTAGTAGTCGCGATCGGACTGATAAACCCATTATGTTGGTTTTGTATTTTTTCACTTATCTGTTTACCTTATGTATAGGAGATCCATTATATATAACATTTTAACATTAAGTGAACATACTACTTAACTTTTATTAGAAAGAAAATAATATTTAATTACAATATACAATATAAGAGAACATTATACAGAATCCTATATTACATTTTCTGCGGTATTACAAATTAAGCAATTTTCACAAACTGTTTTCACATGTTGATTCAAACATAGGTAGGGTAGACCGGGGATAAAAGTGCCACGGGGAAATAGTGCCGCTTGCCGCCATTTTTTTAAATTAAACGAAACGCATGCGACGCCAACATTACAAGGTCATGTCTATACCGCTTCCTGTCGAGCACATGCATTTAGTGTCGAAGTAGTCGTGTAAGCGAGAGGACATATCATTTTTAATTTGTGCGCTACGTAGTAAATAATTTGTTGTTGTCTATTTTTTGTTGTGCAACAGTTAGTTTTCATCGAATCTGAAGCAGGTAAGTTTGCTCTGATACATTTTTATTCTTTTTTGTTGCAGTGCTGTCAAATCTTCAAATATTTCAGATATTTTTTTTGTTATGATCAATAGTATTGGAATAAACCAGTTGAGGTTAAAAGTGTCCACGTACGTTTTATGTGACACTTTTTACCCCACTATGGAGAATGAAGCGTTGTTTTACTTCTTTTGAATTTTTTAATTATTGAAACTCATTATTAAATCAGATGTTTTTTTTTTCAGAATGCGAAATTACACCAGGAAAACTGCGCGGGGGCAAGCTTCTTTAGAAAAAATGCATCGTGCAGCTGATCTTGTTACAAAAAATGGACAGTCCATAAGGTCAGTAGCCAAAGCTCTTGGGATATGTAGAGTGTCTTTAAACAGATTTATACAACGCCGTAACACGGATCCAAACACGACCTTTGGCTATAGATCAGCACGTAGGGTTTTTAATAACGAGGAAGAAACAGCACTTAATGAATATTTGACACAGTCTGCACAAATATACTTCGGTTTAACCCCAAAAGAGGTGCGTCGTCTAGCATATGAGTGTGCAGTCCAATATAAAAAAGATATGCCAGACTCATGGCGACATAACAAACAAGCAGGTGCTGACTGGTTTGCAGCGTTCTTAAAAAGAAATCCACGACTTTCCATTCGAACACCTGAAGCAACGAGTTTGGGAAGGGCAACATCTTTTAATAAAAAAAACGTAACTGATTTTTTCGACAAATTATATAATGTTTTGGAGCGCTACTCATTCACTGCTTCCTCTATATGGAATACAGATGAAACAGGAGTTTCAACAGTCTTGAAACCTCCAAAGATTGTAGGGGTGAAAGGGTCAAGGCAAGTCGGTGCTCTTACTTCAGGTGAAAGGGGAACAAATATTACATTAACAACAGCAGTTTCTGCAAGTGGGGTTTGTATACCCCCTATGTTTTTATTTCCCCGAAAGAATTATAAAGATTATTTTATTCGGGGTGGACCACCTGACAGTGTTGGTACAGCAAACTCATCCGGTTGGATGACGGAAGATAGCTTTCTTATGTTCATGAAGCATTTCATTAAACATGTGAAACCGACAAAGCAATCACCAGTCCTTCTGTTATTGGACAACCATAATTCGCATTTGGCCATATCAGTTTTAAATTTGGCGAAAGATAATGGTGTTATTTTATTATCTTTTCCGCCCCATTGCTCGCACCGTCTGCAGCCGTTGGATGTGGGTGTATACGGCCCATTCAAGAGATACCTGTCTTCTGCGCAAGATGCCTGGATGAGAAATAATGCCGGAAAGAATATCACAATTTATGATATTCCATCGATTGTCAATTCAGCTTACCCCCTAGCGATGTGTCCTAACAATATTATAAATGCTTTTAAAAAGAGTGGCATATTTCCTTATAATCGGGACGTATTCTCAGATATTGATTTTGCTCCAGCATATGTCACCGATCGGCCAGTTCCTCCTGACGGAAATTACAATCAGGGCAATCAACTTTTAGAGAATGATAAGCCGTCAAATATTCAAGAGCACATTCCTAACGACTATTCTCAACAAAACCTTCCTAGTGAAAATAGTCAACATAAAGAATGTACAAAGAACCTAGGCAATGCCGAAAATCCAGTAGCTGGACCATCTAACATTGATAATCGGCCAGGAAAACAAACATTTTCTCCACACATAGTAAAACCGCTTCCCAAAGCGGGACCTCGAATGGGACCGGCAAAAGGCAGAAAACGTAGATATACAGCTGTGCTCACCGATACTCCAGAAAAGGACGCTCTAGAGAAGGAGCAAGCAACAAGATGCCAGAAAAAGATGAAACAAGTTAAGCAAAAGACAAAGCAAGTTAAAAGGAAAGTTTTCTCAAGCAAAAATAAGCATGACTCGGAGGGAGTCCTCAACCGATTCAGAAGATAACTGCCTTTGCCTAATATGTTGCGATTCATATTCACAGAGCTTACCTTCAGAGGAATGGGTGCAGTGTAGATCCTGCAAAGAATGGGCTCACGATAAATGTGTTACGGGTGACTCAAAATTGTTTATCTGCGTTAACTGTGACAGTGACATGGACTAATAAATATCACGTTTTAAAAATGTCATGTACTTTTATTTGAACGCATTAAAAATCACCTTTACCTACGTATTATCTATTCTATCCTATCATGGCACAACTTACCCCGTGGGCGTCACTTTCTACCCCATGTATGGGGTAAAAAGTGCCATCTACAGGAAACCATAAAAGGTGATATTACCGGTTTTTTTTATTATGTTAAATCTTTGTGTCATATAATTTTTGATAACTTAAAGTTAAAACCACTAAAAGGACAAAGAAGGAAAAAAAGTAATCTGCCAAATTTTTTTTTAAAACACATTTACTGAAAATGGCACTTTTATCCCCGGTCTACCCTACACGTGATATTTTTCACATGTAAACTTGGTACGACAGTCTTTTTTAGAGGCTTGGTAGCAAGGCTGACATCCTGTCCTTTTTGAGCTGGTAGAAACCGAAGCAGTTTTAACGTTATTAGTAACTACTTGCGGTTTATACTTCTTCAACATACTTTTCAGATCATCCGGTGGACTTGTTATTAGCGACCTCCTTTGTAGCTGCCCGGATAATAAAGTCAGAGCCAATTTTTTCAAATATGGCCGCCTATCTGAGTATTGATTACCATTCGCGAGAAAAATGACTCTTGAGTTTATTCCAGCTGTATTCAAAAGATGGTAAAAGATTACCACAGGCCATCTTCTCGTCGCTCTAGCCACATTATAACTAGCGCATAGCTTATCCACCACATCTACCCCAGACTTGGTAGCATTATAATGAAGTATTATTTCCGGCTTTTTATGTATGTTATTAGACACTTCATTGGATGATACATGAAGACTTGATAATAGAACAACTGTCTTTCCTGCTTTTGGAACATATGATACAATTGTTTCATTTTTTGAAAAACCAAACACGCTATCATATTGCTCACGACCTTTCGCTGTTACAAAGTTCGATGGAATTTCCCGTCTGTTCTTTCTTATTGTTCCTACGTATGATAGTTTCTTCTTTTCTAACTCTTGCACTAGACTCAAGCTAGTGAACCAATTGTCGGCCGTAATGTTTCGTCCATATCCATAAAGTGGTTCAGCCAACCTAAGAACAACAGCCTCAGCAGAATTGTTTTGACGGTATGGACCCTCGGGCTGCTGTCCGCAGTATAATTCCATGTTTGAAGTATAAAACAACTTCGCATCAGATAGGCAAAAAATCTTCAAGCCATGTTTGGTAGGTTTGGACGGTATATATTGCCGAAAGCCGCAGCGGCCTCGAAAAGCTGGTAACTGTTCATCAACTGTTACATTTTGACCAAGAGATAATTGTAGCTGACAATTACGGATAAACATTGTGAACATCTGCCTAACAGCTGCCAGTTTGTCAGACTTTCTGCGATCTTCTCTTGAAGCCCTCTCGTCAAAACGTATACATCTGATTAAAAATCTAAACCGTTTTTCAGACATCGCCATTCTAAACATGTTGATACCAAGGTCATCAGATGCCCACATATCATGAAGGTTTTGGCGCCCACCACGAAAAACACCTGCCAGATATAGCAAACCAAAGCATGCCTTCATTTCTGTAATATCTGTGAGTCGGCTATCTCTTTCTCGGTGAAATTTATCTTTCACAATTTGTATGTAATTGTTAGTATTTGTAACTATCAAATCTAATATATCGTCACTAAAGAAGAGTTTCCAGCATTCAATTTCGGTTTTAACTTCTCTTGCCGCCTGTGTTACACCCGGTAACACTCTCATAATATTCTGAGGACGACTATGTGTCTTTTTCCAAGGCTGCTTTCTCCATTGTGTTCCATTTTTCCCTGAAAACAAAAATAGGTCTAATAATAACGCATCCTTTCTAGCGTGTAGCTGCTCACCATAAAAGAAATGTGTATTATCTAGTTCTATATTCTCTTCATTTTCACTGTCCTCTACCTCATGATCGGTATCTGACATGACATCTCGCATTTCAACACAATCGTCACTTTCGTTGAAATCCTCTTCACCAAAGTCGTCATCATCGTAAAGTAGCCGATGTATTTCTTCTATATCGTTCGGATTTTCGAGATCAAATATGTTCTTATTCATTCTAATTATTATAAAATTAACAAATGGTTATGATTATAGAGTTAATAAATAACGTTAGTAAATGCGCAAGCATAAACATAACCCTTCAATTAGCAAATGAGGCACGCTTATTGAATGGCAAAAAAACATACCTTGTCGCAGTGGGTCTACTGGCCCCAATTGATGATCTATACACAATTAGCTATCAAAAACAATAGCATCGATTGATGAAATCGAAATATTCGTGCAGATTCAGATAGGTTATAACGTACTGTTAGATGTCACATCACGATATACACGTGGCTCCATCTATTAGGAAGTAGTTCGCTTTTCTATAAATGATGGGATTATCAGACCCATGCGCGACTAACGGAAGGTTAAAATTCATAATGACATGCGCTGGCTAACGTCAAAATGACGTGATTTTCTAAATTTACTATTCCCCCATACTGTTACTTAATGAATGTTACTTAAGGGAAAAACCCCTAATATAAATAAACTAAAATTCAGGGTGCATGAGGAGTGTGTGTTAGAACAGTACATTCACTTACCTTTAAAATAATTATTAATCGCTTATGATTAATATATACAAGTTCCCAATTCTAGTTGTTACCCTTGAAGTAGACGGTTGATGTTTTTAATATTTGTGACCCACCCTATATATCTAGCTCAGAGCTTGAGACTATTAAAAGATGTTAATGCCCGTTTGCGCCACCCATTTTCTAATTAATAAGGCAAGGTCACTGTTGTTGCTGTATAGCAAAATAAAAATGGGAAATTTTGCACTACAATAATATATAGGCCTATCTTCAAGAAAAACACACAAGTTATTAAAACAATAACAATTTATTAACTAAAATAACAATGGTAAATGTGAAATATAAAATTCGGTATCGTAGAGATGTTGTTATAAAATTGAAATAATTATGTCACAAAAATATTATAGCAAAGATATGATTATAATAATTATTAACTTTTGTTGTCGTAAAAAAAAAAGAAGTTACTAAAGTTATTTGATCGGAGATTAATAATTGTCGTTATTTACAAAACAAAGAAACACTGAATTCTAGAGACGGTACGTTAAAAGAAAACAATAGGTTTTGACTTAACTAATAAACTAATTGATTACGGTTGGTGCACCAATTAACTTAGAAAGATTCATAAACTAAATATTATTATATATATTAAACACTACTTGATTAAACAATCGAATAAAATAAGTTGATAGTGTACAAGAAAACAAACATATAAACAATAAATATTGAACACAAGATATGATATATGTAGATAAACACAAAAAAGACTTGCATGTGCTTTGTCGTACTTGACTAAATTTCACGTTTATATAAAGAAATTAGACAGTTTTAACTAATTTTCACGGCACAACAAAAGATAGAACATTTAAGTACCTGGTAGGTGGAATTGTCGTATTTGCAGAGTTCCGACGGATGATGGTCGTCCTGGTTGTATTGGTCCCCGTATGCCGTGTTCGGTCCGTATATGCTAATGCTAGCCGGGCTTGGGATGGTAAATGGCGATGAACAAATATCTTTAAATCCGGATTACTTCCGTTAATTGGGAGGCTCTTAATGCTCCACAATTATTTAATGATAGAAAGAGGCAGATCGCATAACAGCTTATCCATAAACGTCTGGATATTTAGACCTCAATCTATTATAGATATGTGTTGTTCCCGCAGCCTAACGAACTCTAAGACAAAGGGGACTGGTATTTGTAACTTTCACTACCACTTACTGTGTTGTCTTTAATTTCACGTTATATTAATGAATGATGAACTAGTAATCTTCTATTTGAACGCGCTCTTCCCTCTTTAAAGACTCGGGAGGTGGGAGAAGGGCAAGAAAGAATATTCGAGAAAATCGTAGCGTCAGTTGGACGGATGGTTATTCCCCTTAATTTGATGACGCTAGTAGAATAAACAAAGTACGCAGTTTCATGCAACAGGAGACTGTGGGAACTGTTTAGATAAGAAAACTAAAATATAAATATTGCGTCTATGAAATTGAACAAAGCGTTGCTTATAAACTTAATATTTCGAATCGAATATTCTAGATGGAATATATACGACGCAGATATCAATGTTGAAAACTTTAAGACGTGATTTAATTTAGAATATCTTTTGAATTAATACTGATTTGAAAACATGTAACACGTAATATACAGGGATAAATGAATTAATGATCGCCGCTGCTTTTTAAACGTAACAAATCCCCCTCCAAGTCCCCCAGGAAATTTACTTCAGTAAATTTCCGATTAAGACGAAGATACTAGGGCGCGAAGAAATCATAACTTAAATTTTCAAAAAAAAAAAAAAATTAAATTCTAAAATATGCAACGAAGAAAAAAAAAACCAAAAAGAGTCAAGGCACGACACCAAGTACGAATCTGTACATAAATACAACATACACACTAAACTTAATACTAATATGTAATACTAAAAAGATGGAAAACAGGCGACTAATAATAATAAAACTAATATATTGTCGTTACCCAACAAAAACGGTAGCTATACTACCAAGAAACCAATGCAGACAAGGTGTCAAGAAGAAGGCATCAGCGTACATAACAAAATAAGCAGGAAGGGGACTTGATACCCCGACAACAATGCTTAAAAACGGTCATCTTAAATGACAACTACAAAGCTCTAAAGCCACAACAATGCTATGCCAACAACAACGCTCTTGAACACAAGTCTCCCAAACACAAACAACGGATAGCGACAATAATATAAACAAAAAAAAAACTTCAAGTTACACGCCTGCAAACACAACCTAATCAAATAATAGAAAACTTCCATATCAAAACGTACAGGTAAGCACTTCACCAAACAGGTTAAGTTCAGATGGAAAACTAAGTTCGTACGACCAAAAAAAAAGTTATTCAAAGATTGCATTAAGATGGTGGTTGCGCAATATATTGATTCATTTAGGGGACTTTTACCCCAAGCTGATTACACTGTTGGCGAATTCTTCCAGCCCAACCAACAGGCCATGTATTACATCCGAAGATGGGATTGTACTAAGATGATTGTTGTACAATATACTGACTCATTTAGGGGACTTTTACCCCAAGCTGATTACACTATTGGCGAATTCTTCCAGCCCAACCAACAGGCCATATTAACCTAACGAAACTAATCTGGTGGATGCGCCTTCAGGTCCTGAATATGCCAAACAGAAGTTCTACCTTGATCGTCAAGAAGTTCGTATGTCCAGGGTGATACAATTCGGGTAATTTCGTATGGTCCGGAATACTTTGGAGCGAGTTTGGACGCAAAATGCTTACTAGCATCAGAAAGTACTTTATTTTTTCTCCAAACCTCCTGTCCAACAACAAATTTCGCGGGTCGTCGTCTGAGATTATAAACATTTGCACTTCGAATATGAGCTTTTTTAATACGATTTTGAATGTCTTTATACAGAGTAGCAAAAGCTAACTTCTTATTTTCAACACTAATAACAGGAGTGTCAGATTCACAAGGAACGAAATTTTCATCATTGCCATTCAAGGTAATTTCTCTGCCGAAATTAATAAAATTTGGAGTTACTTTGGTGACTTCGTGTTCAGAAGATCGAATAGCATAACCGATTTTAGCCAAATATTGATCCCATGTTCTGTGATTAGTTTTAACATATGCAGTTAGCATAGTTTTAATTATTCGGTTAACCCTTTCGGTGGGGTTGGCCTGTGCATGATATAAAGCAGTATAGGCAATTTTGATGTTATAATTTTTGGCCATGTCCTGAAATATTTTACTTTTGAACTGAACACCATTGTCCACTATTAGCTGTGAAGGAGCTCCAAAAAGAAGTATTACGTTTTCCTCAATAAGTTTAGTTACAGCAGCGCCAGTGGCTGTGCGCAAAGGGAACACCAAAGTAGCTTTACTGAAGATGTCACATACCGCTAAAATATACGAGAAGCCTTTAGTGGAACGAGGCAAAGGTCCCATAAGGTCGGCAGAAATAATTTGCCAAGGTCTGGTGGCAGTTGGTGCCTTACTTCGTAAATGTCCTGAAGGTGGTTTGTTTTCGGATTTAATACTGAGACATACTTTACAATTTCTAACGAACTTAACAATGTCGCATGCCATTTTTGGCCAGAAATATCTTTGTGCGACTCTAGAAATAGTTTTTGAAATTCCTGGATGCCCACAAGTAGGATCATCATGGCAAGATCTAATAATTGATGAACGACGCTCGCGTGGAGGAACCAATTTCCACTCAAGAGTAGGAGAGCTAAGTTCGGAATAGCGTGGTTTAATATATTTAAATAGTTTATTTCCTTCCACTCGCCACAACGGATAACGTTTAGGATTTTCCTGAATTTCATCAATCATTTTCAAATACCAACGATCTACTGGGGTTGAAGAATCTTCAGTTTGGATGGTATCTACATATGTGTTTACAGAACGGGACAAAAAATCAGGCACGGCATGTTCCGAGCCTTTTCGATGAATAATCTCAAAATCATATGGCTGCAGACGCAATGACCACCTGGCCAGTCGTCCATGAGGGTCCTTCAAATTGTGTAACCATAACAAAGAATGGCAATCCGTGATCACCTTAAAATGATAACCCTCTACGTAATGGCGGATATGTTCCACGGCCCAAATAACAGCCAGACATTCGCGTTCTGTAGCACTGAATTTCCGTTCTTGAGCGGTCAAAGAACGAGACATATAACAGATGACCTTCTCACCCTCATCATATTGTTGAGTGAGCACGGCCCCAAGGCCAAAAGCTGAAGCGTCTGTTTGCAGAATAAATGTTTTAGAAAAGTCAGGACATACTAGTAAGGGAGATGAAATAAGACATTCTTTAAGTTGTTTGAAAGCGGTATCACATTCGGTGGTCCAAGACCAAACGGTTTTCTTTCTAGTTAGATTTGTCAAAGGAGCAATGATGGTGGAAAATTGTGGTACGAAACGTCTGTACCAAGAAGCAGTTCCTATGAATCTTCGAACCTCTTTCACGTTCTTTGGTGGGGGAATATCTAAAATTGCTTGGACTTTGTCAGGATCAGGGCGTAATCCTAGCTCATCGACAACATAACCAAGATATTTTAATTGTGGTCTACAAAATTGACTTTTAGCAAAATTAACTGTGAGTCCTGCATTGTGCAATCTATCAAAAACTTCACGTAATGTGGCCAAATGGGATTCAAAAGTCTGTGAAATGATGACTATATCATCCAAATAAACAAATACTGAAGGCTGGAGATCTGCTCCCAGAACTGAATCCATTAGCCGCTGCCAAGTAGCAGGAGCACCAGTAAGTCCATATGGGCACCTTACAAAACGATACAACCCGCCCCTCACACAAAAAGCAGTACAGTCTCGGGAATTTTCAGCTACTGGAATTTGCCAATAAGCACTTTTAATGTCTAAGGAACTCAAATATTTGGCATCTCTCAAATGATCTAAAATTGTGGAGATGTAAGGCAAAGGATAAGAATCTTTTTGTGTGACAGCGTTTAACTTACGATAGTCCACACAGAAACGATAACTATTGTCTTTCTTTTGAACTAAACAAACGGGTGAGGCCCAAGGACTATTACTAGGTTCGATTATTCCCTGATCTAACATTTTCTTAATTTCCTGATCAATAGCCTGTTGTTTAATAGGAGATACAGGATAATAACGTTGTTTAATAGGTGTTGTATTTGGTAGCAATTTTATTTCATGTGACACTAAATGGGTTTTTCCTAATGACTTGCTCATAAGTGCAGTTTTCTCAGAAACTAATTCATCTAGAAGTTTCCTTTGATCATCGCTCAAAGAGGTAGTACTAGCAATACTATTTACTTCAATTACAGGGTCCCTATTACTAAAATGCCAAATATTTTGTCGCAGGTCAGGCACAATATTCATGGCCATCCAAAAATCTACACCTAATATTAACGTGTGTAGTAAGTCAGGCAAAACTAAAACATCGACTAGACAAACTTTGCCTTCAAGACAAAAAGGTACGGTAACCACTCCTGAACTTAAGCACACTTGGCCATTTGCAACAGTACATTCTACAGTTTTTGGTTTTAAAGTAAGACCTACGCGACATAGTATTTGATAACCTATTGAGCCAACCAATGTTCGTGAGGCTCCAGAATCTAATAAACCTACTATGGGATACCCATTAACTTTAACCTCTAAGTATGGGCGTTGATCGCCGGATACCCGCGATATTACATAATCGAGAAATATTTTACTAGTATTTGAAACAGGATTTATGGTCGAGGCTACCTGAGTGGGAGGGATCTCTCGACCTACGATCGTCTCCCCCTCTGGTTTTCCGAACACTTAGGGCACGAGCCCACAATGACATCTGGATGTCCACATCTATAACAAAATTTCTTTCTAGCTTTAGTACATGCATTAAATTTATGGCCTCCTTTGCCACAATTGTAACAACGTAAAACCTTACTATTGTTTTCTAAAGGAGCTTTTATTTCACTGACTGAAGGTTTGTTGGTAACTGAAGATTTATTAGTTTGTTCTTGTTCACCACTAGAACAGGTGGACACAAAAGCAAAATCTGGTTCCACGAAAGTATTACGTTTGCGTGTTGGTGGACGAAAATTATCAGTTCTAAATTTCTTTTTCTCAAGCTTGAGACATTCATCTTCAAGCTCAGCGAGTGTGGAAACGCTAGGTAATTGCATGACATAAAAAGGTGATAAGTTTCGAGAAATGATGCCTAATTGAACATCTTCGGAAGCCTCTCCATAGCGTCTGAACATTGACAACATACATGAGAAATAATCTATAAATGATTCTGAGGGATCTTGAGTTCGGGATAAAATATCTTGGAATAATCTCGATTGGTAGTCTGGTGGTTCATAGTGTTTACAAAGAAGCGCAGATAATGATGGCCAGTCATTAAACCTATGACGATTTGATCTAAACCACAACAAAGCCTTGCCTTCAAATAAATCGATGGCAGATTCGAACAAATCACTTTCTGAAATACCGCGTGCAACCCGTAATTCATCTACTCTTTCTAAAAACTGATGCACGGAAAAGTGTCTCGAATCTCCATTAAACTTTAAATTCCACTTTCGAACAGGTGAAAAATTACGCGAAGTGCGCGAAACAAGAACAGGGCCTGATGCTTGTGCTGTAGTAGTAGTAATATTAACCGGATTTGACACTTGTGATGAAGTATTATTAACATTAACCGATGGTTCGGGATTGTTTATTGAAACACTCTGTATATCATTTGTAATTTCGTCAACATCAATAGTATCTAAATATTGTAAGAAATTTAATAAGAATTCATTACGTCTTTGAATCTGTTCAGGTGTTAATTGATCTAATGATATCCTATTGACTCTATTAATGCAATGATGTAACCTAGTTCGTATTAGTACAGAGCTATCACCCGGAGTTAAACTGAATTTTTCTATCAAAGGTTTAATTTCATCAAGTTTATTACCTAAAATTGTAAGTTCACTGTCAATATCTAATTTATATTCTGGATAACATAATGCTTCTTTGTGTTTTTCTAATCTTAACAAAGGTCTTAAAAATTTTCTTAACTCATCTACAGTATCATTGTCTCCTGCAGATAGGCCTCTATATTTCAATTCATAGATCAATTCATCCTTTCGGAGATAACTAACATTTATTGTCAATGATGCCATTATAAAATAATCAAATATTTATACTTAAACAACAGTGACCTGTTTCTCGAAATATTCCCCAAATTAAAATAAATTTAAATTAAAACAGGACCAACAATTTCTAATCACCCCGTATATACATAAAAAATATAAAAAGAATCCAATAATAAACAATATAAATTAAAATAGTGAATTACTAAATAAAGTAATCAGAAACAAAGCAAAGCGTACCTCTTCCCTCTCATCAATGCGATAAAAATTTACAAATAAATTTTTATTATAAACAAACGACTTAAATGAACAATAAAAATAGAAAGTGAATGCACCGAACACACAAAAGCAATTAAAATTTGCTATTTTTAAGTCGGGCGCCAATGTTACTTAATGAATGTTACTTAAGGGAAAAACCCCTAATATAAATAAACTAAAATTCAGGGTGCATGAGGAGTGTGTGTTAGAACAGTACATTCACTTACCTTTAAAATAATTATTAATCGCTTATGATTAATATATACAAGTTCCCAATTCTAGTTGTTACCCTTGAAGTAGACGGTTGATGTTTTTAATATTTGTGACCCACCCTATATATCTAGCTCAGAGCTTGAGACTATTAAAAGATGTTAATGCCCGTTTGCGCCACCCATTTTCTAATTAATAAGGCAAGGTCACTGTTGTTGCTGTATAGCAAAATAAAAATGGGAAATTTTGCACTACAATAATATATAGGCCTATCTTCAAGAAAAACACACAAGTTATTAAAACAATAACAATTTATTAACTAAAATAACAATGGTAAATGTGAAATATAAAATTCGGTATCGTAGAGATGTTGTTATAAAATTGAAATAATTATGTCACAAAAATATTATAGCAAAGATATGATTATAATAATTATTAACTTTTGTTGTCGTAAAAAAAAAAGAAGTTACTAAAGTTATTTGATCGGAGATTAATAATTGTCGTTATTTACAAAACAAAGAAACACTGAATTCTAGAGACGGTACGTTAAAAGAAAACAATAGGTTTTGACTTAACTAATAAACTAATTGATTACGGTTGGTGCACCAATTAACTTAGAAAGATTCATAAACTAAATATTATTATATATATTAAACACTACTTGATTAAACAATCGAATAAAATAAGTTGATAGTGTACAAGAAAACAAACATATAAACAATAAATATTGAACACAAGATATGATATATGTAGATAAACACAAAAAAGACTTGCATGTGCTTTGTCGTACTTGACTAAATTTCACGTTTATATAAAGAAATTAGACAGTTTTAACTAATTTTCACGGCACAACAAAAGATAGAACATTTAAGTACCTGGTAGGTGGAATTGTCGTATTTGCAGAGTTCCGACGGATGATGGTCGTCCTGGTTGTATTGGTCCCCGTATGCCGTGTTCGGTCCGTATATGCTAATGCTAGCCGGGCTTGGGATGGTAAATGGCGATGAACAAATATCTTTAAATCCGGATTACTTCCGTTAATTGGGAGGCTCTTAATGCTCCACAATTATTTAATGATAGAAAGAGGCAGATCGCATAACAGCTTATCCATAAACGTCTGGATATTTAGACCTCAATCTATTATAGATATGTGTTGTTCCCGCAGCCTAACGAACTCTAAGACAAAGGGGACTGGTATTTGTAACTTTCACTACCACTTACTGTGTTGTCTTTAATTTCACGTTATATTAATGAATGATGAACTAGTAATCTTCTATTTGAACGCGCTCTTCCCTCTTTAAAGACTCGGGAGGTGGGAGAAGGGCAAGAAAGAATATTCGAGAAAATCGTAGCGTCAGTTGGACGGATGGTTATTCCCCTTAATTTGATGACGCTAGTAGAATAAACAAAGTACGCAGTTTCATGCAACAGGAGACTGTGGGAACTGTTTAGATAAGAAAACTAAAATATAAATATTGCGTCTATGAAATTGAACAAAGCGTTGCTTATAAACTTAATATTTCGAATCGAATATTCTAGATGGAATATATACGACGCAGATATCAATGTTGAAAACTTTAAGACGTGATTTAATTTAGAATATCTTTTGAATTAATACTGATTTGAAAACATGTAACACGTAATATACAGGGATAAATGAATTAATGATCGCCGCTGCTTTTTAAACGTAACAATACATTCAATGACAAACCATTTTGAAAGTTTACAGGTCTGATAAAGTGAAGGTTTTTATGTGTTATAATAACAATAATTGTGACGATTAACGTATCCATTTTCATAAGGTGGCTTCGATGGTAAACAAACAAAAAAAATTGAGAAAGTCAGTCTGTTCTTCTAATTTATCTGCTGCGCATTGACAAAAATGAAAGCGATTCTGAAAATCGCTTTCATCTCACTGTGTATGAAGATGCTATGAATGAATTACAAATTTCCTAATTATTCTGGATTTCAAATATGACTTACATCTAGCTGACGATTAATTTTCGTAGTTGCCTTATACTTTCGAAGGTCTCTGGCTTCGGCTGACTTCTACTAGGGTATCGCTGTGCATAAAGTCTGGACGCTAGCAAAGAATTTCTTTCAGATTCACTCAAAACGTAAATAATATCTATCAACTTTTCATGAGAATAATTGATTTTGATAACTAATAGCGATGCTTTCATAAATTTGACATAAATGTTTACCGACTTTCTTTAACAGCAGACTCAGCGTAGTTGGGCCCCATTTCAGCCTTTATTGCATGAACGAAGATTTGGGTGCATAGGACAACAGCGCTCCTAGTTCTTTATTTGACCGCTGATTGTTCCAATAGTGATAATCTCAGAAATTGCAAAAGATTGGTGAATGACATTGTTAATAAAATTGGTGAATGAAAAAAGGAACAAAATGACACAATAAAATACCGGGTGTTACATTAAAAAAAAGCTATTGGTGAGCGAAAATTTCCGGAAATAGGCTTTGAAAAATAAAGTGATGTATTGTCGAGTACAACTTATACCAAATAATGCAGAATTTTCTTGTCTACAAGCACCACAAAGTTAATGTTTTTACTTTCAAAAACCATGCGAAAATAATCTTTTTTCTGAGCACATGTTTTGGCTGAAAATCTCAAAAAAAAATTAATAACTCGAAAACTATTAGCCCAATTTTGAAAAAGATAAAACAGTTGAATAGGCAATTTAGAACAGTACCAGAAAATCCAAAAATATATAGGGTGAGTCATTTAAAAAAATTAAGTTCCATGCATTTTCGGTGAAATCGGAAGTGCGTAAGAGCTTAATGTATTTTTGATGTATGCGCCCCAAGCAACAATGAATTTTCCACTAATTGTTTTTTCCCTTATTTAAAACACAAAAGAGCAATCGAAGAAACGGCTACTAATGACTCACCCTGTATAATTAATGATCTCGAAGATGTAAAAGGGTTCATCAAGGATATCAATGTTCTTAGCTAGTTAACAGGTACTTTGACACACGCCACTTGAATAAAATAGTGAATAATAAACAATACGCTTGGTAAATCTTATAACAATATAGTATTTTGTCATCATAGGGTACAAAGTAAATGTAGCTATTACATAAAACTAGGCAACAAACTACCTGTTACGTAGAAACTGCGTGTATGCACAAAAATAAAATTGCAGGAAGAACACCGTAGTAAAAAAAAAAATAGGTCTGCTACAATGGTAAATGATTCCAGCATTTATGGATGCTGAGAAAATGGAGAAAAACTCACAGTTGTTTAAGGTTCATCTAAATTGTTCCAATATATTTCAAAGCAAAAATCATAATCGGCTGAGATAATTATTTCCTATACTGAATTACTAATTACGTATATTGTCTCTCTATACAGAACAATATTTGTGATATAAGAATTGATATAAGAATATAACTATTCTGAAAAAAACCACAACAGGGCCAAAACGTGAATAAATATGCAAAAAAGATATATAAACACATTTGCCGAAAGTACCCACGAACAAATAAAACATTTATGCTATTATATATCCAAAATGGGTTATTTTATTTATTATGTTAATGCTAGCCTAATGCTACCTGATGATATAATGCAATAATAGTATATTATTCAACGATCATATAATTCACAAGGGTGAAGTTTGCGTCACGAGCGATACCAGTGAATAATAGCCATTATCTGGGAGTAGAACACCATACATTGTCCACAACTGATAGGTATATATGAAAATACTTTTCTTGAAGCAAATATTTATGGAACATTATTTGTATTATTTATAACATGAAAAGTAATAATATTTTTCTACTCCCATACTTTAATGGTATTATTAGATATGCTAAACCTGTACTTTAATGATGTTCATTACGATACAGACTTTCATTATGATACAAGTTTATATTCAATAGGAATACAGATCTTTCATTACGATACAAGTTTATATCCAATAGGAATGCCACATTCCAATATTCAAACAATAGTCAATATGGCGACTGCATATCTGACAGATATAAAAATGAAATAAATGTAACAGTTCTCTGCAATTTACAAGTAAGTAGTTAACATATGTGCTTTTTTGAAAATATAAACGGTAAAAATGAGAGATAATGACAGTGAAATGTAATAATTGACTCCACCAGAAATTATGGAACAAGCCTTAGTAGCCACGAACAATTTATTACCAGCCAAATTCGCAAAAACGTACGGAAAATTTTACGCTCAATTTATGAAATGGATTGTTCAAAAAATATGTTCTATTATGGGATCGTAGAAAAAATAGTGTATGCAACTCGCATTTAATTGTTATTAAGACACGAGTAAGAGAATGAGAATGAATACGAGTGTCTTAAATGCTCATTGCATAGTATACTCTTAACTAATTACAATTCAACATGATTTATGTTAATATTTACATTTGAACAGTTTGTGAGGTTAATTGCAGGAATTGACTTAACGTCTAAATTAATGTTCTGATTATATGTAGAAATGATTTTACTTCTGTCATTATTAAAATTAATTATTTGTATGGAGCTTGATATTTATTTCGCAGTATCTATTTTGTTTCTTAAAGAGTCGATCTGCGAAAAGTGTGTCTAGAAGATTTATCAGGATTTGATATTTTTAAAAATGCAGTACTAAATCGATTAAAAACAGCAAACCTTTTGTAATATACATTAGACTACTACTGATGTATTTTTTACATATTTCATAAAAATTATCGGTAATGGTTAATTTTCGAATTATTTTTGTTTTGGTTTTGGGCACATTTACTAAAAAAGATGATCCAAGGTCTTGTAAATCATTAATTTTCATGCAATCATCTCATTAGCCGACAAGCACCCACTGCTCCCATTATTGGTGCAACCTTAAAAACATAAAAACCTAATTATAATATATGAAGAAAAACATTAATATATTACTTTTGTTGCAAGGTATTCCTCGACTGATGCTTTAGTAAGAAAATCATTAATGTTTTCTCCAAAGAAAGTACTAGCTTTCTTAGGTTGAAAACCTTCACTTTTACCTTTAATAACGCTCGTAGTTTTCTATAATTTTCTGAATTTATTCTTTGATATATTATATTAGTAGTACTTCTAAGCATTAAATAATGGGTCCATAGTGTCGAAGATTTATATTTTGTGGATAGTTCTGTAAAATACACCAACATAATAGATTCTAAAAACAATTTTATGTTTCTTTCCTTTGTCCAATTTAAAAGAGATCATACGCGGCCTCATACAATTTTCTTGATTTTTTGGCAATAAATTCAGTAACTCAATTTCAGCAGCATTTTTCAATTCTGGCAGAGGTAAAAAAATATTAATTCTTATTTTCTAAAATCATTTTCTTTTGGTTTCGGTAAAATATTTCATAAATTATTTTGAATTCAAAATTTGACGTTTAAATTTGAGTCATTAATTCGACTTTTAGATGACAGCCGTAGCTTACTAACAAAATAGGTAAACAGTTGCAATCGTTTTATCAATGCTTAACATATTGTACGTGTAGTGATAAAAAGTAGCGAATAATGATTGTTCACTGCAACTGTGGATAACATACATAATTATAATAAAGGAATCCAACGAATAATGTATATATTATCATACAGTCGTGCACAAAGTATATTATTATAATTATTAATTTTCAGCATGCGCAATATATTGACATTTAATGCAGAGATTCCGGCTATTTATAATGATATTTTGAACGTACCTCTTAAGTATGATTACGGTAAAATTCTGCAGTCCCCCAGACTGCAAACTTAATTGAAATAAGAACATGTGCAGACGTACCTGAAAATAAAATGTCAAGAATTAATGCATTGAAATCAACATCTACAGAAAAGATTAACATTTGCATAAGCTTGTAAATTCTGAGCCCAGAAACATATGCAACACCATATTTGTACTCACAAATAATATTAAAATTCTGCAGGAGTTAAATGACATCGGAGGCCAGACCACAGCAATTGTATTGTTTACAGGCTTATGCAAAGTTATGTATAAATGCAAATTTCGTAATGAAAACCAATATGTACACGATTGTCGCACAAAATTACAATTCAATTTCAATATTTATAGTACGATGTATTATTTCAATATATTTTTCCTTTTTCATTAAAATTTAAATTGTCAATTTTTTATTCATTCACTAAATGTAAATGCAATACATATTGCTGTGGTGGCTGCTTTGTTACAAAATGGTAAATTTCTTATTTAAGATGAAAATGTAACATTGCCACACGTTGGGTGCAGTCATAAATATATGCTGTGGCTGTTACACTGTTGGTGAATGATAAAAATTAGAATAGTCTATTTATAAACTTATACCTAACAGCATAATTTTTTTTATGTGCTTATGAGATCTTGCAGTGATTTGCTTCCTATATTCTGGTACACCTTTATTTAGTTTTGTCTGGGATAAGGTCAAAATTAAACAAAGTATCTAAATATCATATAAAAATTATATTTATAGTTTGTAAAGATTTGACGATCATTATTAACATTTCCACACTATATTTATATATATTTGTTTTACAAAGAAAGAGAAAAGGAAAGCACTTGTACTCACTTTAGAGTTATAATGCTTGTGAAATACTTATACATTTATAATGATAACGAAAAGAATAATTATCTTGTTTCTTTAAATAAAAAAAATTATTGATTCTTGATAATTTGTTTATTAATACGAAGCTGATAATATTTCACCAAAAACATACATTTTCACATAGTGCCTTGGTAATCTAGAACCTTGCAACGTGAATGCTCTGAAACTGGCCTATACTAATCGCTAGCTGTAAACATTCTCACATTGTACCTCTAGCAGCTTAGCACCGGCCCATCAAAAACATTCCCGCTTATTCGTATTTATTTTATTTGAGTTTCTAAATTAAATGACTATATAATAATTAATGATGCCCAACGATATATTAAAGGCAAATATTTTCACATAGTACCTTCAACATGTCTAACACCATTAACTATCCTTTTATTATTTTAAAATAACGAATTATTATTATTAAACAAGATAATATTCATCTAATTAATGATGCTCAACGATTTACTAAAGGCAAATATTTTCACATAGTACCTTCAGCAAGTTTAACACCATTAACTATATCTAAACTGAATTATTTAACTTATAACTTACTTCATATCATCGTACATTTTATCAAATGCATTCTTATTGATGTCGTACATCTTAAAAATTAAAATAATAAAAATGAAAATCAATTGAATGAAATTGTTTTAAAAGAAACTAAGTGAAAATAAAATTTTAATTCTTAATACAGATTCTTAAATCGTAAGATCATAAATAGTGCATGTAAGCCCTTACTCTCACTTTCGCTATCAAGACATTTTATTCTTTTCCCAAATTAACGTCTTTACTGCTTGAATTATAAACTTCATCTTCCACAAGTCTATTCTTGTTTTCGCCTTATAGACTGAAACAAAAGCCTATCGACAATTTGTAGCGCCTCTGCTATCTAATTAAATTTTAAGTTGGCATTGATTTTAAAATGTTCGTGATAAAATCTTTCTTGTTTGTTTTCTTCAGGTTATCATACTTGGACCAATACGCGCATATCGTCTTTGACAGCTACACACTAATGGCGATGACTTGAATTGTTTGATATTATTGTTTTTCACAGACTTATTACGTTTCATCTTCAGTAAGTATATCGCTGCGAAGTTTGAACAGGCAATTTGCCTAGAATAGAGAGAAGAAGAAGAAGAAGTAATCAATGTTGGTGTACATGCTAAGCTTTTGTCATACTTATTAGAATTATAGATACATACATGACAGAACCAAACTACCAAAATTATGTGTTTGTTCTGATTATGTGCACTGTCACCAATCATTAAAAAAGCATTGCCGTCTCTAACGAAGAAAATATTTGAAGGCACGGTATATAGATGACCTACCTGGTAGTGCAAAATGCAGGTAGGTAAGATGGTCTCATGGAAGATATGTCATTATGTGTCCATCTCATATCAGATAGTAACTATAGAGGTGTCACTGCAATAATTGGAAGCGGTGTAGTAGTGACAAACAGCGGGACTTGCCTTTCATCAGAATATAATATTTCTGTTTTGTGGAAAATATACAGCAGACGTCAGAATTTCGATTTTCGAAAAACGGAGGGCTAAAGTGACACTTTCGAATTTCTTTTGTTGTGCAAATATCTTTTGATATATAAGAGGCACGGTTTTCTATCTAGAGGAATCTGGAACAACAGTCAGAATTACAATTTTCGAAAAAAAAGTTGGCGAAAAATCGCTTTGTCCTATTATCTCGACCGATTACTTTTTCTTTGAAATGCCTTGGAACAATTTGGAATAAACCTAGAACAACCATCAGAATTTCGATTTTAAAGAAGGTGGGGAGAAAGGGTTGGCAAAAAATTGTATTTAGCCATTTTCTAGGTCGATTATGAATTTTCCTTCGAAATACTAATTTAGAAAAAAAAAACTAGAATAACCTGGCGTAGTCCTCAGAATTTCGATTTCCGAAGAAAGGGGAGCCTAACTTCATACTTTCTGATTTCTTGCAATATCTTTTTAATGTACTAGAACAATGTTTAGAACAAATCTACATTAATCTGGAACAACTGACAGAATTTCAATTTTCGAAAATAAGTCTCTGCAAAAAAAAAAGTTTTTTCCTATTATATTGGCGAATTATGACTCTTTCTTTGAATCAACCTTGGAACATTTTAGAATAAACCTAAAAGAACCTAGAACAACCGTTAGAATTTCAATTTTAGAAAAAAAAAGAGGCCAGAGATAAATTGTTTTTCACCATTTACTCCGCCGATTAACAGATGTCAAATTTTTGATTTTCGATAAAAGTGAGGCAAACTTCACATACCCTAACGTGGCACTCAAAATGCAATAAACCAAAGAAAATGACAGTCATCCTAATCAGATCTCTCAGGGACAAATTGGGCAGACGATCCTGACTTCACATTGTTGCAACCGGTTACATCCACAAATAATCTTGTATAAAATAACATTGATCAAGAGGACGATATCAAAGAAGGCAATATGCTATGCGATTGGAACAACGATGAAGTCTACATACAGAACACGCAACATTATCATCTATTAGTGATCATAAAGTCTTTTTTCTGATTATGTCATTCTAACACCGCCAACACACCAATCAGATTCACTTGGCAGATAAACAAAGTGCAGTTTGTACCAAACTGACCAACTAAACACTGTGTGACTAACAAATTTTTCGAGTTCATTTTGGAAAATGACAAAAATTGATTTTTATTATCTAAACACAATGATTATGTGATTTTAGTTACAATTCCAAATTACTTCAATAAATTTATACCTACTGAAACTTGTAACAGTATTTTTTTTATTTCTGAAAATAACAAAAAAATGACAAAATGCATACAGAAGATCTGCTCCTTCATTATTCTACTTTGTAAATATTTTTGAACTTACGAAGGCGGGTCAATATGTCTGTCACTTTTTGGATGAAACACAGGTTTTTGGATAAAAAACATTTTATTTTTCAACATAGTCTCCTTTAAGCTCTATACACTTTGTCCAACGTTTCTCCAATTTCTTTATACCTTCCAAAAAATAAAATTTGTCGAGGTCATCGAAATAGATATTTGTTTGTGAGATGATTTCATCGTTGGAGTCAAATCTCTTTCCGCCCAGCCATTTCTTCAGGTTTGGATGCAAGAAATAGTCACTCGGGGCTAAATGGATGAGGGAGCAATTCGTAGCCTAATTCACGGATTTTTGCAATGGAAACTGCACATGTGTGCACCCTTGCATTGTCCTGGTGGAAAAGAACTTTTTTTTTGGCCAAATGTGGTCGTTCTTTTTTGACATCCTCATGAAATCGACTCAATAAGTTGGCATAATATTCGACATTGATTGTTTTACCCTTTTGAAGATAGTCAATGTGGATAATACCGCGTGCATCCCAAAAACGGTTGACATGACTTTTTTGGCTGACAAACCCAGCTTGGCCTTCTTTGGCACCGATTCACCCCAAGAAACCCACTGTTTTGTCTCTCGTGTCGATCCACGTTTCGTCCACGGTTACGAAACCGCGCAAAAACTCGTCCATATTGCGGTTATACAACGCCAAACACTCCTGCCAAGTTGTCACACGATTGCGTTTGTGGTTGATTGTGAGCAAACGTGGCACCCATCTTGCGGAAAGCTTTCTCATACCCAAGTGATCATTCAAAATTGAAACCACTGAGCCATATGATATGCCTATGGCCTCCACAATCACTCGCACTTTCAATCTTCGATCGGCCAACACCATATCGTGAATTTTTTTAATTGTTTCGGGTGTAGAGACCTCAGCTGGGCGTCCAGAACGTTCGGCATCTTCCGTGCTTGTAGGGCCACAATGAAATTCAGTAAACCACTTTTTTACCATTGAAATTGATGGTGCAGAGGTCCCATAGTATTTATCAAGCTTAACCTTGGTTTGACTGATGGTTTTTTTCCGCAAAAAATAATGCTTAATGGGTACACGAAATTCACATCTCTCCATTTTCTCCTCAAATCACGCGGTAGTCTGCTATCAATGACGATCAAACACAAAATAAATGACGCAGCTTGTTCAAATTTTGACAGGCGTCAACTGACAGATGTTTGTTGACAGGAGAAGTATTGCCCTTTCAAAAAGTCACGGACATATTGACCCACCCTCGTATCTTTTTTTAATATTTTTTATTTTTAAATGCAATATATCCCTTATTTCGGTGTACCTGATGCGAGAAAACGTAACGTGATACGATAATATCACACCACTCTCCGCAAAAAAAGAAATTACAAAATGCTGGGTAGTGTTCTTAATAAATTATTATTATCATTATTATTTAATCTTCCACATTTATCTATGCTCCTTATGCAAGCAATAAGCTATCCATGCTATTCACTGGTTAAAAACATGCAAGCTTACTTTGTATAGGTCATTTAAAAGCGCATATTGATTTAATATAAAACATGTTAAGCACATCTCATATCATTGCAGACAGGCGAGTTAATAACTGCGATTTCCTTTTCGCGTTACAAATAAATGTTGTCCGCCCCTGTCCAGCGCACTGAAAACCGTGATTATATTTAAATAAGTAATTATGAACATTCATTCATTAAATGTAAATTAGACGTTCGCGGATACGCACGTCGTATTATGTTAATTGATAGACTGGCACTCTCCTTACCACCAGTCTCAATATACATACATAAATATATACGTGTAAATTTACATAAATACATTAAACATACACATCTAATGCGTATTACACTGTATTAATCGAACCATCGAATGCATTTTTAATAATAACCTTTATAGGCGTATCATAACGGATATTAAACTGAGACGATGACCAAAGATGAATGCTGTCGGTAGTGAGGGCCAAATAATAATAAAAACAAGAAAGAATACATCAAGAAGTTCAATGAAAAAAGAGAAGAAATAGATATGGGAGTCGCCGGCAATGAAGATGACGGTGGGGGGAAAATGTTTGATCACGAAACATGCTTTCAATCCGCCGGTCTAACGGGCTATCTTCTAGAGACACCAGTCTATTCTTGGTACAAATATACGGAGAGGGATGTTTTATCGTTGCCTTTTCATAGCCGAACCTATAGCATCACGCGTTTGTTAAAGTAGGGCAAAGTAATTCCCATAATTAATAAAATAAATATAATTATGATGATGTACTTTGATTAATTAATTTATTAACTAATTTACAACATGGAAGAACATAAAATATCTTTAAACTAAATTACAATTAACTTTCATCATCCAGGTGATTTTTTTAAAATTCTAGACGGATTCCTTTCTATAAATTTTCATTTTTGCGTGTTCTTTCCATTTATGTTTGGCATCCAGATTTCTGTAATGAAATTCTATTACGTTTTTATAGGAAGTTTATGAAGTATTGTAATGACGAAAATGTTCGAACTCAGATGTCCACGTTTTGAAGTCCCTTGATACCAAAAAAGTATTTTTAAGTTTGTGTGTCTGTACGTGTGTGTGTGACCACGATAGCGGTTAAACTGCTCTAGATATCAATTCCAAATTTTGTATTTACATGTATAATCTCCCTCTTGGAATCTGATTAATTTTTCAGTAAAATCGGTAAATCGGAAGTAGTAGTTTACTTCAGTGAAAAAATTAAATTTTGACAATATTTCGTCAACTACTATGTTTAAACAAATTTATAAAGAATTCATATGTACTCGAAATTAAATTTGAGAAGAAATTTATTAAACACGTTTTTCGAAATTCCTACCGGAAGTAGGCCTTTCACTCTTATCGAAAATCAGTTTTTAGCGGATATTTCGCAAGCGATGCTTTTTAGACAGGTACGTTACGAGTATAAAAGTATTTAGAACTTAAATTTCAATACCTTTTGTATCAAAAATTTTTCAAAATTCGGACCGGAAGTAACACTTTTACTCTTACCGCATAGCGATTTTTTGCCAATATGTCGTAAATTATGCATTGTATATATATTTATTGAGAGTATAAAACTATTTAGAGCTGCATTTGGAATAACTTTTGTATAAATTAAATTTCAATATTTGGACCGGAAGTAATACTTTTACTCTTAGCGAGTAGCATTTTTTTGCAAATATCTCACAAAGTATGGATTATGTAGAAATTTATTAAGAGACTAGAAGAGACTTAGAATAGGATTTTAAATAATTTTTGTATAAAAGAATTTTGAAAATTCAGACCTGAAGTGACACATTTACCCATAGGCGTATTTTCTAAGATAAAAGTATTTATAGCTTAATTTAGAACATCTTTGCATAATTTAAAAGACACATGTGTATAAGAAAGTCGTGTGGTGCTGACATTTCATTTTTTTTGTTTTATTACAAAAAAAAGTACCATTTTTCTTATAAGGCATAGTCTGGTGCATGTGTTAATAGAGTTTATTGCGATTTGGAGATTGGTTGTTGTTTCTTCAATATTGTTTCCTACCGCATGCACTGCACTGGACCCATAATATTACCTTGAGACACAACTGCATATTATATTGACTGAGTATTCCCTCTTCTTACTTAAATCTAAAAGTACGTTGAGCTATGTGCGATTTCAAGAGTTGCTCATGCTGTAATTTTCCTTTGGCGTTGCAGACATTGTCCATGCAGCCAGGTCTTAACTCATAAAGATATAACTTTGAAGATGACACACGGGTTGAACAAAGAGATTTTTCACGCCTAGAGGCTCTTCAAGGCGACTTTGTAATTGAAACAGAACTGAGTCGTGGACAAACACGATTTTCCAATGAATATGGTATCGAAGATAATTTTTTTCTCCAAAAGTTCCAAAAAAACTTATTAGAGAGCCTAATACATCTTTCCTCTTCAGGAGTTGTATTTGTTGCAGATTAAATGACCTTTCTATACTTAGTGCAGCCTTATCATCGTAGACTTCTAGGCAAGCTTGATATTGTTTCTTACAATCAAAATTGATATGATCCAGGTCGCCTTCGGTGTTGCAGGTAGCACATTATTATTATCAATAATTCTAAGTTTTGCTAAATATGTTGTGTAGCACGCATGTCCAAACTTAAGTTGTTAGTTCTATAATGCCTTGAAGTACGATCGAATCCTAAGGCTTTCTTGGGATTTATATTTTCTTTTCTTTCTTTAGTTACTTCTTTAGGTATAACTAAGTCTATTTCTTGTATCTATTGCAATATTCGTGGTTGATTTATTTAATTCTACGTTAGGTTGGAAGATATCTTCTAAATATGTGACCAAAATCTCAGTGTTTTGTTTTTCGTCTCTGGTTCAAGTACGATGTTCCTCTCATATGTAAGGGATTGATTTAATTATTGTGTTAAATCTCTTTGCTGCTCTTTCAAAGTGAGTAATCTGTGCTTTGACCATTAGGAAGTTCACTCGGAGTAGTACCAATCGATTTATATTAACTTCATGAATTTCTCTTTTACGTTCTTGGGGCAGGTTATTTCATTTATTCTTATTTTCTCTTGATCTGGATTTTCGTTCCTATTTCTTGGCATTTTTTCTTCATCACCAGATCACGTATTTATTTAGGACAGTTGATCCAGTCGTTTTTCCTTTTATGCTATCATAAATGGCCCTTTTTGCATACCATAATAAAACTTATTACATCTGCTTTACATATTTAACTTTATACATATTATATGATCTCCGAAAGTTAAAAATGTACACTGGAGGGCGGGCCTATCTCTTCGTAGTGATCGCCTGTAGTACGCATTAACATTTTATGGGAATTTGGAGTAGAAATAAAATTTATCAGATTTCATTCTTAATAAAATTATTATTTTTTAAGGAGTATTAATTGCAGCTTTATTGCCTAATTTTACAGACAACTAATAGTCAATAATTAATATAATTGTACTTCGTAAAATAAAAAATTCTTGTTATCCATAATATTTAACTTTGTTTGTTCTATAATTGTACATATATTAAATGGCTTACTTTAAGACAAAACATTTACTTGAAATTAAACATTGAGCAGTTGAATTTCTTCAAATTTAACCTATACTTTGTCCAATTGTGCGATGTAATATATACATATAGTGTATACCAGTTGTGACAAGTGGCATTAGCCATAGGGACTCTCATGCATACGTATGTACGATGTATACTTATGTATATGTATGCCAACCCGGTACCTACTGCCGGCGACGTATACATCGTATATACGTATACATTGATTTTCTATGGCTAATGCTATTTGACACAACCGGTGTACAAGCCTGAAGAAGTGTCTTATATGGTTATGTAAATTTGTTCTGTAAATATTATAATCTGTTTCTATATTATCTTCTACTTCTTCACAACTTTACTACCTATAGATAGTATGATTCAAATTGCAGTAAAATTTTCATGCTATTGAAATATGTATCAACATCATCATGGTCCGTCCTTTGAAATTTAAATACAGATTTGTATGACTAATACAATATTCAAATTATGAGAAGATGTATTAGAACTGACTGCACCCGAATTCACTGTCATGTCATTGATTTAATACAAAAAATATGTCCATATTTACCCTTCATTAAACTTACACAGTCAAGATCATATTTATATACATATAGGTGGCGAAACAATCTTCACTTCCGGAGCTGCTACCTCGGACCGCTGATACTAAGAGTTTCGTGTGGCGTCTGATTGTATCGAGTCGTTTTTTCATTTTAATAAATCATCTTTTCAATGTTTTTATTGAATTTTAAAAATTAGAGTTTTTTTTTTGGTAAATTATTATATCTATTTATTGAATTGGGTGCTATTTATTTAAGCAGAGAATAACTATCAACGAAAAGCTACAGCATAGTCGATCCCTTATTGTTTCGAGTCCTACATTCGCCTCATCGAATTTGTGTGGTAAACAGACAGCACGGCACACCGTGTACCGCGTGGCATAGGTGACGACTAAACCACCTCGCTCGCCTAGCCTACCGCAAAAACAGACACCCGGTCTAACGTCTTTGTGGTTTCTCGTTGATCGTTACTCTCTATTTTATGTGTATTTATCTGTGCTAAGCGTTACTCTACATTTTACTTTCTTATCAATATCTATCAATTCCATATTTTATATTTACGAGTATAATTTTCTTCTTGAGATCTGATTAGATTTTCAGTAAAATCGGTAAACTGGATGTAGTAGTTTACTTCAGTGAAAAACTCGAATTTTATCAATATTTCGATAACTATTGAGTTTAAACTAATTATAAATAATACAAATGTAGTCAACAGTGAAATTGAGAAAAATGTTATTAAAAAGGTTTTTCGAAATTCCTACCGAATATTTTGCAAGTCATGGTTTCTAGGCAAAAACATAAATAATAATAAAGCATTTAAAATTTGATTTTCAATACTTTTTGTATAAAAAATATTCAAAATTGCAAAGTAACACACGTAAATTAAGCAATATATATAGATTTATCAAAAGTACAAAAGTATTTAGAGCTACCTTTGGAATAATTTTTGAATAAAAGAAATTTCAAAATTCGGACCGGAATTAACACTTTTACTCTTATCGAGTAGCACTTTTTTGCAAACATCTGGCAAATTATACATTCTATAGAGATTTATTAAGAGTATAGAAATACTTGTAAAAGAATTTTGAATAATTTTTGTAAAAACATTTTCACAATTCTTATGCAAAGTAATACACTTACAGGTTAATTTCTTTGAGAAAATAAAAATATTTAAAACTTCATTTAGAACAACTTTTGTATAATTTCACATACGTATAAGAAAGTCGCGTGGTGGTCACTCATCCTTTTTTTTAAATTTTAGTACTATTTTATGTACGAATAAGAGGTTGCTTAATGCTAGTAATTGTTCGATGTGTATTTCGTGATTTTTTTTTAATATACAATAATTATTGTTAGAGGTAATTTCATAGTCTACATTATTTTTAATACCTTGACCAGTCGTCATTTCTCAGCACAGAAATTCGTGTAACCCAAATAGCTAAATAACTTAGAAATAACCAATTTGCAAGACGAGATTCCTACACTGTACTATTTTATACAATTAATTATTTTGCATGTGATTCAAAAACTATTTGCAAAATCATAGATTTGTTTGATGTGTATCACAAAAAAGTCGTCCATGGTTGTAAGTTCATCAGTAGATTGGTAAGTTTAGAGGCTAGTGTATATAACGGTACATCGAGTCTATTAAAATTCGTATGTGTATGAATATGCAAAATGCTGATGGCGCATAGATTATTATTTAACTGAGAAGTTTGACCGGTCCGCGTTCGTCCAAGATCACGTGTTTCAACTTTGTTTCAGTAGTGATTTATCATGATCTCCAAGCAGAGAGCGAAAAGGTACACTCGCTACATACATTTAATATATTGAAGAATGTTTATACGTGGACACATCAACAGCTAATAAGGAAACACGCACAGATCAAGTCATTATCCATTCAAAAATGTATGAAATCGGTTTTTAAAAAAATGATTCAAGAAATGTATTACATACCTACAGGTATAAGAAATGTTAATGTTATTAAACTTTTTTTTCCTTAAATAATGACTTTCGGAGTGAATTATGTAAATATAATATAGAATTATGTACATTTTATTATATCATTTGATACGGTAAATTTTAGCTGTCAAGTAATTGATACAAAGTGTTCGAGAATGACAAACCCACACTAACTTATATTCAGATCATTAAAAGTTGTTTAAATTAACCTTTCCAATTGTTTCGAAAATATGGTGATTTTAATGGAAAATTGACCAATATTTGAAAAATTCTATTCAAATAACGATTGGCGATGACGGAACTCTTTTTGACTCAGTTAGTAAAGATATCATCACTTTGTTACTTGAATTTAATGTTTGTTTTTAAATTTAGAGGTTGTCGCATGCCTAAAGTTAAGCTAATATGTTAGTTACAATATTTTTTGTTTACAAATATGTCGTTTTTCAAACATTTTCAAATGCATTAGGTGACAAGCTTACAAATTCGAAAACTAACAATTAACATAAAACTATCGCAGTCGCTGTGTGTTAAACAACTTCAACACATCAAACAAACTTTTATGACTTTGGTAGAGAGAGAAAATCGCCACTATAAGTACAAATATCTAGTAGGACAAAAAGTAGTTAAAATTGAACCAGAAAACTGATTGAAATTATTTTCTGATACAAAAATATACAAAAAAAAATATTATACATATTAATTTCTCATGGATAGCAGACTTCCGAAGATGTGCGAACTGTTAAACTTATCAACTGTCTCTATAGGAGCGTATTGTAGATGTCTCAATGAAAATGGCACTCTAACTGAGCAAATTTTTCCTTCGTATCGTTAGATGGTTGATGATCACGCTCTTCAGTATCTAACGT
Organism: Amphimallon solstitiale; assembly: GCA_963170755.1. NCBI lineage: Eukaryota > Metazoa > Arthropoda > Insecta > Coleoptera > Scarabaeidae > Amphimallon > Amphimallon solstitiale. Next base: position 223,012,719 of record OY720675.1, read on the forward strand.
CTGTGTAAAACAGAGTGCGAGAAGAATTCTAAATTAAATATTCGCTTAGAAGCAAGAAATATACGTATATACAAGTTTAGGAAATCAGGCATTATAAAAGGCGTCATAACAGTTCTGACGTCTTACAGGAAATTGTTAAGAAGCAGTAAGCGGAAGCAAAGAGGCGATTTAAGCTCAAAGAGATTGCAGGACAGCTATAAAATCCATAATTATCATTTTACGTTTGCTGTAATGTCATCCAAATGATACTAATTTGTCAACAAAGCTTGTCTACAGAATAGCCAAGTATTAAATAAAATATTGGTAGAGAAAAGAAATAAGAAACTTAATTGGAATCTATAGTTCGATACTAAACAAAAAACACTAATAAAATATCTGTACCACACCAAACCCCTAGATACGCATATACAGAACAACACTGTTGTATGTAGCGAGTATATCTGTGCGTGAAGTGTTGTGTATACATATACGCTACGGTGTACACACACCGTGGCTTTTTTTAATCAGTGCTACTGATAATGAAAACGTAGTTGTCGAAATACGTATCTAGCTTCCTGTGCTTTACTGTGCTAAAGGTACTTTATTAGTGTTTTTTACTTTATTCATAATATTCAATATGTACCTGGCGTTCATATTGTAATAGTATTTTACTAGCGGAAACTATGTATATACCCTTAGTTATTAATTAATTAGTTTAGTTTTATTGTTCTAACATTATCCCGGTCAATGGTAATTTGTAGTGGCATCGAATCGTCGTATTCGTCGTCTTTAGTTCGTATTTTGGTCGTGCCAACACGATTCAACTATACAATAAATTTGAGGGTAACATTCATTTAGGTTTCTAACTGGCACGCTTAAATATTGATTAAGTTCACTATCCTTATTTGATCTGCCTTGTCCACTTTTTTTAGTGTTAGCTAATCTTTTATGATGGGCCCATAAATCAAATTCAGGACCTTCAGCAGACGAATCAGAAGATTCGGATGAAGAAGAGGTTTTTTGCAAACTCGTGATCTCACTTTTTATGTGTCTCATCACAGTACCTAGGGCTTGAGGATCTCTGAAGTGTATTTCTTTGAATCGAGGATCTAATATTGTTGAAACTGGTGGTATATAAGATTTTTCGATAGCGCCAAACCTCTTTTCAATTTCTTTTAATAAGGTTGTTTTCAATTCTTTACCTATTTCATACCGGGGCACATAATTGTTGTACTGATCCATCAGACAACGAATCATAGGTATTACTTTGCCTATTGTTGGGTAATTTTCACCACTTATCTCTACTGTCATCCTTTCAAATGGCTTTAGATATTTGCATACTTCGCGTAAATGCTCAACTTCGGCTGCAGTAATCATATTTGGAGCATTAACATCGGAAAGTAAAATATTGCTGACCATTGGTGACATTTGTAAAAATCTCTCTAACATGTAATATTTGGAGTTCCAACGAGTTTTTACATCCAAAATCAGTTTTTTTATGTTTCCTTCTAGCGTTTCTGCATCGATTTGTGCTTTTCTTAACTGATCACTAGCCTTAACACTTCTTTTGAACCATACTACTATGGATCGCACCTTGTCAATAATATTATTCAAACCCACGGTGTTTGTTAGCGAATTGTCACATACCAAATTGAGAGTATGTGCGAAGCATGGGATGTGTCGGTTTTTCCCAAATTTGCCATGTATAGCTTTGACCATATTGGCGGCATTGTCCGTCACTACAGCAACAACATTATTAAGATCAATTCCCCAAATTTCGAGAGCTTTGCCCAATTCTAAAGCAATATAGTCCGCTGTGTGAGACTCTGTTAATTCAATAATACCTATTATCGCTAATGTTAACTTCATATCATGTACAAAGTGGATAGTGAGGCCCATAAAACTTTTGGTCTGCATATCGGCAGTCCATATGTCCGTTGTAAGTGTTAAATGCTTTGATTGTTTTAACATATTTTTAAACGCGACTGAAACCACCTCGTACTTTCTATCAATATTATTTTTGATGGTGTTTCTGGTTGGTACTTTGTATAAAGTTGCCACTTCTTTCATCAAAGACAGAAAACCCTTACCTTCTACAATATTAAATGGCAAATTATCCTGAACAACAAATTTTACTAATGCTTCCGTTAGTTTCACATTCTTAGAGCCACCATCTAAAAATAGAAATAAACGGTGAAATTCATGCCGATTATTAAAAATGTCAGCTTTACCTTTGAAGGATGAAACTGTTTTCAAGGCAGACACAATTGTAGCTTGCTTGAATAACGAGCTTGTTATTTCTCTACTTGTGCTTGGTTCAGCCTCATATTCAGAAACTGTCATTGTTGAAGTTGATGAATGATCATCACTTTCTTGTGAAACAATAAGATTTTCCTATAAATATTTAATAATAATTTATTAAAAATTAGGGGTATATTGGTCTTACCTCATCTTGAGGTAGTGAACTACCAGTTCCAGCCGTTTCTACATCCATTCGGCTTTCGGGTTGGAATGGACCTTTTCTCTTTTTTGGTTCATCAGCCTTCTTTTCCTCCTCAGTTTAATGTTGTAGAACGGAGGAATGTTTTTGTTTGAAATGTGTTTTTAAATTTGTTGTATTGCCCGAAGTTTTCAGTACCTTAGCACACAGACTGCATTTAGCAGTATTTGGAGCAATTTTTTTTAAATGTTTCCAAATGTTACTTCTCGGAGGAGCCATATTTTCAAGACTAATAATCGGTCACTTAGTATTTAATAAATAAAGTTGATTTCAATCTCCACTTCATTAAACTTTTGAACAATCGCACAATACTCTTTCACAGTGAATACTTTTGTAGCTCTTTGGAGACTGCGGAAAAAGTCGAGCTTTATTTATAAACTTTGTACTTCGAGAAAAATGTTAGGGGAAGAACTTGATTTTGTTGCAATAGTTCAAAGGAATCCCGATTATAGCCGATAATTCTGATACCTATCGTATGAAATGTAGGTAACTAAGTTACTTTCGCTCCTCGACGCTAGAGGGTACTACTATTAAGTAACTTAACAAATGTTGGTTTTAAAACAAACTAAATTGAAGTTTCATTAAGTTTCACACTTTCTTAATTTTTCGATATATTTCAACAAAAATATCGATATATTTTGCGATATATCGAAACTATTATATAGATATTTATTTATCGATATATTTGAAAAAACATCGATATATTAAATATATCGATATATCGTTGCCATCCCTAGTCATGTGAAACCTTTGCAGAGACAGCATACTTTTCTCCTGACGACATCAAAATAAACGAAAATGAAAAGTGTGAACACATGGATGTTAAAACTAACATCAAGCAGTAAATAATTACTGTGACTTACATATATATTTTATACGTAAAACGTATATGTATATATGCATGTGTTTGAGATACACACATACATTAAGTGCCATTGCCGATAATCGAACGCACAGACACCGGTGTTTCGACCTATGAGGTCTCATCAGTGTACGTGGAGATTCTTGACAATAGCTGTTGAAGCTATTGTCGAGAATCTCCACGTACACTGATGATTATCAAAATAAACGTTCTCCTCAGTATTTCAGAAAATCCAACATCTACGTCACGCCAAGTTGCTTTGGAAAATGGTGTCAGCCATACAACAGTATTAAAGTGTTTTAAAAAAGAAGAGCTTCGTCCCTATAAACTTCAATACGTTCAAGAGTTAATGATGATCCGGACCGCCTTCTTCAATTTTATGATCAAATGATGGATTTGTTTGATAGAAATGAAATGCCTATAGACAACATAATGTTTTCTGACGAATCAAAGTTTATTTTAAATGGAGAAGTGAACCACTAGAATTGTAGATATTGGGCTGCCATGAATCCTCAATTCTATACTGAATGACCGTATACTAGGTCCTATTTTTATTGATGGCAATCTTACTGGAGCAAAATATCTAAATCTTCTGAGGGACGAACTTGTTCCAGCCTTAGCAGTTTTATATCCAGATCCTCAAGATCCAGATATTCATCGGAACACATTATGGATTCAGCAGGATAGAGCACCAGCTCAATATTCCATTTGTGTTCGACAATATTCAAATCAAGTTTTTCCAAGTAGATGGATTGGGAGGAGGAGATTCATAGAATCGCCAGCCAGATCGCCTGATTTAACTTCGCTCGATTTCTTCCTTTGGGGTTACTTGAAGAATAAAGTTTATAAAACAAAACCTATCAATTTACATGATTTTAAAGAGCGTATCCGCACGGAAATTAGAAATATTACACCTGAAACTTTAAACAAGGCTAAAAAAAGAGTTTTATTAGGAGTTTGACAACAAGTTAATGGAGAACACTTTGAGCTTTGCTACGTTACTAACGAATCTAAAGTTGTTTGTAATTCAAAAATGGATGACGGATGGACAAATGTAACAAGTCACAATAAGTATCATAATAAATAAAAATTGACCTGTTTCAGCGTTTCCGACAAATGTCATTAGTTTGGAAGTTATTGAATTTATTCCATAAGTAGTTTCCACACTGTATATATATTAACAAAATCTAATATTAATTTCAATTAAGAAATGCCGTAATAATGAACTATATTCGCATGTAATAATATGTATGCATTTAAATATGTAGAACGATGAAGAATGAAATTTCCCTTATAACCGCATATAATTTAATATATACCTTTTAAGGAAGATTTTATAGCTATGAATTGCCGCTTACAGTCGACCTTACATCTGAAATTACACATACAGTTGCAGGCGCACGACTAAGAGAGCAATAAATTTTCGACAATCAACGATATATTTTAGGCAGTTTTCCACTTGCTAACGTGAACAATCCATTCGCGTCACGTATATTTCCGCAATTATCGTTAAAAAAATACCTTCTCGTCACGTATGTAATGTATACGCCGACAGAAAAATTGCCGTGTTGAAAGTACGAAATTTAGAATGCCGGTGATGGTCGACCAAGTGTACGAAAAGACATAATTCAGACCGCTCGGAGACAGCATATTAAAGCACACAACCGCGACATTAGTGTACGACTTCTTTTTTTCTCGCCTCAGCAACTAATACCGAAAATTTCTGTCACGAATGAATTGACGTGTCTATTTTCCGGCAAGTTACCATAACTCATAACAGCAACTAACCAAGTTTCGTTTAATATTTCATCTTCGTAGAAATACATACTTAGAAATGCTATAGGTGTATGTCTTTTATTATAGTTTCTATATAAGAAACATACAGAATTCAATACTGCATAAATAATGTACATATTGCTGTGAATATAATTCTTTTTAAATATAAAAATGTAATAAAAAACTTAAAAAAACATATCAATTTATAACATTTATTAATGCGCAATGAAGATAAATAATCACTTTAAATATTAGTTACTTAAGCATATGCCACAAATTCTGTGTAAATCGATAAACCTTCTGATCAAAATTGACAAGTTTTCAAAGATTTGAATAATGTTAAAATCATTACTAATTGTTTCTGGAGTAGGTTCTTGGTGAAATGTAACATCAATATTAGTAACTAGGCTGTGCGGGTACAGGCGCTAAATCCCATGTATTTTATTATGAAGGTTCACTTTGCATTTCAAGGTCGTTTGAGATTTATACAGGATGTAATCATTTTCGTGCACGAGTAAGTACGGCAAACTTCAGAGCTGTGTTGCGGATCGGATTGTATGTGTATTATACTTCTAATGAAACCATTTACACCTATTCAGCTTTTAGAGTAGGTGTGGCAAACGTCAGACCTTTCCCGTAGCAGACACCAATGTGATCTGAATAGCTATTGAACAACTTTCCGACTGATTTAAACAGATACCCAAGTGACCAGAACAGCTTTTGAAGAGCTCTTGAACTGCTTTCAAGCTGCTATGAACAGATACCAAGGTGCTTTGAACAGCTTTGAACAAATATCGCGGTGATATGAACAGCCTCAAACCTGTTCAAGAGCACGGTATCTGTTCAAATCAGGTGGGAAGAAATAATTGTGATATTCAGATTTTGATCAGTCAAGTACCTCGTACCTAGACATTTTACAGAATTTTAATTTAATTATTTTTTATGTTGCTCATTACGTCTTTTCCAAATTCTTCGACAATTCCATATTCCTGATAAATATGAGCATATATTGTTGGATACTGACTTATGTAGGATGTTCTCTTGATTTTTTTTATGACGGTTGAGTCTTATAGGAGACAGCTGTGTCTTCTAACGGAGAAGTACATTATTTAGTTTTGGGGTAGAGTGTTTTTGAGCTATCTCATAAAGAATGCACTAGATGCGAATTTATATTGTTCTCATTGCAAAATCAGCTCAAAATTTTATATTTTCAAATTCTATATATTCTGAAAGTACTGTACTTATTTGTTTGGAATCACACCCAGTCTAATTTTCAGTCATTCAGTAAAGTGTCAGATTTTGACATAATGACTCTAAGTTGGGCTGACTCCGAAATTTTGTCAGACAAACGCGAAAATTAATTTTTCATTATAGACAGATAAAGACCCATTAGTACCCTGAGTTCGTTGAGTAATTTCTAAATAAAGGTTCTTATCAGAGACAGAATTTTGAAAATCTGTACGAAAACAATCTACCAACTCTTATCAAGCTGAAAGGCTATCCTTTTTAGCCCTACACTAAACAAGAGCATTCCCCGAAAAGAGATCGACGGAAGATTGTAACCAATATTCTAAATATTTAAAATGTTTGGTTGACTAATAAATCTGTAACTGTCAAAACGTCAAATCAAACTAGACTTCAATTATTGCAGAAGTTTTTATTACATTTCTCTAACACATGTTTCGCTAAGATCACTAACCATTATCAAAGTGACAAAAATTGAAATTAAAAGTGAATGGTGCATCTGTGGACCAATACAGGTACAAGAAGCTGTCGTTAGCTTAATGTATCCGTCTATTATGGGTGTATTTATAATGTTTGTGTATGTATTAGTTACAATTTTCTTTTTGTTTATAACCCTCTTAATTTCTAAATTTTCAGATATGTAAGTCTTTTTCTTATTTACTAATTTTCTCTTTAGTTTATTTAATTAGGATGTTATCTACAATGATTTCTTTGCATCTGTTGTTTTTTGTAATGATTTTTATTGTGGATAGGTCTTGATTAAAATTATCGATGTTTAAAGGGGTACTTTAATATGTGTAAGAAAAATCTAATAAAAACTTGTGAAATAATTAATGTCGAGTTTGATTTGACGATTTGACAGTGATAGATTGATTAGTCAGCCAAACCTTTTAAATAAATGTTAAAATGTTTTATAAAAACTTGCCAAGTTTGATCTGGAGGTTTATCAATTTACATAGAATTTTCTGTGCTTATCAGAAGAATGCCAGTAACATGTAGAAAAGTAACTTGGCATAGTTTCTACATTTCAGTTATTTTTTAAAGATAATGTAACTCACGTGACCTAATAATAAAATGCATGTAAGTTACATTTCCTTTTATTACTTTTTTGATTCATGACTTTTGTTTTGTATAAAGAACAAACAACTATTTGACATAATATTAAAGAGAACTAAAATATGAGAATAAATTAATTATCCAAATAATCAAAATAAGCAACAACAAAACTTTTCTTAGGATCAAGAAAATATTAGGAATAAGTGAGAGAATAACCCAATTACTAATCTTACATCCGCACTGCGAGCCGGCTCGCTTAAGATGATGCCACTAGGCTACGCTTGCAGCTGGGATCACTGCTGCGCTTTGCCCTCAGCCCGCCACTTTTCCGTACGTTGCGTGTCGCATCATTGCCACGTAATAGGTAATAAGGATAAGGGTAACTATGAAAATAAAAAAATCCAAAGCTCTAGCTTATTTTGGGAAATACCCTAGATTTATGATAATCTATAGGTCAGTCAGTCAGTGAATCCCGAAAATTGTGATATCAGAGTTCACGTGCCTTGAAAGCTATTGCACATATATAAATGAAATTTGGAATAATGCTTTTTATTGGTAATCTTAACTCAATCATGTAACTCAAACAGCCATGCAATTCCAGGGGAGGTCCAAAATAGCTCGAAATATTTCATGTACATATTGCATAGTGCGTGCAGGCCTTTGCTGTTGCGAGACATACTAAAATAACTCTTATAGTTAACAAATATTTCACCATAATGTTGTAGAAGGTGGTACCTGTCTGTACATAAGTAAATTCTTTAATTCTACTTATTCGAATTATTAATAATTATAATGTTTTAACAGAACGACATTTCAAATAGAAAATGGAAAATAACAGAAAATGGAAAGGAAAGAGAATATCGTTTTGTGATAGTTTCGGCTAGTTAAATACCTTTCGCTTACGTTACTTAAACGTCAATAATGTTCTGCTAGAGAGAGAAGGTCGAAAATTATATGCATAAATAGCTTTGGGTTTTGTTGAATACCGTTTGGCCATTGTGTTCTTGAATATAATTACTTATCTTATTGCTTTCGATACCGTTGAATTGATATTTAATAGTTCTTTTATTACTTGTCGGAAACAGTTCATTCCAGTAGGTTAGAATTTTAATTTAGAAGCATAAAATAATAGTTATTTGTTAGATAGATAAATATATACAAATATATTCATGAATTGTAAAGTACCTATTCAAAAATTCATTATAATGGATATGTAAAGAATTATTTTACTAAGATATTTTGTTCATTTTATAAGCTTGAAGTACGATTTGCTTAAAATAACTGAATTGGAGTCGTTAATTTAAGAACTTATTTTACTGAGACCAGTCAATTAAATATTTAATTTGAAAAAATTGTTTTTCTACTCAAGTAGACATTTTGTCTCTTTTCTAATGGTGTCCTCTTTCTTCTCATGTTTGCCTTCGCTTTTAACATACTCGGGTTTCCTATAAGAAATATTCAGTTTCTTTTTACTTTTTTTATAAACTATTCTTCGTCTAATAAGTAAAATTGTATTCCTTTTAAGAGATTTTAGAAAAATTAATCGAAGATTTACTTTGATGGTCCATTGTAAAACCTTGCTATTTTGCTGTATATTACTGTAATTTTTTATTTGCTCTTGATATTTGAAATCTGTTTGTATTTTATATTTTGTCTTATCATACCCTAATATTATTGTCAATCTTTACCACTCTCATATTACAACTTCTTCAGCATTCTTAGTTAGCGTTATTGCGATCTTTGACAGTTCATATCCAGTTAAAACTTAAAACTTTTTCCAAGCACAAATATGTTTTTGTATACTTATAAGACTGCTTTGGTTCCAATAAATTTGCATTCAATTAAAATAATCCTTGTTTTTTTTTATAGTGGTCAAGAAATAAGTCTTTGGAAGTAAATTCTTTGCTATTCAAAACAAATATTTTATTGGTTGTGTTAAATTTCATTTGATATAAAAAAAAACTCCTTCCATTGCAGGCAACCAGAAAACAGTACAAACAGACATGTGGGCCGAACCTATTTTTGTACAAAAATTGCTGTAAACTGTGTTGTGGATGTTTACACACGATTAGTAAATAATTTGCGAGATATTTGCAATAAACTTCTTCTATAAGAGTAATAGTGTTACTTCCGGTGCAATTTAGTAATTTTGCTATATAAAAATTATTCAAAATCCACCTCTAGATACTTTTATACTGCGAATTATGCATAGAATGCATAATTCGCAATGCATTTGCAAAAAAAAACTGCTATTTGGTAAGTGTAAAAGTGTTACTTCGGGGCAGAATACTAAAATTCATTTTTATAAAAATTGGTCCAAATGTATACTTTTGCTCTTATAATACACCTGTATAGAATGCATAATTTGAAAAATTTTTCCAAAAAAGTGTTTTTGAATAAAATAAAAAGACTTACTTCCGTTAGGAATTTTGAAACACGTTTTCGATAAAACGTTTCTCACTTTTTTTTATTCTTTATAAATTTGTGTAGTAGTTGAAGAGATAATGGTAAATTTTGACCTTTTTACTGAAGTAAACTTCTACTTCCAGTCGATTTTATCCAAAATCTTATCGGCTGTCTGGATGGAGGTTATATTCCTAAATATGATGTTCAGTATCTTTTACTGTTTTACCGTTATAGTGGTCAAATACATATACGCACATAGGAGAAAGTTAGACAGAGAGAGAGAGTGCGGTTAAAAACCACTTTTTTCGGTATCAGTGAACTGCCAAAATCTCAAGATCGAAAATTTTCGTCATCACAATGCTTCCTCATACTACGTATTAGGAGGTAAATACGAGGGTTATTTTTAAAGTAAGAAGGGTTTTTAAGTGGAGTAACAGCAACTTTATTTATGAACATAAATTGTATCAAAAACTGAAGTATGAACATATATTTACTTTTCTACATAGTCACCAAGAATATCTTAGCATTTGTTAAGTCGTGGCACTAGCTTTTGGATCCCCTCACCAAAGAACTCTGCCGCCTGAGCATTTAACCAGTTAGTACCAGTGTCTTTCAACACGTCATCATTTTCAAATAGCTTTCCACCAAGATATTCTTTAACTTTAGGAAAAACATGAAAGTCTGATGGTGCCAGGTCAGGGCTGTAGGGGGAATGATCCAGTAATTCCCATCGAAATTTGTCCAGTTGCGTCTGTGTCATTACTGCAGTGTGAGGCCGAGCGTTATCGTGAAGCAGCACGACGCCGCTATAAAGAAGTCCCTGCCGGCGGTTTTAAATAGGGCACCTAAGCTTGGTTAGTGTATCGCAATATTTCTCAGCATTTATGGTCATTCCTCTTGGCAGAAAGTCAATCAGAAGAACGCCTTTCCGATCCCAAAAAACCGTGAGCATGATTTTCCGTGTTGAAGGTTCTTGTTTAAATTTTCGTGGTTTTGTCGGTGAATTTGAGTGATGCCATTCACTGGATTGACGTTTAGTCTCTAGTGTGTAGTACGCTAACCACGTTTCATCACCGGTAACAATATGATTCAAAAACTCATCACCACTCTTATCGTAGCGCTCCAAAAATGACAAAGAATGTGCCAAACGCTTCTTTTTGTGTTCTTCTGTCAACATTTTTGGCACCCATCTCGCACACATTTTTTTGTAATGAAGTTTGTCGGAAACAATATGATAAACAACCGATCTCGAAACTTGTGGAAATTTCCCATGAAGCTCGTCAATCGTAAAGCGCCGGTTTTGGCGAATTTTCTCATCAACTTTTCTTTGGAAGTCTTCATCAATGACAGTTGGTCGCCCAGATCGTTCTTCATCATGAACATTTGTTCTTCCTTTATTGAAAAGCCTACACCATTTACGCACATTACTGCCATTCATTACACCTTCACCATAAACTGCAACAAGCTGCCGGTGAATTTCGGCGGGACAAACTTGTTTTGCGTTCAAAAACCGAATAACCGAGCGCACTTCACAATCGCAGGTTTATTGATTGACATGGCGACAAACAAAGCAGTGTTACGATAAAACCAACAGTGGTAGAGACATGAAATCAACTGCGTGCGTAGTTGGGAACTGGGCAAGGGTGGCTGACCTTGAGCGGGCGTCACGTGACACCCTGCGCGGTTGCTATGCGCAAACGGTTCTTACTTTAAAAATCAGCCTCGTACTTTAAAAGCAAAACCAGTGATGGGACTGTAAACGAAAAATAAGTATGATCGAATGATCAGTAAAAATACATAGCATAGACCATGCAAAACCTGATGGACAATGATGGACAGATATCCTACAAGTTTATGCTAAGATATTGCAAAAGTAAAAAAGAGAGCGAGAAGTTTCCAAATTGATAGCGTCTATATCACCACTCCTCATGGTAATGCAGGTAGGACTACGTAAAACATCCTCTTAGAATAGGATGCTTTTAATTTTTCATATAAATATGTAATTGTTTTAATTGTGTTAGCATGTCATTATGTACTGTGTTACATTTTGGCAAACCTATAAAAACTATATACAATATCAATTAATTTTTGTCGGTATCTACATACACTACATTCTCGCTTCGAAGAAGAATGAATTGTGTTGTCTTCCCCTTATGTATCTGCCAACACAACTTATAAGGCGCTAGGTGGTTAATAATACTGCACAATATTACGAATTGTGTAATATCATTGACCGTCTACGCTTAGTATTGAGGATTGCAAAATGATTGAGGGAAAGAGTTTTAATTTTATTGGTGATTAGCACTGGAAAACTTTAAATCCTCGAGAGAATTTCCAGTTGCAAGATATAGTAATGTAATTGACAGACGTTGAAAAGATGGTATAGCTTCCCTCATATTTGTATTTTTTTTTCTCAATCAACGGTGTAACCAAGTCTAGAAACTCTTGAAACTTCGCCAAATCCAATCTTACAAAATTCTTGAAGTCTCTTAAAAGATGTTCGTGAGTATATTTTTGCCTTCTTTTGAACCATTCTTTCGACCAGCGACGTTTTCGTTTTTTAAGTTTAATAAGCACCAACACGCTAGCTGCAGCCAAATATAGGTCCGACATTTCCAACAATGCAACACTATGTAGACATAGTGTTACCTTTGCCGTCTCTTGGATGCGAATTAAGCGACGTGCTCGAGGTCGATTTGAGCTAATAAACCATTATTGTTGTTATAATTCATTTTTGCTGAGATTGTGCCGACGTACAAATGATTTCAGTCCATGAATGTGATTGATATAAACAATCATAACAAACGGTGCACATTTCCATATATTTCCCATATTTTCCAACAATATTATTAAAATAATAATGTTGAAAATCTTTAACCAACCCAAAGACTCGTTATTGTGACCAATGATGAACTTATCGCGCACAGGCTACACCTACTAATTTTTCGCCAATGTATTAAGTGGAAAATAAATTTACACGAGAAACAAGGGCTTCCACCAATCAAAAGACTCGTTATTCGGACGAATAGAATGCGTCTTTCTAAAAGACACCTGCAACCGCGTCATTTGTTTACGTCTTGGAGAAGTTATAAAAGCTAAGAAATTTATTTTCGGGTATCCAGTCTGCTCTAATGACTTAGAGCGACAACAGCTATCATCTCCGAAGAAAACCGAACTTTCGCCAAAGTGAACTCAAAGTTGATATAACGTTTCTACGAGCGAGCCGAACATTATCGAAGCGAACTCGAACATTCCCGAAGATAACCGAAGACGTAGGAAGACTTCTACGAGCAAACCGAACGTACCCCAAGCAAAGCCGAACGTTCCCGAAGATAACCGAAGACGTAGGAAGACTTCTACGAGCAAACCGAACGTACCCTAAGCAAAGCCGAACGTTCCCGAAGATAACCGAAGACGTAGGAAGACTTCTACGAGCAACCCGAACGTACCCGAAGCAAAGCCGAACGTTCCCGAAGATAACCGAAGAGGTAGGAAGACTTCTACGAGCAAACCGAACGTACCCGAAGCAAAGCCGAACGTTCCCGAAGATAACCGAAGACGTAGGAGGACTTCTACGAGTGAAGTGAACGCTCACGAGGAGGACCAAGAGTCTGAAACCAACAGCAGTTGCGTGCTTCAACCAACATCCAAGGAGCATTCGTGACCTGTTAGTGACTGTGAACAAAGTGACCCAACCAAATAAGAGAGGTTGTTGAACGTTTCGCGAGTGCCGCTTAGTGCTTCAACCAAAGATCCAGACCACGGATCGTTATCCAAGTGCCAGACCTGTGCCGATACACCCTCCCAGTGACTTGTGATGTGTGGCTAAAGTGACCTCACATCATACCCATTTAGCGCAACCGTAAGTACTGAACTGATTCCTAAGCTTGCACGGTTGGCGATCTAAAGATAGCCCCGTCACGTCTCTCAGAAGTAGTTAGTTGGTTCGGCGCCCTAAGGCAGCCTTACCCATTCTAGGCGTTAATTGACTAGGTACCCCAAAGGGAGCCTTATCCCCTAGAACCCCAACTGAGTGTCTCAAATACCTCTCTCTATTTCAATTGCCAGTATCTAAAGACCACTCCCTTTTATTAATCCCCCTGTATGGGATAATTAGCCCTCTGGTCAAGGTGTCTCCGTAAACCGTGTGTATATTTCCGATCTACGTATATATCTCTTAGCATTTAGTATTTGCCTTCAACCATTTCTATATAGTCCTGCGTGGCTATTGTTTTAGTGACCGAGTTGTGGTAATAAATTCATGTGGTTTAAAACAACTCTTTCATTAACCTCAGACAATAGCATAAGCCCTATCCTACTCACCCAGTGTATAAGTGTAGTGCCATTCCGAAGGAAGGACGCCACGGCTCCCCGTATTAGAGTACTACAGCTATAAGAGCTCAGGTAATTCGAACAACCCCATCTTGAGTAATTCCTATAAGCTGAAAGGTAACAATAGGTCCTGCTCATGTGAAAATATTGACGCTTGTGAGCCGTCAATATTATTGTGCAATAAATATTGATCGTTTGGGTTCAAGGGGTCATACAATAATATTGCACAATAAAAGTATTGTGCTATTATTGACCGTCTAGAAGACACCTAAGATATTCCTTTTATTACGAGAGCAATCAGCTGTCTTTTTTCAAATATTGCAGTCTTATTAGTCATACAATGAGCGTACTGCATTTATGAAAGACTCACTATATATAGTATAATTTGAGACAGTCTCTTTTAAACCCTGCAATAACTCCAGCATCTTTAACATATAACTAAAATAATTTAAAAATATATTGCAGTAATAAACAGGAAGAATTTAACTTGATATTATCTTCTCCAGTAAAATAATGCTAATTTTCTTTTATATGAAAAATATTAAATAAGAATTTATATAATAATACTTTTGCTTATGACTCACGAATAATGATTTAACAAATAGTATTACTGATTTCACAAGAAAACAGATGTTTTTAAATATTTTTCTGGTCATACATCAATCCCATATGTCACCGAACTCTTTTTGCTTCATGCTGTTGGCTTCAAGACACATATCTTTTTCTCATTGCATTTGCATCGCTCTGATTGTTCCATGGCTCCATATGTCATAATTTATCCAGCGTATGGTTTTAAACGAAACCACAAAAAGAAAACTTAAAAACTACTGGCATTGTCGGTTGCATTGTTATTCTTCTGTAAAACACATGGAAATGGAACAGATATTGTAACAGACGGGACGGGACGACAGGACAGCACAAGTCAAGCCCGGAGCCACAGTTTATACACTGTGGTGCGTCACCCACGCGCGCCAGAGCAAGTAATACATTTAAATAATTAAAACCCACGCTCCGGTGAATTGTATGGAGACATTATGCGTCCGGAGACAAAGGCAAATGTGTACAAGGGAATGCACGCAATGAAATGGACAGTGATAAAAATGTGTATAAAAACGATTGATTTGTTATTGACTTCTTGAGCAACACGAACGTGACGTGTTGCTCGGTTTTATAACGGTGCACGCTGTGTAAGTATAGCACGCACGATGGTGTGACAATCTAATATCAAAAGAATAGGTATACGTCTAGTGGATTACAATATTACTTCACTTTCAGTTTTGTTAGTCGGAATAAATTGGATTTACTCTACAAGGTGTTTCGTATTGTGATAATCAAATTTCGTTAATGCATGGTAGACTTAATTTCATGAGAAAGACCACGAAAAAGTGTTGATCAAGTGTTTTAGTTTGAGTATACGTTTTCGCGATGCCAACCAAATAAAATTAATTAGATATCTGATTGAAGAATGTTTTTCGTTGATTGCTTTGAAGCGGCTTCTCATTCTGTCTTCGTATACGAAGCGTTGATGAAATGATAGTACTATTCTCTAGGCCCAATAAACGAGGAAGCAAGAATATCTGTATTAAAAAATAGACAAGGCGAAAATAACGAAGTTTTAACAGATTACAGGGAAGCGCACGTAGAACATATGATGACACTAATGACATAGAGAATGTATAAGAAGAAATGACGATACAGTGATGTAAAACAGTATAGAGTGGCAATAAAGGGGAATGGTTTGCACAGAAATGTGAAAAAGAACTAGACGAAGGAAAGAAATGAAGAGTATGAATGTTAAAGCACAATACACAGGAGACCAGGGATAATACGAAGAACAAAGAAAAAATTTAAGAAAAAACGCTGAGAGAAAGGAAGTGAAAATACTATCAACAGCGATTTGAGGAGAATGCAGTTAGCTACCCAAAAAATTAAATATGTAAGCTGTATCAAGACTTTAAAGTAGAAAAAATGGGGTCGCAAACAAATAATCAAATATACAAAGATAAAGAAGGAAAGTCGATAGCAGGAAAAAATGATAATAATAATTAATAGATGGAAAGAACATTTTGAAAAGCTTCTAAATTCGAATAACAGAAGAAAAACTAAAGAGGAGAGCAGTATTGGTAATATGGAACTAGATGTATAATATATTAGACTCTTTATATTGTGCGGTCGATAGTGATTGTTATGCGGTGGGAATGGTTTTTGATTTGACTAAAGCATTCGATTTGTTGGATCATGATATCCTGTTGTATAAAATGGAACGCTATGGCGTTAGGGGGGCGGCGCTCGACTTATCTCACGTTACCGCTATTGTTGGCAGGGTGGGCGACACAATTAAGAGTAATGTTTCCAAATTGGCGTCTGTGGGCAGGGCATACCGCAGGGATCCATTCTCGGCCCTACTCTTTTTTTAATTTATGTCAGTGACTTACAGTCAGTACTATTACACAGTACGCGGACGACACTTCATGTGTAATAACAGCTAAATGTAAAGAGGAGCTCGTTGTGATGGCATCACGTGTGATTGCTGATATGCAGTCCTGGTCATTAAAAAAACCGTCTCATTCTTAATGCAGATAAGACAAATATTGTCAACTTGTCCAAAACTAAAAATTTGAATTACAGTTTGTGTTTGAGCTTGGGGGGCAAATCATTGACGGAGAGTGAGTCGTCCGTCTATCTGGGTTTGACGGTGGACAGGTGTCTGCGTTGGGACGAGCATTGCGTGGGTCTATCTAAAAAATTGAATCCCATGTTGTATGCTATTGGTATGCTGAGTAGGGTTGTCTCTTTGGAGAGCCTGAAATTATTCTATTATGGTTGTATCGAGTCCCGTTTAAGATATGCGTTCATTTTCTGGGGATCATCTACAATCTACATACTTTAACGACAATTTCATTATTCAGAAACGTATGTTAAGAGCCATGAGGGGTGTTTCCTCACGTAGTAGTTCCAGAGCTCTGTTCCGGGAAATGAATATAATGACGGTTGCCTCGTTATATATTTATGAATTGATTATATTCTTGCTCAAAAATACAGATAAATACAGGCGCAATAATCAGATCTACAATACTATGGTGACGCTTCACAATAATGATTTTTCTGTCCCGCTACATCACTCCAAATTTTATGAAAGATCTCCGAGGTACATGGCGGTAAAGGCTTATAATGCATTGCCGGCTAATTTAAAATCGCTAAGCGGTACAAATCTCAGTGTATTCAAGAAACAACTAAAACTTTATCAGTTGGAAGGAGCCTTCTACAGCATTAACGATTTTATAGTTTGACAAGTGTTATATATTGTACCTGATCTGTGTATTTTTTTTAATGACAATGTCAATGTTCTTTTGAATTTATGACAATAAAGATATTATTATTATTATTATTATTAATAAGTCAATGAGGGGTTACTGAAGATAGAAGAAATAAGGGATGTTATACGTACATTTAAGGAAAATAAAAAGGCCGACAAGGACGACATAACAGCAGAGATGTTCAAATATGGAGGGGATAAAATAATTACGTAAATGCATAAACTAATAAAGGACATATGGCTGCAATACCGAGAAAATTGAAAAAAGCCATGCTCTATCCCACGCATAAAAAAGATGATAAGACAGTTTGTGTAAACTATACACGCAGAGCTTTATTAAATATATGTGGATTTAGGGAGGAAAGATCAGTGGTAGATCAAATATTCACGAAATTAGAGAAATACAAGCGGAAAGCTACGAATTTGAAAAAGATGCATATCCGCTCTTTGTAGATTTTAAAGAAGCATTCGACGAAGTCAGAAGAAGTAAATTCTATGTAGCATTTAGACAACTAAGAGTAAATAATAAACTGGTAAATAAAATCAACCTAATGCTTGAAGGGACAGGATTGAAATGGAGGTAACTGAAAACTTTAAGGTGATGGAAGGACTGAAACAGGGCGATCCACATCTTCTGCATTATTTAACTATGTGATTGAATTTGTTAGTAAGTACTGTTAGGATTGGAAGAAAGTGCAGTGGAAATGGGGCTAGAAATAAAAGAAAATATAACAAGAAGAAGATATTTGACATGGACTAAAAAAAATACTAAAGATCAAAATTGATAACAGCAGGGGGAAAATTCTAGAGCTTTGAACAAACAGGTGAAATCATTTATATAATTGAGAGCAGATTTAATAGGAAGCCATATACAAATAAGACCTTCAGAGCAGATTACTAAAATGAAACAAATGTATATACCTACTTAAAAATGTACTTAACAGTAAATTGCTATCCACAGGAACAAAGTTGAGAGTATACCAGTTAATATTAAGCCCAATAGTATTGTTCGGAAGTGAGACTTGGGCAATGGATAAAAGCGAATAAAAACTGCTGGGCCGTATGAGAAAGAAAGTACCTGCGAAAGATATATACGAACGTGATGGCGCTATTTTCTAGACCCAGTAAACGAGAAGACCAAAAGAAACACTTAATTAGCAAGTCCATTCATGATAATACAATAATAATAATATTTTTATAATCAAGCTGTCCAATAATTTATTTTATTTTGGCGCCCCACGTGGAGCGCCAAAAATAATCGTTTTACATGTAAAACTTAGAATAACTTTATATCAATTAAGCGTAATATATGCATGTTTATTTAATAATAATGAATATATTTACTCTACCCAAAGTTATACAATTTAATTCGATATTATTCACCAAATTTGAAGTTTTACTGTCGTCTACATTTCAAATGCATTTATTGCATTAATGTCAATTTTCTAAGATAATGTTGCTACGACCGATATTTCAAGGCTATTCGTTCTACTTCTTCGCGCATCTAATATACATCATACAATAAATTATCTGGTTTCCGTATTAAATTCCATAGTTGTGTATAAATGTGTACGTGTAAATAATATATTATAACATGAATATGTTACTTTCTGTAGTTACTTCTGTTTATTATGTCCAAAATTAACACATTGTTCAGTCATATACAATAATAATAATAATAATAATAATATACTTTATTTGCCACTGATCATATGATATGGGCCATTGTCAAAAATATATAAGTAAAGAATAATATATAACAGAATCACAATATACAAGTAAAAAATAATATATAACAGAACCACAATACATCATTTATCATAATAATAGAACACATATACTCCAACATGCACACACACAATATCATACATACAAATATCGGTATTATCACTGGTTTGTGTCTACTAAACATTGTTCTTACTATTTACATTAACTACACTAAGTAAATATTGTTTGAATGAATGTGCAATACAGTTTTTAAGAGGATTTGCCCAATTAAAACATCTCGATACTCGTATAATGAGTTGCAGGTCGTTAATGAATAAGTAAAACAGCAAAGGACCCAAGTTAAATCCCTGTGGTATACCAGATATAGCACAAAATGCATGAGATCTAAACCCGTGGTATAAGACACAATTTTGTCCATTGGTTAGATAAGATTGAATTAATAGGGCCCAACGTATGAGAAACTACCTCCAGCCATCCATGTTTATGAAGTATATCACTAAGATATTGTGTGAGCTTTGCAAGATTCGTCTTAGAGGGGCGACAAAATACAAAGCTATTCATGTTTGTCTTGAATAAATTGAAGTAAATCGATGTATCATGCACTTGCTGAAAAACATATATAAAAATAACCATATTAGAGATATTTCGAGATCACTTTTCATTTAGAATAATAGTTCGTAGTGCCATCCTACTCTTCAGAGATACTTGTTTAAACAAAATCATATTTCCTTTCCACAAGTTCTAGTAACAAGACTTACTGCCTGTTTTTTATTCCACTTCGTTAAGCAAATTTCTTCTGAATAAAATAAAAAGGAAACATCTGAGATATTCCAAATTTTAACGCATCATTCGTTATACATCAGAGTAGCTACCATTGCATAAATACCTGCTTTTGACCTTGACGATTGTGTTTCGAAATTCGATTTCATCCCGTCACGCCATCTGTCGCCCGTTATATTGCCAAGTGGACTATCGTCGATCTTCGAATCAGTGTGCTGTGACGAAATTTACAGCTGTTCCCCTTTCAGAACGCTATTAATTATCGAAAGATGAGAGAGAAAAAAGGAGAAAGAGAGAGAGGGATAGGTAATTGATGCAAGAGCACGCAACGCTCTGTCCACTCGACTATCATCATCACACAAAGAGGCAAAAGAAAGGAATCTATGAGTCTCTCAGTTATGCATTGTCGACTTCTTCTTTAATTGGTCCGAGTTCTCCCATCAACATTCTACTAGTACATGCCAATTTTTAGATCGAGTGTGCTATTTGATACTATTGTATTTATCTTGAGAAGATCGTGATATAATTACCAACTTTAAACATTTTAAAGACACTGATAGTCCAATGATTCCGTTTGTATTTAATACACTCTTCTCTGGGATGAGGTAACTGTTTATTCGTCTATTGTTTGCAGAAAACCGTGATTTTTCTCGGGCCATCAATTCAATTTAAATGTTCTCGTTATTGCCGAGATGCTATAGAGTGAGATTGTTTGGTCAATAACAACAGATGGTGAGCAGACAAATCCTCAGACAAAAGGACAGGATCTAAGATTTTATTAGAAGTTATACGTCAAGGTTTCGAAGTTATTGTAATTGTAAAACCAATTTTTCAGGAATCATCCATTATTTTAATGCAGCAATCTGCAAAAAGCGACATCTGCTATATAGAAGCTAATATTATTCATTATTGTGAGATTTGGAAATGCATTGTGAGTGATATAATAATAAGTCATTTGTGGTTAATCTGGTGATGGTATAAGAACGGTAATCATTTGTTTAGCATCGAATGGAGGAAGGTTTCAAAAGAAATAGATTATAATGTTTATTAATTATAAAGAGTTTTTATTAACAGCAAATTATATTTAATAATGCCATTCAATGCAATAATGTACATATTGTATATACAGTATTTTACACAAATTTAAACTGCAAGCCGTACACAGATATTTCTCTGTATACCACGGGGCATCCAAACAAAACCGAACTGATGTGGTGGGCGAAGATTTTGCAGTACTGCGCCCTGTCGCAAGAGGCGGTCAGATAGCAACACGAGAAAACTGTAAACTCACTCGAATATTAATGGAGGAATCATCATCAAAGCGCCTTGTATTGTCAACTTCCTTTATCTATCTGCCGAAACTTCGTAGAAATCCGCAATGTCCATAGGTTATTACATTCATATAAGTTAGTCATATCTGAAATACTCCGCATGGAAAATTCATATATCTATACGTATATAAGAATATTGGATACTGTCAAATAAATAATGCTACTTTGAAAAACTTGTTTGCCTTTCCCAAAGTCAAGTGAATACATAAAATCTGGTGATATTAAACACATTCTTCATCAACTACGAAATATTGCGCTATATGGTTTCTCTCTCTTATATAAGAATATTAGAGCCTTTCAGATAGATAATGCTGGTTTGAAAGACTTGTTTGACTTTCCCAAGGTCAAGTGAATACATAAAATCTGATGATATTAAACACATTCTTCATCAACTATGAAATATTGTGCTATATGGTTTCTCTGTCTTATATAATAATATTGGATCCTTTGAGATAAACAATGCTGGTTTGAAAAACTTGTTTGCCTTTCCCAAAGTCAAGTGAATACATAAAATCTTGTGATATTAAACACATTCTTCATCAACTACGAAATATTGCGCTATATGGTTTCTCTTTCTTATATAAGAATATAGGAGCCTTTCAGATACATAATGCTGGTTTGAAAAACTTGTTTGTCTTTCCCAAGGTCAAGTGAATACATAAAATCTGGTGATATTAAACACATTCTTCATCAACTACGAAATATTGTGCTATATGGTTTCTCTGTCTTATATAATAATATTGGATCCTTTGAGATAAACAATGCTGGTTTGAAAAACTTGTTTGCCTTTCCCAAAGTCAAGTGAATACATAAAAACTTGTGATATTAAACACATTCTTCATCAACTACGAAATATTGCGCTACATGGTTTCTCTTTCTTATATAAGAATATAGGAGCCCTTCAGATACATAATGCTGGTTTGAAAAACTTGTTTGTCTTTCCCAAGGTCAAGTGAATACATAAAATCTGGTGATATTAAACACATTCTTCATCAACTACGAAATATTGTGCTATATGGTTTGTCTGTCTTATATAATAATATTGGATCCTTTGAGATAAACAATGCTGGTTTGAAAAACTTGTTTGTCTTTCCCAAGGTCAAGTGAATACATAAAATCTGGTGATATTAAACACATTCTTCATCAACTACGAAATATTGTGCTATATGGTTTCTCTGTCTTATATAATAATATTGGATCCTTTGAGATAAACAATGCTGGTTTGAAAAACTTGTTTGTCTTTCCCAAGGTCAAGTGAATACATAAAATCTGGTGATATTAAACACATTCTTCATCAACTACGAAATATTGTGCTATATGGTTTCTCTGTCTTATATAATAATATTGGATCCTTTGAGATAAACAATGCTGGTTTGAAAAACTTGTTTGCCTTTCCCAAAGTCAAGTGAATACATAAAATCTGGTCTCTATATAGGTCAAACTGGATGACAATTAACTAACAGAGTGTATGAACACAAAAATTAATTATCTTGAAATATTTACAAGCATTGACTTGAAACTGGACATAACATTGATTTCCAAAATATTTCAATATTACATAAACAATCAAAGAGCTTAAAACTTAATTTAGTTGAAACTTTGGAAATTGAAAGACACAAACAACATTTTAATTTATTGAACTATCAAATATATACACATGACAAACCACTTTTTTCATTTTTAGAAGAGAGCTTTTTGAATATAACAATATCCTGCCTTTTTGGTTTCCTAACTGCCATATATTTACACTGACTTATACAATTTATATATATCGTAATAACTTTACTGTTGTTAAGTTTTATTAATAATTTCATGATTTGCATTTCAGATACTTCTTGTTACAACAATAAAAACACATTTACTTTGTTGTATCACTAATATAGTGATACAACAAAGTAAATGTGTTTTTATTGTTTTAATATGGATTATCACAAAGTAACGGCTTACAGCATTAATTATTTGAAACTTCTTGTTACGTTGTTCACTCTGTTTACCTACATTTTACATTGCATGTAGTATTGATATTTGCGTGTCACTTTTTGTTTTTGATGTCCATTGTGTATGTTAACATTATAATTTTCTACCATTTGAATAATTCAGCACCAATTCTATATGTAATCGCATACAACCTTTCTTGACAAAAGATACTTTGAATATTAATGACTGTGAGTATTCTATATGCATATGTTACTATTGGAGATAGATTTAATTTTGTATAGACTTATTAATAAGAACATTTATAGTGATATCTTGCCTTTGTTTAGATTCTAGGTTGAGGATGCTATACAAATGTCGAAACTAGTTCTTAGAGTACATTATAAATTAATATTGTAACGATTAAAAGAGGAACCTTTATCGTTTGTGTTTTTCCGTTCATATATGCCTTTACAAAAATGGACTTTTACTACTTAAAAAAATAACTGTTTAAATATTTTAAAAAATAACGTCAAGGTTTTGGAAGAATCTGATTGAGGTAGTGGGCAGACCCCATTAAAATACAAAACTCATGTTTCCATCTTACTGATTTATAAATGTAAATCACAAAAAATTAGCTATTAGCTGACCGAAGGAACTGCGGAGACATCACAACAACTTTCATGGGTCATAAGCAAGCCAACATATATGGTATGTACGTAAATGTTGCTATTACGCACACATTTTTTGGTTTGTCGAGTCTTCGGATTAATTATTTTAATTAATTATTATCGGGCGAGGCTAATAAACTTCGCGCACCTATTATTTAACCGATTGTTTTCTAGGCTGTTAGTATCGTTGTAATGTATCGTCAACAGTGGATACAGCATCCGACAATTTTGAACTATTTTTCTAATTTATGAGTTTCGAATAACACAAGGAGAATATATTACCTTTTCAACAAACTGCGTAATTAGTAGGATATGATTTATTCCAGTACTACTTAACTACTAAAACATATTAATAAATGCTGTAATTTACTCTGAGTATTAATTTAAAATAAATGAAGCCGCTTTAGAATAAATAAAAAAAAATAAACTATATTATCGAATACTGTTACAGAAGAATGCCGGACCATTAAAGAATTATTTAGATTCGCAGCTGCTTGGCTTCAGGTCAAAAGTACACTTACAATACATATATATAGTGGATGCAGAAGAAGAGAGAAATAAGAAGAAAAAGAGGGCGAGCTGGTTTTTGTTTCTCCTTTCGGTCATATTATTAATATAACATTGGAGCGCCGTTAACTGTTTTACAAACACACACACACACACGTCCACATTGCTACCACAACAAAAACGTCATCAGGATCATCAGGATGAAGAAGAATTCCTAATCAATAGACATCACTATGGTAGAGTAGACTGGTTCGAGCATATGTGTTAGTATGTATATATGAGGTGTTATTATACATTTTTCCTGGAATGGTCGGTAAATTTACGGACGCATGTCGTCCATTAAAAAACCATTGGACAGTAATTAATTCGATTTTGAGCGAAATTATTTCCTATTCATAGTTTGAAAAGTACAAATTTAGTCGTGAACTCGTCCTGCTGCTTCACTACAGCTGTAATCTATTCATTCTACAGATTGAAAATTAACCGGCCGATCAATGTGTCAATCATTGTCGCGAACACCGCGTAAAGACAATTTGTTGCTATTATTTCAGTGAATTATGCTATTAACTGAATAGTTAGTAGAGAGTGGACGAGATGGAGAGATGTAGCCAGTTATATAATCGACTCCATTGATCATTAAATGTTGAGATGGAATTGAAAGAGAACATACTATGCATGTACCGTAAATATAGCTACAACTGAAGATAACGTGATAGTACTTATATTATGCAGAATTTCTTTTATAAATTATGCAGAAATGAACAATAGAATACAAAGGCTGCGAGAATATGCTTGAAATATATATTACATAAAGTATGATAAGCAACATGTTACTAAAATTAATAGTAGATACTTAACAAATATAAGTTTTGCGACGATGTAATTTTATGAACGAAATCAACGTGTGAACTACGGGGACAACTGCTTGACAACATGAAATAGTAGAAAAAATACTAACAAACTAGCAGAAATGAAAACAAAGAATACACTGATAAATTTGTTTCTCTAGGACAGAAAACAGAATGGACCTGAGTCTCACCAAAGCGCCCAAAAATACTAGAACACATATTCAAAAAACATATTCAAAAAATGAGGTGTGGCCACCACACGACTTTCTTATACGTATGAAAGTGTTACTTCCGGTCCGAATTTTGAAATTTTATTTATACAAAAAATATTCCAAATCCAACTCTAAATACTTTTGTACTCTTCATAAATGTATATAGAATGCATAATTTACGACATATTTGCAAAAAATCGTTATTCGCTAAGAGTAAAAATGATACTTCCAGTCCGAATTTTGAAATTTTTTTATATAAAAGATATTGAAAATTAAGTTCTAAATACTTATAAATTCTTCATAAATTAGGCTAAACTTAGTAATTGACGAAATATTTGCAAATTTCGATTTTTTCACTGGAGTAAACTACTACTTCCGGTCTGCCGATTTTGCTCAAAATCTAATCAGTTCTCAAGAGGGAGATTATATTCGTAAATACAAAATTTGGAATTGATATCTCCAGCGGTTTGACCGCAATCGTGGTCACACACACAGAGAGAGAGACAGACACACAGACATTTTTTTAAAAACCACTTTTTTGGTATCAGGGGACTTCAAATCGTGGACATCTGCAAAAATCTCGAAGTCGAAAATTTTCATCATCACAATACTTCCTTATACTACGTATAAGAAAGTAAAACGAATTGCTTAGTATTTCAATATGATTTTTCTCCAGCAAATACAATCATATTTGTGTGTATATTGTGTTTGGTATTTGATGACATACCAGTCTATTATAAGACACGAATCTTTCTTTTTCTCGAAATGCTTGGATGAAGCAACATTTAGGCAAGGGCAAGCTGTCATTCTACTAACCTTTGAGCACCATCAGAGAATCATATATGTAAAATATATGAGAATGACAAAATAAAACCTAAGAACCGTCTGACACGACACTGATTTTAGTACTAATTTCAGTACTTAAGTCCGCGCGCAATTTTAGTTTGTTTGGCTGGAAGAAAATAGAACATGTTCTATTTTCTTGATGAAAGCTTACTGAATTGACGCAGTAGATATGCGCGGTGATACTTTTAGGTTGTAGATGCTTGGGGTTAAGTTGTTGAGTGTTAGTTTAAACTTGATCCTTGAACGCTGTGCTGTTAGTTTTGTGAAAATGTCGTGGTCTCAAGTAGAGGCCCAATTATTGATAGATTTGTACAATATGCGCTCAACGTTTGTAGGCGGTAAAAAGTAAGGAATATAAAAATAAACACGCAAGGACAGGCTATGGCCAGTATTTGTCAAAAAGTTGCAAAAGTACGACCTGGAACAACAATACCGTAGATTAAAAGCAAGTTTAGTAACATGAGGACGAATTTTTTATTACAATACAGAAAATATGTAGGTAATGTCCACAGTGGAATGGGTGAAAATGAGGTATGGCTTATTTAATAATTACAATATATTTGTACTTTTATGATGTGGGTAATATTACAGAAGTACACAGCAAATCTATGGTATTTTAGTGCATTAATGTTCACTGTTGAACATACTACACCGAGAGCATCCATAGATTCAATCGCTCCATCTTCACAAGGAGCTAAACAAGAAAGTCAATGGAGTGATCAGTTTGATACCATACAGTCTTCAGAGTCTCGAGACGACTATTCAAACATTACATTGCGAGAGAATGATGTGGAAAATGAAATTATTGAGGAGGAAAGTCCATCTATTTTGGTGTTTATTATAAATCTTGTGAAACTAGTATCACATATATTTTCTTGTATCACACTTTTACTTTGATCTTGCGGGAATACTTTCAAGCATAACAGTGTCTTTCTTAGTTATTGGGCCCTTAACTTTGTTGAATAATTTTTCAAAAGACATGTTGTCCATAAGTAAGAAATCTTTATATCAGGATGGATCTTCAATCAGTAATTCTTCGTTAAACATGGTCAATAATCCTTTGCCTTCTAATCGCCGGTTTATCCAATTCCTCACCCAAATTCGCTTTTTTCTTTGACCATGGCTTCCTCTTTTTTTTTAATAATTGCCATCGTCAATATTATAATTATATTGGCGGCTGCTGCTAGCAACAGTTGTTTGTTTTTCTCCATGTTCAAACTTCGATCTACTAGTAGTAGATATATCTAATTAGGCAGCTACACACTGGGCGAGTAGTAGTAAATACGATTTTTAAGGTTAGCATTTACAATATTTGACGTTAAGGGTCCTCGCTAGTGGATCTGTCAACAATGGCAAAATAGCAGATTTTAGAATCCAGATATTTTTGTTGATTTTAAAGATGGAGAAAACCTTTCAATGTCAAATTGTGAAGAATTATATAATCTACCCGGCTGAAGAATCAAATTTAGAAAAAAATTATCGGATTACAGAAAATTAATTAATATGGCAAAATATTAAAAACCAGCTTTCTCAAAAATCCTTCGGAGGAAATTTGTTTGCTTGGGTTCACGTTATAAATTGAATAGAAAGCTACCCGGCTGTACACTTATTTTTCGTTCAACTATTCTTTACTTTGTTTAAAATGAATATAAAATAAATTAAAATTAGGCAACCCACATTACAATGAATTGTTATTCTGCTATAAATAATTCCCGCAGTTACAAGTGTGTAAATAGTTGGTCATAAATGAATTTTTATTCGCTTAGATATTGAGTTATTATTTCAAATATTTATTATATGTTCCCTATGTGTAAAAGTACTTGGACATCCTTGGCTTATTAAATTATGTGCTATGCAACCAATACTACATTTCTCATTCACTAGCGAGGACCCTTAAATAACTTTATAAATCACCTCAATGCGCATGCTCGTATACTCATTTTGATGCTTGCGTGCCAGGCAGAAATTCTGTAATACCTACTGATTTTGAAACTAAAATCGAGCGCGCAATTTAAATACTGAAATACGCACATTTAGTAAATACGTCACAACGCCAAATTGTTAAGCACGGTGATAAGATAAGTCAGTGAAGTGGATGCAAACAACCCTCATTTAGTAAATACGTCACAATAGATAGGTCTGTTGAACTGGATGCAAACAGAATTTGATGACGCGCACTAAATGAGCGTATTAGTACTAAAATCAGTGTCGTGTCAGACGACTCTAAAAAGGGAAATAAGGTAAAAGCACTTGAAAGTATCAGAAATGGATAAGTGGATAGATACTTCTGATGATGAGTCACATAGTTAGTGGCTTAAGGGATGTCGTAACTCTTCCGGTAACAAGCGTCTGTAAAGGTAGATCTACGAAAAATATTGAAGCTGAATTGGTTATCAAATTTAGTAATTTTATGATCTAGAAAATGTGTGCTCTTCGCTTCTTCAGTTTGAACTGTGAATTATATCTTAGAGTGTACAACGTTAATATAATTTGTAAAGGTATGACAATGTTGAACATAAAAAGGTCTGCTAATAAAGGGGATGAACCCATAGCCAGTCATTCAATTTGCTTATAAATTTTGAGATCAAATTCAAAGTAATTTTATTTTAATACTATCTCCAAGAAATCTAAAATTACTTGTTTAATAAGGATATGGACTTTTCAGAATCTAGGATATTTTCAAATTTTCAATTTTCTGTTTTCTTGTTTCTCTATTGTTGACTATGTAATGGTACAGCCCATTTCCATATATTAATTTTATAATTTTATTAGTTTAAAGAATTTAATTAAGTATATTTTTTATTGATATTTTAAAAAGAAGTATTTAAAATCAATGAACGCAATTAGTCATAAGTTTAGTATGTATTTATGAATAAGAATTGTGGCGCCAAAAGTTTATATTAAGGCGATAAACGCTCCGATAGTGATAAACATTCTCACAGTTAAAAGAATGTGTGCGTGTGAAATGTGAATGGAAACACCCGGAATATGTAGAAAGCAGGGATTCACAGACATTCTTATATAAAAAGAAAATTCGCTTTCAAAAGTCATGAGTCGTCAGCTAGATATAGTATCGAGAGACACACTCCTAATAATAGTCGGCAATGATCATAAGAATCTTTGTTAATATAATTTAAAAAAAAATTATAGACTTCTGTGAAAGTCGGCCACAGTCATAAGAATTCTGGTTATTTGTAAAAGTAATAAAATGGTGATTAAAGTGGCACATATATAGTAAATGTGCAAAGTGTTATATCTTCGTAATCAAAATATTGTGTTCGGAATGGCAGAGTAAGCCGAATTTCGTACCCTGAGCAGCGCAGAACAAAGAAGAAGTTCCCGCTGAAAGCAGTATAGAAGAGAGAAGATAAAAAGAAGCATTATTATAAGGTATTTTTTAAACGATTATTGTAAATAAATGTATTTTTTTATAATAAAGAATTGAAGATTGTAAAATATATTTCAAATAGAGACGAACTGAATAAATATGAATGTTAAATAAACATCGTCTCCATACTATAAAGTATAATGTAACTTAATATGTTTCGGTATCGTTGTATATGTAATAAACATACACAAATCGTATGTAGCCTGCATAGTAAATTCTTGCTTTATTGTTTACGTGTTAATATAACAAAGAATATACATAAATATTTGTGTTCATCTAATACTTGTAAAAATGTATTGAAATTGTCTTTTAAATGTGTGTTGTTTCTTTTGTTGTTTGTATAGGTTATTTCTTTGTCTGTAATATATACAAAATTCATTGATTTTGAATATAAGTATTATTTAAAGTTTAAAATGGCGTTTTTCTTTTTATTAAAACCAATTAATGTTTAGGAACCTTTACATTAAAATATATTAATTTAGATATAGGAGTTCCTTCCTTTACATTACGTCAACCAAATTCGGGGCATTTTAATCGCATTTTATTTGCATTTTAAGTTGTTCCTTTACAACTATTTGATACATA